>JALXJV020000011.1:7445047-7716456 GCA_024633595.2 Lepomis macrochirus | reverse complement strand
TTTATTGACAATGTATTACTTATTATATTGATATTGAGGAAAATTATATTGCAATAATTATCATTATTGTGTTATTACGCAGCCCTAAGATGAACCTGCTTGGAAATAACTGAAAGTACCCCCACCTTTACCAGCTGTAACATTAAAATTGATGATTACACATTTACACCATAATACATTAATAATTATTACCCAATGACATACTGTATTTTATTCGGAAATGGGACATTCTATAGTAGGTAATGTTTTCTGGCACGTTAACAATATAATGATCCTAATATGTATGTACTTTTAGTACAAGTAGTAGAAGTAAGAATTTGAACACAAGTCTTACTTGAAACAGAATATTTCTACACTGTGCTTTTGCTACCTTTACTCTGAGGAGGTCTTTCACCACTGCTGAATGGATAGTATGACTTTGTTACCATGTTAAGTAAGGTCACTGTTCATCTGATTTAGTTTTTCATATAACACATACCTTCTGAAGATCCTTGTATTTTTTTATAATATCAGAGGAAGAAGAGGACAATGTCGGCCTATTCTTTTTGCTTGGTCTCTCCTGACAACCGAGAATGAAATACATAAATTTGTGTATGCACATCCATACAGTTATGGTGTTTTGATATTTAAAAAATAATTTTAATAACTCACCTCTGACTGTTCCATGTCATCCTCCAGAAATGGCTTCTTTTTTTTACTCTCTTGCCTTTTCCCATGTGCTTTTCCTGTTCATCTCCTCTTTGCCTTCCACCAGCCGGTTCCTCATTTTAATGAGTGCACCTTTATCGTCTATCAATAGGATCCAGATATTCGTTAAAATAAACTGCTATAATCAGCATTCATGTTTATGTTCAGTACATTGTTCAAAATAAGTAAGCATAGTACAGGTAGA
Source organism: Lepomis macrochirus (assembly GCA_024633595.2). Taxonomy (NCBI): domain Eukaryota; kingdom Metazoa; phylum Chordata; class Actinopteri; order Centrarchiformes; family Centrarchidae; genus Lepomis; species Lepomis macrochirus. The sequence goes on along the minus strand of JALXJV020000011.1, from coordinate 7,715,564 downwards.
TGTGACACAGTAGAACATGTTATACAATATTGTCAAAAAATAGTTATCCAGGAGTTATCCAGTTACTATATGTAAGCTTTAAATGTTAGCCTACTCCTCATTTGGACGGAGGTGTGGATACTTAGGATTTACTGGAAAAAGACAATCATGACAAGCAGGAAGATTTTTGGTGTATTTTGCCAATTTATTTGGTTTTTCTCCTAAGTAGGCCTAAGTTAGTGAGAGACAAAGAGCGCTGTTTTGACGAAGCTGCTCAAGCTGGAGAAAAAACTGGGTACGAAGCCGGCATATTTTTACATCTTGGTGATTTAAGGATTTATTTTGACAAAATCAAACAATTGTTGGAACAATGGGAAGACTTCACTATAGCGGATGGTGAGTTTTAACGTTAATTATTTTCTTTTCATTCTTTGTTTCTGTTCAATTTGAATGAAATGTGTTTTATAACCCGTTAAAATTAATAATTCTCGTCTTGGTTCATGACACAGAGACAAACTCGAATTATGAAGGCATTTATTGGTTGTATATTCTTCTGTGTGTCCTTTCTTTCTGGACATTTCGTGAGAGTTAACGTTAGTTAGGCCTATAACTAACGTTAAAACATTTTAACCATCAGCACCGGCGGCGATTTTCCCTTAACAGATTTTGTGCTCTCTCTCTCTCTCTCTCTCTCTGTATATCTATCTATCTATGTATGTATAGCCTATAGGCTATACATATACAATAGGCCTAGTATAATGAATGTAACGTTACATTTGGAATATAGCATATGCTATGCTGGCTTAGTGAGTGAAACTTAAGTTAGCTAAATTTACCGTCAGTTGCCAATATCTTGGCAGTCCAAGCAGTCTTTTTCCCGTTTTGGGACCACCATACCACATATTCTTTGTCCACGTCGGGTTCATAATCTCCCTCAATAAGGTTCAATCGACCAACTTCAACTGAGCGGTTACTAAATTCATAAAGAGCGTACATATTTCCAAAAGACCGTTTGTGTAAAATTCCCACTTCGGACCGTATCCTAGGCAACAAGAGAGCGGGAAGCCGAGTCGCGGAGGTTGCCAACACACATGCGCACTAACGTCTTCAGTTTCGGCCCTTCGCTCCTTTCTCGCGGTAGACCGTAGTTAAACGGGATAAAGCTTGAGAAAGATGTACAAAAGATTTTTGTCAGACTTAAATATAGATATTCCAAGGACCACAAAACGATACCGGAATACCCATAATGGTGCACAGCGTGCTCCAGGTAACGTTAATGCTATTTGATTTTCTCTTCCGTTAGCATTAGCAATTTGCTAATTTAACGTTAGCTCACATCAGCTAATACAATAAATAGTAATGCGTCTAACGTTATTGGTTCAAAACCAGGTTTCATTGATCGCTTTTGTGTCATATCTGTAAGGTTATTTATCAAGTGATGGCAATTTGAGACAGCTAAACAATGCTGACAAGTTTACTTAGATGAAAAATTTAAAACTAGGGATGGGGATGACCCGGTGCCAAGCTAGTTATCCCGACAGTTTCCCTACCGCAGGAGCGTAGCGTGCATTCAGCGGTGAAGGCGGACGGAATGTCCAGCAGTATCCAAAGGCCATGCAATAGGAACATGGATTACGAGGACAAAATATTAGAAAGCAGCGTCAGCGGTGGAATTCGGTGAGGGTTAACGTTAATGTTAAGTTAGCTCCAGACTGCTGTACGTTAGTTGATGACAGCGACGCTCCTTACTGTTAAGTAACGTTACGTGCAATAAAACCTTTGCAAGTAAAAAGACAATACTTTATCAATACACCTGTCTGTAAGGTAACGTTAAACATGTAGAAATGGTCTCTGTCCACAGCTAACGGTGACACTAGCTTGGCATTAGCCAAATGTTAAAACAAGCTAAACTAAAAGCTGTCTCTCTAGACCACAAACTAGTCTGTAGTCTTAAAACTCAGATCCCCATCCCGCTGCACACTGAAATGACTTTACTATAATGTAATTGTGAGAAATACAGTCTATGTGAGTAATGCTTTTCTCCTCTGGCTTCTAAATTTCAAAAGCGCTCTCATGTGTGCTTAATAGGCAGTGTCCAGGCCACATGACCAGTAATCCCAGTATCCATTTTTATAATAATGAATATTAAATAATATATAATATAAAAAAATATTTTTTAGTGTTTTATCATTTCTATAAAACAGACATGTGATAAAAAATCTATAATACAAAAGAAGTAAACATGATAAAGAGTCCAAAGAATGGCTCATTTCACATGAGACTATTAGAAGACTAATGCGAAGCTAACTGACGTTTTTTGGATGTATGTCTTATTGCCCTATGTAACATTAGTGTTATGGAATGCATTGCTGTTTCCAATAAAACTCAAGCTTGACTTAAAAAGCTGTCACATATAAACCAAACCATGCCAAACTGCTAATGTCCACCAAAATCAATTAAGTAATTAATCAAGCAATTTGTTTAAATGTTTAACAGCTGTGATTACTTTCCCCAGATCATGGCATCAGTGAAGATGAAAGACGTCTCAAGGTTTGAACAAATAGTACTATAATTATATTTTTTGTTTGGAGTGTAATTATTTTGACTTATAAATAGGGGTGAAATGAGACAGTTTATTGGTTTCACAAGATCAAGATGAGATTTTAACACTATTTTAAGAAATCTTCAATGCTAAATTATATGAAACTTGGATGAGAGATTGTGGACAGCAGTTTCAATGCTTTCCACATGTTTATGGTTGTTGAACAGATGCTTTGATAAAATACTTTTTACTCGCTAATGCTTTATTGTACATACAGTTGCAAGCGTAGCTGTTGTCAATTCGAGTAGTTTGCAGTTAACGCTACCTTCACATTACCATCACCACTGCGTGTGGTCACGCCTGTGTGTGTGCATAGGAACCAGTAGATATAGTAGGCTGAGGATGCAGCCTGAAAATAAAAACTACCCCAGCCCATTTTATACCACGTTTCAGTGCCATCATTAAATAACATTAGTTTTCTTCAGAATCTATCAGATTTCGATCCGATTTGATTTAAATCACATGATTTGACCCTCGAGACATAACGCTAGTCTAGGCTCTGACCTTATTGATTTTCAGGTTCTGAGAAATGTTGGAACTGGGTCCTTTTATAAAGCTGGGTATCGATCAACATCCCTACTCGCTTGGCAGTTTTTAAATTGACAAGAAATCTCATCATGTTTAAATCAAAATCGATGCCCAAGTTCTTATCACCCCACTACATATAAATCATTAGTTAACATTAGTAAAACAATAGATGTCCTCATTTCAGTTCTTTGCTCTTGTATTACAGCATGCTGACGGAGGCACAAACTAATGATTGTTTCATTATTATTATATTATTATTTTATTATTATTATTATTATTAAAACCGAAATCTTTGTAGCATAAGTTGAATCACATTCCACCGTTTCTGTTTTCCAACACCATGAAACGGTACAATATGCACAGTGATTGTTGTTGTTGTTCACATAGAACAAATGAGTTGCATTGTTCTCCTTATAAAATCCACAACATGTGCTGCAGGTTGCTGTGGGGGACAATAACACTGTTTTCAACAATGATGAGAATACAGACTCATCTGATGATGAAGCCTCGGATGACGATCCAACGGTGTGTGAGCCTGTCATGGATTACAGAGACAAAAAGTCTCTTTACAAATAATAAAATCATCTTACCAGGATATGTCATTCAGCTTTTTCCCATCTCTCAGGCTGAACACCTGTCAAGTGGGCCATCGGATGACGGAGGGAGGATCCACTACATGAAATGGTACAGGTTTTTTGGTCTTGCAGTAATTGTTCCACTTGGGACAGACAAACTGAACTTCGCTGGTGTTTGACTTAACTGTGACTTCTGGTGCTCTTCTATTGCAGCATGCTGAGGGAGGCACAAACACTTCAGATGAGAGTGCAGATGAAGATGTAATGGTATGTAGGATTGATTCCATTATAGGGATTTCATGAACAGAAATGTAGTAGTCGATACCAGTAAAATTCCACAATTCCGATACCAGTTCGATACCACGTTAAAAAAATAAAATGATAAATCCCATGTACTTCGATACCCTCCATTAATAAAAAAACATTTGAACTTTACAAGAAACAACTAACTGCTGAGAATGTTGTGGGAGGATGTCCAGGTCAGATGAGAGGTGGTTTTATGTCAATATATTCATAAATAAGCAAGATACTGAAATTAAAACCTTGAATTGTGCATATCTAATTATTGAATTTATTACATAACCTTCTTTACTTTTTTCCCCAAATGAACAGGAGGGAAATGTTTAATGGTGGTCACTATCTATATTGGCAGTGGTTTGAGATTATGTTCAAAAACAAAACTGTTATGGATGATTGAATTGGATTGTCTTGCCCTTTTAAGACGGCCCCTAACTCAGCCTCTAATGACAGACATTCAGTTCTTTGCACTGCAAACTGCATTATCATATTTGGTGATTTTCAATTGATCAAAACTGTGAGACATCAGCCTAAATTAGCTCTCTGGCATATCTCAAAACTGGGAAAAATTGAGGCTTTGACACTGAGCTATTGATGGTAACAGCTGCAAAACTAACTTCGCCTAGTTTCCATACATGACTCTTTTCTATTTGAAAAGTCGAGGAGGAGCTGTCGCTGCAGTCGCTTTGTATTGCTTTTTTCACATGTTGGATCTCTGAAAGAAAAGGGTACCAAACTGTTTTCAGTATTGGACTTGGTTGTGAACTATTGGTTTTGTGACATCCATATTTAAATATGAATTGAATCACATTTCACCGCTTCTGTTTCCCAGGGTGAGTATCGACTGGGAGGCCAGCAGACCACACAGGAATAGATCAACACCATGAAACGGTACAATATGCACAGTGATTGTTGTTGTTGTTCGCATAGAACAAATGAGTTGCATTGTTCTCCTTATAAAATCCACAACATGTGCTGCAGGTTGCTGTGGGGACAATAACACTGTTTTCAACAATGATGAGAATACAGACTCATCTGATGATGAAGCCTCGGATGACGCATCCAACGGTGTGTGAGCCTGTCATGGATTACAGAGACAAAAGTCTCTTTACAAATAATAAAATCATCTTACCAGGATATGTCATTCAGCTTTTTCCCATCTCTCAGGCTGAACACCTGTCAAGTGGGCCATCGGATGACGGAGGGAGGATCCACTACATGAAATGGTACAGGTTTTTTGGTCTTGCAGTAATTGTTCCACTTGGGACAGACAAACTGAACTCGCTGGTGTTTGACTTAACTGTGACTTCTGGTGCTCTTCTATTGCAGCATGCTGAGGGAGGCACAAACACTTCAGATGAGAGTGCAGATGAAGATGTAATGGTATGTAGGATTGATTCCATCATTAGATTGGCAAAATGTCAAACAGTTCCAGTAGTGTTTCTAGTGTTGTTATTAATATAGTTGTAATTTACTGCACACTCAATTATATCTACAGAATATTTTGTTCAGGACTGCGCAGGTGATGTTTCGATACATTGTCATCAACAGCTAAGTGGTTAATATAAGAAAGGGCAAGGTATATATGGACAAAATGTCATCAAACAAGCAAATTTAGAAAAACAGACGGTACAACGTCAAAAAACACATAGGTCGAAGGAGTGACGGGCCACAAATTTAGTAGCAGTGTTTCCCATTAATTAACGAGACCATGGCAGCCCGCCATAGTTTCAATATGAACCAAAATATTTTTTACATCTCATAATCACATTTCAGACCTCTAACGTTGTGCTTTGTGGGTGCTGCTCCGTACTGCTGTAAGCTCGCACGCTCACAACCACTTTTCTTTTGACTATGGTAACGTTCAATCTGTAACAGTCTGTTTCTGTCAAAAGAGAAGAGTGAGAAGGCGATTAAGCTAGCTGTGCTTAAATTTGGAGTGCACACACATTCAAGTGTAAACGGCACAGTGCAAGCTGACAGGCAGGTTAGTGACTTTATCCTGTCAGTCAGACAAGTGTTGCAGTATGAGAGTCCTACCTGAAGAGAGGCTATGAAGTCTTCATGTTACGCCGTACGAGAACCACATACAATATTATTTATCAAACTGGGTTGGACTGGATGAATTTAGAGCTAGGAGGATACACGTGACGACCGGCTTTCTAAATAAGGCGTCCATATAGGATGGAAATACGATTTATTGGATTATATTCACAGAAAGTATAAAACATATTACATGTCCATTAAAAAACAACAATAAAATGTTAGGGAAATTACTTATTCTATTTTCTAATCTTTGACTTGACAACACCATTTATAGCTATACTATGGGTTCATGATGAAGTAGTTTACTAGAGAGGGTCCGAGGCCCACCCATCATAGTTTCTTTAAATCTTGTGGGAAACACTGCAGTAGCTGTATAAAGTTTTCAAACTATACTTCAAGCTTTTGGGGCTTTCTCTTTCTGGTTGAAAAAACACAGTAACTGCAAATAAGATCATGAAATATAATATAGTAAAATTATCAATAAATGTGTTTTAAAAAAAGCCTGCCTACATATTTTGTAGAAATTAAATTATAGATAGTAGACATTAAAAGATGTAGTGTAGAATCGGTATTCACTTGTTTCAGCTTCATGGTCAATAGGTTTTGTGATTTAGTAGTCATATATGACAGTGTATGTTAGCATCCGTTACATTTAAAGTTTCAGAAATCATCAGCCATGTGGTATTCTCCATTTGACAAAAGCTCTTGCAGCAAAGAGATGAGAGTACAAGATTAATTACACTCCACTAATTAGAAATTAATGGTAAAGGGAGGATTTATTTACAGTTACAGTTAGTGGGGTCTGTATTCCCACTTTCTAAAAATCTATTTTTAATATGTTTTAGATTTGTGATTTTTTTTCCAACATGTGCTTTGCTGCTGTGTGTTTTTGACATTGTCTTGTGTTTTTCTAAATTGTTGTGGTGGTCTATGACATCAACTCTTGGTGAGTTTGTGCCTTTACCTTGCTGTTTCTTATGGTAACCATGTTCTTGATGACATGGTAAGGGCAAAATGTTACCTGCTCAGTTAAATTAAAAATTCTGCAACTATAATTCAGTATGTGGGTACTTGCTGCATTTTTCTCCACTGAAAATGCAATGAAAGTGCTCTTTTGTACCTGGCCTTAATATAGGACTAGATATGGTCATAACTATCTTTCTGTGTCTTTGCAACATCTGTATTATAGAACGAAGAACAGACTAACTCAGTTCCATCTGACGACGATACTCCAGAAGATCCAACGGTGTGTTTTGTTTTCTTTTACCATATAGCCTAATTTGCTTATTTTGTATAAATATTGAAAGTAACAGTTTATTTTTCCATCATGATCAGGGCTCATTGCATGGATAAAATCAGCTCTCAAAATACAAATTCAAAAACAATCCAAGGCTCTGTAGGTCCTATGTTGGTTGTAGTGCGTTGATCACTTCAAATACTTATTGCCATGCAAAACAAAGGCATTTTCAAGGGGATTTCAGTATTACCTGGACCCTGTATTCTCATGCATTGTAGTTTTTTAAAATTGCTTTAGTACTGAGCAAGAGCCCAACAGCCACCGACTGGGCTGCAATGTAATCAACAGGTTTATTGCTTGTTGCCAGGCTCTATGTCGATGTTCATGCTAGGGCTGGTCCGAATACCATTTTTTGAGCTTCGAAGCTTCGATAGTAATGAACATCGATTATTGAAGCTTCGAAAAATCAATTTGTATCATTTATATTTAAATTTTCGAAGCTGCACAATCTCTTTAGGCTGCCTGTCCGTTTGTGTTAAAAAGGCCATCTGTTGCTGGGAGGCTGTAGGGCATGAATATACAGTCACTGGCCAGTAGGGGGCTCACACGCTCCATTCTGCCCAGCAACACGAAAAGTGAGAGGCTTGTCTGCAGCGGAGAATACGGAGAAACTTCACACCGCTGTTAGGTGTTAGTCTTGGTTCGGAGTGATTTGATGCGTTCATAAAACCGTAAGTTTCTGTTTTGTTGCTGTATTTACTTAGCCTGTTTCCTTGGCATTTTTAAGTCATGTATAATCTGTAGCAGACAAGCCGAATGAGAAGTTTGCCATCATTGAAGTAGAAAGTACGCATTACATACGATAGGATTACACAGTGTTTATTTTGTCTTTAGATGTTATGCTTTAAAGATAATTATTATTATTTACATATTATTTGTATTCTGTTTATGGTTTCAGAAACCACAAATCTCCTCAATGCCAATAGATAAGACTGTAATTATGCACCTTAAGGAGAAAATAAAGGAAGCGCTCATTGCAACAAAGCCTGGTTATTGGAGCCGCTCTCTGTAAAGGCAAACCCAGAGTCCTGACCCGACTCTCCACAGCGATTTGAATTATCCACCACAACACATGCACAATTTTTCAGTTTGCATTTTGATTATTTCCAGAAACCGTTCATCCAAACGGTTTGGGGACGCAGAGCGATGACGTCGCAGTAAAATCTCAAAGTCTCCTATATTTCGCAATAGATTGATTTAGATTGATAATAAGGGTAAAAAACGCGAAAAGGGACAATCCATTTTGTTTCTATTATTCTATTTTCCACAATGCAGCTTAACCCAAAATACAAGCTCAGGCATGCACTTCTTTCTGTCCATACAAACTCCGCTGTTCTATGCTCTTTGAATACTCCGTTGCAGGAACACTTTCAGTAGTCCAAGAAGTAATATATATTTATTAAGTAACTATAACGAAGCTATATGTTAAGTATTATTTCACCAGATTTTATAGTGTAAAACATATATGCACGCTGTGCAAAAAAAAAAAACCGAATGTCGAATGTCACATTTTCAAATCGAATACCAGCTCATCGAGCGAATATTCGAATATTCGAATATTCTAGTCCAGCCCTAGTTCATGCAGAGATGGAGCAGGTAGAAGCTCAGTGCCTTTCTTGCAGCCGTGAGCCCCCATGTGAATGGGGAGTACCAGCTGGGCTGGGCAATAAAGCGTTAATGATAATTATCACCCTGTAATTTTTCTCAATAATATAACAAATGTTTAATGTGTTTGATTTAAGTCGGACAAATCTGCACTTTAATTGAAATTTACTTAATCATAATTCTTTTTAATGTTCTACCTCAGATTTGTTAAAGGATCCCAGTGTTTCCCACAGAATGATTGTGTAACTGTGGCACCAGCTATAAACAACGTGCTAACCTTTACAAACCCAGCTGTATTCTAACATATCTTCTCATTACGCTAGGCTCCTTACATGACTGCTCATAACTTTTTTTTTTAAGCTGGAAGTGCAACAGCGTTGTGTTGGACAGATTTGTGCAGCAGTGTTCATGAGGGAGAGAGAGAGGGACAAGCGAGAGAATGTGCTGCGTCGATACGATTTTAAATAGGCCTAATAAAAATCGAAAATCAATATGTGGCGGTCAGTGTTGATATTGTGAACATACGGGAAACACTGGATCCACTGCTTGGTATTAAGTGTTCGACCATAAAAACCACAATTAACAATCTGGTTTCTTCAACTATCACTCAGGAGCAAAAATCTGCCATTATAATGATTTGACATTTATCATAAGAATAATCGATATTTTACTGTAGTAACATTTTCAGCCGTATTGCCCAGCACTAAGTACCAGCACCTATATTTTCCACTTCAAGCATTGATTATAGGTGGTAGTAGAAAATGTTATCAGAATACAGGAAATTAACTGTTTAATGCTCAAAATCTTCTTAGCGAGGACCCCAAAGACCCCCATGATGTATTTCCACTTTGAGCGTTTTATCTAACCAGTGTACAATTATCTTCGTCTTCTTATTTTGAACCTAGAATTGTGTTTCTACATGTTTCGTGAGCTAAGTGTATGTCACGTCCCTAATCTCCCTGTCAGTTTTCAGCGTAAAGTCAGGTTCTTGCCGTCCATCTTTGTCAGTAAACCCGAACACATTTCAGGCAGTGAAAGCCCTGAGCTGCAGAAAAACGTGTTGCATTTTACAAGAGCAGCTAACACTGAGATCTTCAATTTACAAGCTGTTAGCAAGTCAGACAGACAAACAAAAGCTTAAAGTTCACTATCAGTTCATTTTCTTCAATCAAGTTTCCCTCAGCGTTCTTATACAAGCTAAAAATACGACCAGACTTCAGAGTGAAAAATCTTCCTCTGTGTTGTTACCGACTCAAACAAACCAGCGTTACATACTGCGAATGCTAGCCTGCTTCTGGGAGACTGTCAGCTAACTGTGGTTGATGCTGGATATTTGCTTGAGTTTATCAAAGCGTGGTAACCGAACCCTGTTATCCTGGTAATTAAAATGTAATGCGATAGTGGTGCGTGTTAACAAGTACAATACCAAGTGTTCAAAGAGCACCTGTATGTGATTCAGCGGTAATTCTAGTCCATTGTCTTAATTATTTATTTTGTTTTGGTATCAATATATTATGATTGGATTGTAATAAATATATTTTCCTTTTGTAATCCTTCATTAGGAGCATGTTTTTGACCCTAACTTCAATGATGAAAAGAAGATTTATGCTGGTTCTTCAGTTACAATGGGGGCTCTCCTTCTTCTTCTCCTGGCATTCATCCTGAAGCATGGCCTGTCAAAAGCTGCGACCAAAGACCTCCTGGAGCTCCTAAACTTTGTGGTGCCTGGATGTGTGCCAAAGTCAGTTTGGTTTTTAAAGAAACACTTTCTTGATTACAATGACAAGACAGAGCTTCATTTTTACTGTCCCAGCTGTTCAAACTACCTTGGTGTTGAACCAGGTAATAAGTGTGGAGTGTGCCAGCAGAACTTCAACAAAAAGGTCTACTTGAGAAGGCATACTATTTCCTTGTCATGCCACTTAAGGTTCAGCTAAGAAAAACCCTGGCCCATGTCCAATCAAAGCTACGGAAACATTTCACAAGAGATGCCTGTGTTTCTGATATCAACACTGGAGCGGAATACAGGCCGCGAGACACAGGGGTACACACTGACCGTATTACACTAACCTTCAACTGTGATGGCTCCCCTGTGTTCAACTCCTCAAAGACATCAATTTGGCCCATTCTGTGTACTATTAATGAACTTCCATTTGTGGATCGATGTAAAAATGTTCTATTGCATACATTATGGTTTGGCAAAGGAAAACCCCAGGTTCAAAGTTACTTCACCCCATTCATCCGTGAACTTCAAAAACTAGGGGACACAGGATTCCGTTGGAAAGATGAATCTGGCTCGGAACATCACACCAAAGTAACAGCTAAAATATGTATTTGTGATGCAGTTGCAAGGGCAATGGTGCAGAACTTTAAACAGTTCAATGGAGAATTTGGATGTGGTTTTGCTACCACAAAGGGAGATGGTACAAAAAAGGCAGAGGTTTTACCAGAGTTTATCCTGAACAGATAGTTGGGTGCGACCACAGAGAGATATGGCTGAAACAGTGCAACTTGCTGAGTTAGTGATGGAAAATGGTAATGACCAATCTCAAAGGGGTGTTAAAGGTCCAAGTCCTCTGATCCTGTTGCCATCATTTGACATTATCAAGGGGTTTATTCCAGATTACATGCATTGTTTTTGTCTGGGTGTAGTCCGTCAGTTTGTCAATCTTTGGTTTGACCCTCATTATGCCAACAAGAACTTCCACTTGACTCCTCGCCAGCTGAATGAGCTAGACAAGGGTTTGTGTAATATTCAGCCACCAAATGAAATTAGAAGAAACCCCAGGCTTAAGTGAGCGCATATATTGGAAAGCTTCTGAGTGGAGGGCATTAGCTCTCCTCTATTCTCCTGTACTACTTAGGAATGTTTTGCCAGGACTGTACTATACACACTGGATGCTTCTTGCATGTGCACTTCACATCCTCCTCTCCCAGTTTGCCACACAGGATGAGCTCAATTGTGCAGAGTTATGTCTCATTCAGTTTGTAGCAAAAGTGCCAGCTCTTTATGGTCTCGAGCATTGTTCATATAACTGCCATTTGTTGACGCATCTTACCCAGAGTGCCAGGGACTGGGGTCTTCTATGGACCAATTCCGCATTTGTTTTTGAAGACATGAATGGCAAACTCTTGCAGCTGTATTCTGGCACACAGTCAGTTCCGTCACAGATCTTTAAGCATTTCTTTTCATATCAGAAGGTTATAAGAAAGGAAGTGCTGTACTTAAGGATTCAAGCAGAGAAATGCAAGATTTTTTCTTTTCCATGACGAGTGGCAACATTGTTACAAAATCTTCATGCTTCATTAGAGAACATTTAATGACTTTTGGGTGTGGCTCTCACAGACTGTTAACTGCCAGAGAAATTGCTGCATTGCAAAACAGTTCTACACTCACAGAGTACCAAAATGAGAACAGTTCAACTGTATATAAGCGTTGCGTGTACAATGGTATGTTAGTCACCACCAGAGATTACAGTGTCAATTTCAAAGAAATAATTCTGTAATAGAAACAACTGATTGCTTTGGTATGATAGAATCCTTGGTTGTTGTACCAAAACGCTGCAACTGTGAAAGAGGGTCTAACTGCTCTTGCAGAGAACTTCTTATTTTCTATAAGCAACTGAAGCGGGAACACAGACAACCAGCTATCTATGATGCAGATATCAGCATAAACATTGCGAAATTTCTTGTGAAAGTAAGGATCTCAAATGAAATGTGTGTAATGACATGTGAGGACATAGTGGCTAAGTGTATTGCAATTGAACATGAGGGTCAGTTATATGTGATGAAAATGCCTGTGTTTGAGCAGAGTTAAATTTATGCAGGCTAAAACCAGCATCAAAATTCATCCACACACTTGGGTTGAGGAAAAGAATGTATAAAGGATATAAATGTGTCTATGTATATTTATGTGTCTATACTAAAATTTAGCTAACAGTTTACAGGTAACTATCTCTTGTGTATGTAAATCGATAAGCAGGATTTCTTTATTGCAATATTGTTCTTTTTATATGATTATTGCATTACTTGGATACGGAACCAGTTCCATTGTAGGAACAGGTGAACATGAGATGACAAGACAACAATTTGTGTGTTGGGTACATTTTATATTGTGTAGGCCAACCTTTATAAATTTTGTATTCCTATATTGATAGCTAAACTCACCGATAATTGGGAAAGCTTTTACACTGCATTCCTAATAAATTTGTGTATGCAAGTTGGGGTTTGGGTGTTTCTGTATAGATATTGCTAAATATTTAAGTAAATGCCAATTTGTAGTTCTGTCTGAGCTGAGCTGTCTCATTCGAAACCAACACTGAGAACATATTTATCTTATATGAGAATATCAAGTGTTATTCTTTGAATAGGAGGATTTTGTTGTTGCAAAGATCTGTTGAGAAAGAAAGAAAATATTTCACTAGAAGTGAAACTAACTAAAACTACTAAAAGTAGCAAAATACTAACTTAAAGGTGTATATGCCCTACTTTCAAGATTTTACATAGGTATTGGTGCACAAGTTAAAGGATCTAAAGTATAAGGACCATAATCATATTGAATGGAACACAAGAAATAAAATGAATAACAAAGACAAAATGATGGCACACTGCTTGGTAAATACAAATATTACTAAAAAAGAAGGAACATCACTCAAAAAGACACCCAGTTTGTCAAAATGATTACACTAATATGGTACACTCCAGACATTAACATATCGGTACCATGGGACATGGGAGTAATTATTATGATTCCATCGTTATATTTAAAGTACTGTGGTAAGATCTGAGGTGCTGTAGCATGTACCATGCTTATATCTGAGGTTCTGTAGTATGTACCATGCCTATATCTGAGGTTCTGTAGTATGTACCATGATTATATCTGAGGTTCTGTAGTATGTACCATGCTTATATCTGAGGTACTATGGAATGTACCATGATTATATCTGAGGTATTATGGAATGTACCATGATTATATCTGAGGTATTATGGAATGTACCATGATTATATCTGAGGTATTATGGAATGTACCATGATTATATCTGAGGTACTATGGAATGTACCATGATTATATCTGAGGTATTATGGAATGTACCATGATTATATCTGAGGTATTATGGAATGTACCATGATTATATCTGAGGTACTATGGAATGTACCATGCTTATATCTGAGGTGCTGTAGTATGTACCATGCTTATATCTGAGGTTCTGTAGTATGTACCATGCTTATATCTGAGGTTCTGTAGTATGTACCATGATTATATCTGAGGTTCTGTAGTATGTACCATGCTTATATCTGAGGTACTATGGAATGTACCATGCTTATATCTGAGGTACTATGGAATGTACCATGATTATATCTGAGGTATTATGGAATGTACCATGATTATATCTGAGGTACTATGGAATGTACCATGCTTATATCTGAGGTTCTGTAGTATGTACCATGCTTATATCTGAGGTTCTGTAGTATGTACCATGCTTATATCTGAGGTTCTGTAGTATGTACCATGCTTATATCTGAGGTTCTGTAGTATGTACCATGATTATATCTGAGGTTCTGTAGTATGTACCATGCTTATATCTGAGGTACTATGGAATGTACCATGCTTATATCTGAGGTACTATGGAATGTACCATGATTATATCTGAGGTATTATGGAATGTACCATGATTATATCTGAGGTACTATGGAATGTACCATGCTTATATCTGAGGTGCTGTAGTATGTACCATGCTTATATCTGAGGTACTATGGAATGTACCATGCTTATATCTGAGGTGCTGTAGTATGTACCATGCTTATATCTGAGGTACTATGGAATGTACCATGCTTATATCTGAGGTGCTGTAGTATGTACCATGCTTATATCTGAGGTACTATGGAATGTACCATGATTATATCTGAGGTACTATGGAATGTACCATGCTTATATCTGAGGTACTATGGAATGTACCATGATTATATCTGAGGTACTATGGAATGTACCATGCTTATATCTGAGTTGCTGTAGTATGTACCATGCTTATATCTGAGGTATTATGGAATGTACCATGATTATATCTGAGGTACTATGGAATGTACCATGCTTATATCTGAGGTGCTGTAGTATGTACCATGCTTATATCTGAGGTATTATGGAATGTACCATGATTATATCTGAGGTTCTGTAGTATGTACCATGCTTATATCTGAGGTACTATGGAATGTACCATGCTTATATCTGAGGTGCTGTAGTATGTACCATGCTTATATCTGAGGTACTATGGAATGTACCATGATTATATCTGAGGTACTATGGAATGTACCATGCTTATATCTGAGGTGCTGTAGTATGTACCATGCTTATATCTGAGGTACTATGGAATGTACCATGATTATATCTGAGGTTCTGTAGTATGTACCATGCTTATATCTGAGGTACTATGGAATGTACCATGCTTATATCTGAGGTGCTGTAGTATGTACCATGCTTATATCTGAGGTACTATGGAATGTACCATGATTATATCTGAGGTACTATGGAATGTACCATGCTTATATCTGAGGTGCTGTAGTATGTACCATGCTTATATCTGAGGTACTATGGAATGTACCATGATTATATCTGAGGTATTATGGAATGTACCATGATTATATCTGAGGTTCTGTAGTATGTACCATGCTTATATCTGAGGTACTATGGAATGTACCATGACTTATATCTGAGGTACTATGGAATGTACCATGCTTATATCTGAGGTACTATGGAATGTACCATGATTATATCTGAGGTATTATGGAATGTACCATGCTTATATCTGAGGTTCTGTAGTATGTACCATGCTTATATCTGAGGTATTATGGAATGTACCATGCTTATATCTGAGGTTCTGTAGTATGTACCATGCTTATATCTGAGGTACTATGGAATGTACCATGATTATATCTGAGGTACTATGGTATGTACCATGGTAAATCTGAGGTACTATGGAATGTACCATGGTAAATCTGAGGTACTATAGTACATACTATGGTACTACTATGGTATACCATGGTATGTACTATAGTTTACCATGGTAAACTTTCTTATGGGACAAACCCATTAGAAACAAGGTGTAAAGATAAGGTAAGGTTAGGTGTAAACATAGTATAACAATAAACCTATATGGTGAATAACTAACCCGGAGCAGTCTACACTTACATTGTCTTACCTAATGTTAGCGTCGGAAAACTGTTTTCCAGCTCACCTACAGCCTGATATAATTCATCGTCTCTACTCTGGCTCCTACACTAGCCTGCACTTGTAGCAACAGTTAGCTGTATGCTAAGTAGGTAGCTACCGTTAGCTATATGCTTAGGTAGCTACGTTTGCTAGCGATGAAAGTAACAAATTACCATCAAAATGATAAAAGCCAGATTACCTGTCCAGCAGAAATAAAGCCACCACGCTGTGTCAGCCCCTCGGTGTTCCTCAGTTGTCACTATCGTTGAAAAGCCACGCAGATATTAGCTCCGGTCTGAAGGCTTCGAACGGCAGGTCTGAGCGAGCTGGCCGGGTGCGCGCATCGGGGCAGCTTATGTAGCAGCGAGGGAGAGTGACAGTCAGTCAGCCAATCATTGCATTCGGTCCGAATGAAACGAGTGGCTGTGTTTAAAGCAGCCCTGAGAGGACTACAGACAGCCGATTTTTATACTCTCTTTTTCAGTGCACCTAACTTTTTAATATGCATTGGTGTATATAGACAGTTTCAACAAATATGACAAAAAGTGTTTTAGAAGCAACTTGCCTACCCTACCTTTAAAGTGCAAAGATTTTAGTCAAATTACATGGTAAAGTCCAGGGCCCGTATTCACAAAGAATCTAAGAGTCCTCTCAGAAAACTCTTATCTTAGCTTAAAAACTTTTACCTAGGAGTCTTAGCTTAAGAGCTATTCAGAACTGATCTGAGAGCAACTCTGAGCAAGGAAAAGACAAAAACTTTTATCTTAGTGAGGAGGCGGGGTTGACCCCGTTGCTATGTATGACACAATCTTTTGAAGACTGTGATTGGTTGGTTGTCCAAGAAGGAAAAAAAGAGTGATTCTAGTGTAGGTTATAGCCTTCACTTTGGAAATTACTTGCGTAATATTTCCTATTTGACCGTTCTCTCCTCTCACACACACACACACACATTATATATGTGTATATAAATCCTGTTTTTATTTACCATGCTGTTAATTTCCTATCAGGTATTTGATTGGCTCAGAGTGATAAAAATTGTTCCTGATTGCTGGCGTTTCTATCTAAGTGGTGGTTTGAATGTTGGTTTTAATGGATCAAACACGGAATCAAAACCAAGCAGGGCGAGAAAGCCCAACTGGACCAGTTAGTGGATGAACACAAGGCAATTCTAAAAGGAAAATTCGGGCTGGGTGTCACAGCACGGGGCGAGAAGCAGAAGAGGGAGCTTAGCGCAAACTATTAACATGCACTTTTTGAGCCTGCAATGTGGGAATGTCCAGTGGAAACGAAATGACCTGCGACACAATAAGAGGTTCTGAAAGTGCTGTAATTGTTTGTGTGACCACGCTTACAGAAGGTTGTGACAGACCCAAATCATCACCGCTGCATTGCCAAATATCCTAATGTAGTGATTCCTTTGATTCCTGCCTGTGTCGGAGATGTTTGCGTATATCTAATAAGATCAGTCACAAACACGATCCCTGCACGATCTAATCTATAGCGTCTGATTAACTCACTGTCATCCTGCAACACATTCCTTCTCCCTCTTCGTCTTTCTGCCATTTTCTCCTCTACTAAAGAAACTCTTAAGCCTCTTAAAAGTCCTCGTCCCTGCTCCTAACAATTCTGAGCTTAAGAGCTCTTTTAAGGGTTAAGATGCTTTATGAATTACTTTTTTCTTTAATTTGAAGAGTAAACGCCCACTTTTCTAAGAATTTTCTTAGAATTACGTCACTAGGAGCTACTTTTAGCCTTAAGATTCTTTGTGAATACGGGCCCAGATCAGTACCTGGGTCATCCCGTCTGTCCGTCCCCCTCCGGTCAGTGACGTCACTACTCAGAGGGAGGCCCCTTCCTGCAGATCGGTTATAAAGGGGCGGAGCTCCGGTGCCCCCTTTCCTCCGGTGCACAAGCGTTGCATTAAAGTGCGTTTTTTACCCACCAAACAGCTTCAGCTTCACCAAAAGGAACGTCAGTGTCACACTGAGTTAAATCTGGTTTTGAATTTGCCTCCTTTTCTTCCTGCAGTCAGGACGTATTAATATTAATGAGGGCGTTTCACTGACCATTTATAGGCAGCTGTGGGCGTTTGGAGGGTCGGACATGGAGCTCCCTCACATGCCCCACATTTCAGGTTGATTGTGATTTATAAAGGGAACTTGCTTACAAGTGTGCGTACGCACGGTTTTATAAGTCTGAATATTTTTTAGTGTACGCCATTTTTGGCTTTTGGGCGCACGGACACTTTTAATGAGGTTTCTACACACAGTTTTATAAATGAGACCCCAGGACGGTGAGGCTTTTCCATGCCACCAATAAAGTTAGCTGGGGCATCTTTCAGGTAGTCTCAGTAGCATCCTTTGGGCTTTGACACTGGTAGATTTATGAGTTATGCTGAGATTGTTTATATTCTTTCTCAGGAAAGTATAAAAAAAACCCAGGCAGTTATTTAATAATTTTCTTAAACTTTCCAAACGATCTTATGAACCATTAACAACTCATATATAAATGGTTTGTCATTAAAATAATACTTCATTTATAAGTAGTGAACCGATCATGTATAAAGTATGAAAATACAATTATTAAGCACATTATAGATGAGCTTATTAATAAAGAATCAAACATGTATAACTGTTTATAAATGACTTACTAATGTGTATTAATGTAAGAACAATGGTTTATAAATGATGATTTCTGTATTTACTAATACTTCACTAAAGCTTTATAGTGTGTCGTTATTATAAAGTGCTATATTTCTTTGTTTCTGTTGGTTTCAATGTGTTTTCACAAATAATGTCTGATCACTGATATTGATCCTTCAGAACACACACACACACACACACACACACAGATCAGATCATATTTCCAAATGCAGCTGTTTAAAAGATCAATATAGTTTTTCTCCTCTAGTTCCAGACTGGCCTGAGATCAGCAGCGTGTTATTGATCTGTGTTGACATGAATAGGTGTATGAATGTTGTGCTGACATTTGGATGATGTCTGTAGAAGGCTGACATTATGATGATCCACAATAACACAATGACAAAGTCCCTCTACTCATTTTAGGGAAAAGCTCATTGTGTCACGCTTCAGATAAGACCCAGAATGAGACTGGAGACAAGAGCGGGTTCACAGGTTTATTAAACTAAGGAGCTGGTGGTGGCTGCAGAAAACGGGGCAGGTCGGACAGGCTGGCGAGGGGATCCAATCTGAGAAGCAGGCAGGCAGTGGGCTGGTGAGTGATATCCAGGAGACGGGGAGAGTGAGTTGATAGTCGATGGGTCCGGTAGAGGTCCTGAACACAGGAGACACAAGTTAGTAAAATAGAACACAACTGACAGAATTTAGGTACTTCCTAACGAGCTGGTAGTCTAGAGCGTACTGATACTGACTTAACGATCCGGCGAAGGCAGGATGTCAGTCTGTCACTTAAATAGGGCAGTGCCGAGGGAGTGTAAATCACGTGCAGGTGAGTGTAATCAGGCCCCTTCAGCGGCTGACACGCCTACCAGCATCCTGCAGGTGAGGGAGAGAGAAGGGGCAGCAACAAAAACCAAAAACTGCAGCCACAAAAAGGGAACCAAAACAAAACAGTTTCACACTGGTTAAGTCCTGACAGGTGAGGGCGTGACAGTACCCCCTCCCCGACGAGAGCCTCCAGGCGCTCCAGGCTGATCAGGGTGAGAGCGAAAAAAATCACGGACCAGAGTGGCATCAAGGATGTGGCGCCGGGGAATCCAGATCCGTTCCTCAGGACCGTACCCCTCCCAGTCTACCAGAAACTGAAGTCCTCGCCCCCGGCGCCGGGACCTCAAAATCCGCTGCACGGTGTAGGCGGGCTCGTTGTCAATGATCCTGGGAGGAGGAGGTGGAGGAGGAGGAAGCAGCAGCGGGCTACAGAGAACAGGCTTGATCCGGGAGACATGAAAAGATGGGTGAATCCGGAGGGGAACGGGGTAACTTGAGTCTGACTACAACAGGGTTGATAACCTTCTCAATAACAAATGGGCCAATGAACCGGGGAGACAACTTCTTAGAATCAGTTCTAAGGGGTATGTCCTTAGTGGACAGCCAAACCTTGTCACCCGGAGAGTATTCAGGAGCAGAGGTGCGTCGGCGATTGGCCTGTCTGCGGTAACGATCCGAGGCTCTGAGGAGAGCTGAACGGGCGCGGTGCCAGGTTCGATGACAGCGGCGGATGTGTGACTGAACAGAGGGCACGGATATCTCCTTTTCTTGGGATGGGAAGAGTGGGGGTTGGTACCCATAGACGCACTGAAAAGGTGACAAGCCGGTGGCTGAGGATGGCAGTGTATTGTGTGCGTACTCAATCCAAGGTAGTTGCGAGGCCCAAGTGGCAGGGTTGGAGGATGCCAGGCAACGCAGTGAAGTTTCCAAGACTTGGTTGGCCCGTTCAGCTTGGCCATTGGATTGGGGGTGAAAGCCGGAGGTCAGACTGACGGAGGCCCCCAAGGCGCGGCAGAAGGATCTCCAAACTGCAGAGGTGAACTGGGTTCCTCGATCAGAAACAATATCTGTTGGCAGACCATGAATACGAAACACCTCCCTCACAAGTACTTCAGCAGTTTCTTTGGCAGAGGGAAGCTTGGCCAGGGGAATGAAGTGGGCAAACTTACTAAATCGGTCAATGACAGTAAGGACCACAGTCTTACCCTCAGATGGGGGTAGCCCGGTAACAAAGTCTAACGCCAGGTGGGACCATGGTCGACGTGGAATGGGCAGCGGAAGCAGAAAACCAGAAGAGGGCTGATTGGAGTTCTTATTTTGGGCGCAAACCGGACAAGCCGAGATAAAGCTTCTTGTGTCTGCTTCCATGGTTGGCCACCAGAATCTCCTACAGATAAAGGAGAGAGACCGAACAACACCAGGGTGACAGGTAAGTTTAGAGGCGTGAGCCCACTGTAATACTGAGGACCTCACCGACTCAGGTACATAGAGGAGTCCCGCGGGCAGTTACTGGGGCTGGGTTGATTAGAGAGAGCCTCCTTGACCTGTCGCTCCACCTGCCAGGTTACTGCCCCAACGATGCAGGAAGTGGGCACGATAGTATCCAGGATGGTTCTGTCTGTCTCTGTGTTACTGAAGGCTCGGGAGAGGGCGTCGGGCTTGGTGTTCTTGGACCCGGGCCTGAAGGTAATCACAAAGTTGAAACGAGCAAAAAACAAGGCCCACCTGGCTTGTCTGGGGTTTAGACGCTTAGCAGACTGAATGTATTCTAGATTCTTGTGATCTGTCCAAATGATGAACGGATGCTCCGCCCCCTCCAGCCAGTGTCTCCACTCCTCCAGGGCCACTTTGACAGCAAGTAGCTCCCGGTTACCGACATCGTAGTTAAGCTCCGCAGGGGACAAACGGCGGGACAGATAGGCACAGGGATGTAGCTTACCATCGAGGGCAGAACGTTGAGAGAGAACGGCCCCCCACGCCGACGTCAGAGGCATCCACTTCAACAATGAACTGTTTGGATGTGTCTGGCTGAGTGAGAACTGGTGCAGATGTGAAACATTGCTTGAGCTCTGTGAAAGCTGCCTCTGCCTCAGGGGACCATGTAAATGGCTTGGCCGTGGAAGTTAGACAGGTTAGAGGGGCTGAGATCTTACTGAAGTTTCTGATAAAGCGTCTGTAGAAATTAGCAAAGCCCAAAAATTGTTGCAACTGCTTGCGATTGACAGGTTGAGGCCACTCCAAAACATCTTTCACCTTAGTAGGATCCATCCTCACTTGTCCTTCTGCGATGACGTAACCCAGAAAAGACACGGTGTTGGAGTGGAACTCACACTTCTCGGCCTTTACAAACAGCTTGTTCTCCAACAACCTCTGTAAGACTGAGCGGACATGCTGGACATGATCTGACAGATTGTGGGAGAAAATGAGAATGTCATCCAGGTAAACAAAGACGAACCTGCCCAACATATCTCTGAGGACGTCGTTGACAAGACATTGGAAAACTGCCGGGGCGTTCGTTAGTCCAAATGGCATAACAAGGTATTCAAAGTGCCCCATAGGCGTGTTAAAGGCAGTCTTCCACTCATCCCCCTCTTTGATTCTCACCAGATGATAAGCATTACGCAGATCCAACTTAGAAAACACGCGTGCCCCTGCAGAGAGTCGAAGGCCGAGGACATGAGGGGCAGGGGGTACTTGTTCTTAACAGTAATGTTATTGAGCCCCTATAATCAATACATGGACGTAGGGTTTTGTCCTTTTGGCCACAAAAAAGAAGCCCGCACCCAAAGGGGATGAGGAAGGGCGGATAATACCTGCAGCAAGGGAATTGGTGATGTAAGTCTCCATAGCTTCTCTCTCGGGCTTAGAGATGTTGTACAAACGACCTGAGGGCAGGTTGGAACCAGGCAATAAGTCAATGGCGCAGTCATAAGGCCTGTGAGGGGGAAGTGACTGTGCCAGCTGCTTACTGAAAACTTCCTTGAGGTCATGATATACAGCAGGGACGCAGGATAAATCAGGGGGCTCTGAGCAGGAGGACGGGGCGGGTTTGGACTGAGGACAGGCTGACTTTAAACAGTGAGAATAACAAAAAGAGCTCCAACTAGTGATTTTATTATTGGCCCAGTCAATATTGGGGTTGTGTAGAGCTAGCCAGGAGTGACCCAGGATGATGGGGACAAAAGGGGAGTTCATAACAAAAAAACTCAAAGACTCCAAATGATTACCAGAAAGAAGGAGCTGGACTGGGTTAGTGCGGTGTGTTATACGTGCTAGTAATCTACCGTCTAGGGTACTGGCCTCAACAGGAGTCTCAAGCTCGTGAACTGACAGGCCAAGCTGTTTCACTAGAGCTGAGTCCAAAAAGCTCTCATCGGCCCCAGAGTCTATAAGTGCAAGTAAATCAAGAGACTGACCTTCAGAAGTGAGGGTGGCATGGAGCTGGGTACGAGGTCGGGAAGCCAGAGAAGTGGTTGTCCGACTCGCCAGAATACTTCCCTCTTCTAGCGAGTCCGTCGGTTTAACGGGCGAGAGAACAGGTAGAGATGTAAGGTCCGGGCTGACCGCAGTACAGGCAGCAGTTGTTATCTCGGCGGCGCTGCCGTTCCTCGAGACTGATGCGGTGGCCTCCTAACTGCATGGGCTCTGGGTCGGTTTCAGAGTGTTCAGGTTCAGGCAGGACAGGAATAGCCAATCGTGGGGTGGGATCAGCGAGGAACGGGGGCCGTTTGGAAGGCGAGGATGTCGGTTCGAGCCGCCGGTATCGACTCCTCTCCCTGCGGCGCTCACGGCACCTGTTGTCCACACGAATGGCGAGGGAGATTAAGCCGTCCAAATCATTAGCTTCAGGATAAGAAATTAATTCATCCTTTAACTGCTCATTGAGCCCGTTAGCAAAGACAGTAAGCAGGGCATCCTCATTCCAACCACATTCAACAGCCAGAGTACGAAATTCAATAGCATACTCAGCCACGCTACGGTCCCCCTGGCGAAGTGACATTAATCTCTTAGCAGCCTCCTTACCCCGAACCGGATGATCAAAAAGCTTACGCATCTCCTGGGTGAAGGCTGCGTAGGAGGCTGTTGCCGCCGACTGTTTCTCCCACACGGAGGTTGCCCACTCCAGCGCCTCGCCTCGTAGCAGGCTTATGGTGTAGGCGATTCTAGCAGCATCGGAGGTGTATGTCAAGGGCTGCTGAGCAAAAACAAGTCCACATTGCATCAAAAACGATCTACACTGTCCAAGGTTGCCATCATACCTGTCTGGCGCTGGCACAAACGGCTCTCTGGCGGCCGCGGTGGCTGAAGCTAGTGGAGAAGAAGTTGCAGGGGGCTGGGACACAGGGGGAAGGTGAGCCCGCAGTGAGGCTACGCTGGTGGTTAATTGCTGCAAATCCTTCGACAGATCCCGGAGTATTTGGCTTTGCTGACTTAATTGAGCGCCCTGAGTGGAAATTGCATGTCGGACTGGTTCCAAGTCTGCTGGGTCCATCTGGCCGGATCGTACTGTCACGCTTCAGATAAGACCCAGAATGAGACTGGAGACAAGAGCGGGTTCACAGGTTTATTAAACTAAGGAGCTGGTGGTGGCTGCAGAAAACGGGGCAGGTCGGACAGGCTGGCGAGGGGATCCAATCTGAGAAGCAGGCAGGCAGTGGGCTGGTGAGTGATATCCAGGAGACGGGGAGAGTGAGTTGATAGTCGATGGGTCCGGTAGAGGTCCTGAACACAGGAGACACAAGTTAGTAAAATAGAACACAACTGACAGAATTTAGGTACTTCCTAACGAGCTGGTAGTCTAGACGTACTGATACGACTTAACGATCCGGCGAAGGCAGGATGTCAGTCTGTCACTTAAATAGGGCAGTGCCGAGGGAGTGTAAATCACGTGCAGGTGAGTGTAATCAGGCCCCTTCGCAGCTGACACGCCTACCAGCATCCTGCAGGTGAGGGAGAGAGAAGGGGGCAGCAACAAAAACAAAAAACTGCAGCCACAAAAAGGGAACCAAAACAAAACAGTTTCACACTGGTTAAGTCCTGACAGGTGAGGGCGTGACACATTGATTAGGACATAGTAATGTTGAGGTCCACATTTAAAACCTGAACACATCTGATTGGATTAGAAATGGATTTTTATCTCCATCATTTATTCTTTATTCAGATTGAGGCGCTGCAGTTTGTCAGAGATCAGCTGTGCTTCTCTGGCCTCAGCTCTGAAGTCCAACCCCTCCCATCTGAGAGAGCTGGACCTGAGTAACAACAAGCTGCAGGATTCAGGAGTGAAGCTGTCAGGTTTTCTGGAGGATCCACACTGCAGACTGGAGACTCTGAGGTCAGTTCACTGACTCTCTGTTACTACTGTAGATCTGATATGTTTAATTAACAGTTGAAGCTAATTTCCGTTCAGACATAACTTCCATCCATAAAGTTGTAAATGTCCTTTTGTTTATATTTTCATGTTTCTTGTACTAAATTTAGTCTGCAGTCACAAAGACTTGTGTTTCTTAAAGAAACTGTAGAAAATGTTTGCTGTTAGTCGTTAAAGTAAATGAATGTTTCTAATTTTTGGTAAATGGTCACATCTGGATACAGAAGATCCTCTGAACTAATATTTGTTTTAAACTGATCAAGTTTACTTGTTGAAGTAGAAATATTTCTTTGTTTCTGTTGGTTTCAGTGTGTTTTCACAAATAATGTCTGATCACTGATATTGATCCTTCAGAACACACAAAGGATCAATATAGTTTTTCTCCTCTAGTTCCAGACTGGCCTGAGATCAGCAGCATGTTATTGATCTGTGTTGACATGAATAGGTGTATGAATGTTGTGCTGACATTTGGATGAAGTCTGTAGAAGGCTGACATTATGATGATCCACAATAACACAATGACAAAGTCCCTCTACTCATTTTAGGGAAAAGCTCATTGATTAGGACATAGTAATGTTGAGCTCCACATTTAAAACCTGAACACATCTGATTGGATTAGAAATGGATTTTATTTCCATCATTTATTCTTTATTCAGATTGGAGGACTGCAGTTTGTCAGAGATCAGCTGTGCTTCTCTGGCCTCAGCTCTGAAGTCCAACCCCTCCCATCTGAGAGAGCTGGACCTGAGTAAGAACAAGCTGAAGGATTCAGACAGGAAGCTGCTGTCTTATCTGAAGGAGAGTCCACACTGCAGACTGGAGACTCTGAGGTCAGTAGAGGGTTGGAGTCAGTCCATGCTGGTTTCAGCAGTATTGTACTAAACACAGTTAGTATCAAAGCAGAGATCCAGTATTTCCTGTAAACCTCCAACCTTCTCAGCGGCTGCTTTCCTCAGTGAAGCTGTGAGAGGAGAATGGTGACAGGCTTCAGGATTGGACAGAAAGACAGAGAGAGAGAGAGAACAGGCAGTGATCATGTGTTTGAGTTGATGTGAAGACAACTGTTGTTGTTGTGTTCATGTCTCCAGAGGGCTGTTTCACAAAAGTAGAATTTAGAAATCCAGGATAAGAGATAAAGCTGGGCTTGACATAGTCCGATCAGAGCATCCTGGCTTTGTCAGTTTCACAAAGGCCAAACCAGGCTCAGAAGGTGCGACTAAGTCAAGTCAGGTGTAAGTAATTCAGATAAATGGGCGTCAACAACTTTTTTCAAGAGACCACGCTGTCGATCACAGATTCATTGATGCTGAAATGGAAAAGACGTGTGCAGCAGACTTTATTTGCTGTTACTCAATGAGTGTAAAAAGGTTTTGATGAAAAATGCACATAATATAAAAAAAGAAAGAAAGAAAGTATTAAGACAGCGAGAAAAGCGTGGCAGACAATATTTATATGCAATACTTAATAAGTAAGTTGCTAAAAGAATCACTGCTCCCAACTGAAACTGTTAATTATAACGTTACCATGAATAGTAACGTTATGTCAGACCTTACAAGTGAGCACCGGTCCTTAATATGTCACTCAGCAAATGTATTAATCACAACCACTAATCAACATACTGTCTATTCAATTCAATTTTATTTATATAGTGACAGTTCACAACAAAAGTATTTCTTTTTCTGGCAGCATTACTACTAGTACTATTTTGAAATAATATGTAATGCTGAAATATCTGAGTGGGGAGTCTGGGGGTCCTCCCCCAGATGTTTTTGAGCATTAAACACTTAACTTTCTGACGTCTGAAGAAATATTCTACACCAATTTATGGTGGAAATTATTTTATATAAATTTTATTTATATAAAAAGGAAACAAAATTCAGCTGGCAGGTGACAATTCAAAATATAAAAATACAATGCAGTATCAGCAGCTTGTTCATTTAGCTTACGTTTCTTTTTTGGACAGTGCACATACCTTTCTTCTGTGTTTGCACAGCATGTTTTCTTATTAACCTTTCTTAAAGCCTTTTCAGTTATTTACCATTTTTTAGTGCAAGCAACATTTTTGACAAATACTTTTAAAAGTGTGTATATATAGTAGGCTTGGCAGAGAGGCTGGAGGTCTGCCAGTTTAGTGTGAAAATGGTGTACTTTTTTAGGCAATATGGATAATAGATAAAAGTCAGTGTTGTGGTGCTCATAGAAAATACTGTTTGATATCTGTAAGTTGACCCTGAGGCTGTGGTCCTACAGCACATCCACAGGTGAAGACTTCCTGCTGTGCTGACTGTGTTTTACTGTCATATGTCTGAACTGCACACACTTGAAAAAATTAACAAAATAAAAAACAGACTTAGATATGGAGATAAAAAAGAAGCACTGAAGATATTAGAAAACCAGCAACTGCAAAGAGAAGTGATTTAGTGATTTAGTGAACTAGAAGTAGACTGTATGCCAAACTGTAACACAATGTATTGCGGTAATCATTGTTTTCTCTCCCAAACACACAGTTGTTTCATGAATAAACTGTACAATATATCATCCTTACTGAAGTAGGACTATAATTTGAGAGTATTATAAAATGAAATAGGAATCCTACATAGTGTGTGTGAGTTTCTTGAGTGACATATAATATCCGGTGCTCACTTTTAAGGCACAATATAACATAATTATGACAGTTTCAGTTAAGAGCTGTGAGATTTTTAGCTTCTCACACATTCAGTCGGTCAGCAATTGGCTGCCACTTTCTTTCGCTGGTTTATTGCTGTACCCGTGTTACTTTTTCTTTTATTGATCCTTTTTTATTATTTTTGGTATTTACAAGTGCTTTCATTCCACGTAAACCTAACTTACTCGCTGATGCTCATTGTGTGCAAAGTATGGTGCACGCATCTTCTCTAGTTATGAAACCTAATAACCACAACCTACTATTTTAATACAGGCTGCTGAAAAATATGCAGAACACACAGGCCTACATAAGAACATGGAATGACTGAAAAAAACACTTTGGTTTCTGATCGTCGTGACCGCTGACTGAACAGATAAGGCACCAGGATTAACTAAGCCTGGCTGTTAGCCTGGTCTGGAGCAGGCTAGCTGCACAGAATAAATCGCCATGGTAACTTATGTGCTTCTACTTTCGTGAAACCGAGTCAAGGCTTAATTCAGCCAGGATATCTGGAAAATCCCGGCTCAATCCCTTATCTTGGTTTTGTGAAACAGCCCTCAGGAAATAAAGCTTGATTCCAGCTGACAGCATCACAAGATGTATAGAGACAGTGGTCCTCATTCATCAAACTGTCGGACCATCAAATCTGATCTCAAAGTGTTTGTTCTCTCATTTCAACACTAAACTACTGATCAGTTCATCTTTGTCACAGCTCTGAGATCAGTCTGACTGAAGCCTGCAAATCACTGGCTCTTATTTCAGAGAACCATCATTACATTTAGTAACCATGTGGTCTTTCTACAGACCTGAACCTCTGCTGAAGTCCAGTAACCACAGCTGATGTTTAGCTGCTCAGTCTTTGTATGAACATGTAGGACCTTGGACAGATATATATATGATGTCAACGTGTCTTTAGTTTGGTCCAGATGTTTTTAGAACAGACTCCATATTTACAGATTTGTCCTGTAATATTTCCAAAGTAGCTGAAATCTTCAAATGTGACTGAGCGGCTGGTTTTTAACAGCTTTGAGCCCTAACAGCAGTAAATCCATCATTACAGTGAGCAGTGAATATCTCTCTGTCTCTGCAGTCATGATGCGTTCAGGGACTCTCAGCAGGGCCGTTTGAAGGAATTTGGGGGCCCCAAGCAAAATGGACATGGAGGGCCCCCCCCCAACCCCCCCGTACACATGCACGCAAAGCCTACAGGAACCACAGCATAGCCATACAGTTAAAGTTCACCCACACTTTATATACATTTTTTTTTTACAGTGCAAATACTGCTTTTGCATAAAATTTGCAAAAAACACCACTGTACCATAAAATCAAATATACATTAAAAAAGTGCACAATAACTAAATCCAACATACTTGAAAACACACACACACACATACAGACTCACATTGACATTTTTCAGTTCTCACAAACGTGCTAATTATCTAAAACTGCTGTTTGCGAGCCTTGTCTTCTGCAAAGGCAATCACAATGTCCTCCATGTCCAAAGACTGGTGAACATCACGCTCAATTGACATAAGTGCAGTCCTGTGAGCCTTTCTTGGCTCATGGTGGACCTCATGTAATTTTTTATCAGCTTCAAAGCTGAAAAGCTTCTCTCACCAGAGGCCACTGACAGGAGTCAGGAGTAGACGCAGGTAAAGTTACGTTAGCTAACACATAAACATATTTTTGCTAGCCTAACGTCGTTAGGCTAGCAAAAATTAGTTACCTGCTGCAAAATTACACCATTTGTACAAGACAAGTAGAGCTATTTTTATCCAGTGTAATTTATAACTTACCACTGTCTTGTTTTTCTTATCCTCTTCATCCTTTCTCTTCTTTCTTTTTTGGCTTCCCTAGGCATAGTTCCGCTTCATGACTGCCGACGAGGAGGTTTGTATTTTGCCGGCAGCAGAGATAACGTGTTTGGCGCTGTTGTCAGCCTATGGCTGTCAGCAACTACTGAGAGGGGCCCCCTTGAGGGGGATTCCGATAACAGTGTCATTGCACTTTACTGCATTGACTATCTATCAAAGGGGCGCGGGCGCTCACAGTTTGTCGTTGCATTTTATTCTTAAACAGTCGTTGTCTTGGGGCCCCAGTCCAGCTCGGGGCCCCAAGCAATTGCTTGGTTTGCCTGTTCTGTCGCGACGGGCCTGACTCTCAGCACTTTATTTCCACTGTGGACTTGAGTGAAACCTGCAGAGTAAACAGAGCTGATGGCCAAAGTCTCTGCAGGTCTCAGTGTGTTCACTCCAATACGTTAACATGAGAGCTGAAAGGAAGCTGGCTACGCTACACAGCCGCCTCCACTTCTGGTCTGAACAGGACTGAAGTCCCTGCTGGTCTTTATACTGGATGTGCTGCATCACTGACTGACAGCTGATGAAGGGAGTCTCTGTAAACTCTGATTTATGACTTCTGCTCTCTGTCTTCTTCTCTCATCAGATGGAGGTTGTGGTGATCTCTGTCAGAGTGTGAGGGATGAGAAAGGTGGTGGTGCTGAGAGAGGATCAGCTGTGTCCTGATGATCCAGAGAGGTTGAAGCAGCAGCATCAGCTTGTGTGTGGAGAGGCTCTGACTGGGCCATGTTACTGGGAGGTAGAGTGGAGAGGAGAGCTTCATCCAGCAGTGACTGACAGAGGAATCCCAACAGTGCTGCAGTCTGAACTGCTCTGAGATCAGCTCCACTGTCAGACACAAAGTCAAGTCCACCATCATCCCTGTGTGTTCCTCTGGATGTGACAGAGTATCATCAGTGGATCTGGACTGCTCTGCTGCTGCTCTGTCCTTCTACACAGTCTCTGCAGACACACTGAGACTCCTCCACTCCTTCTGCTGCACACTCAGACACCTCCTCCACCTGGACCTCCACCTGGACCTGGACTTTATTTCCTCCAGATGTTCTGAACCCAAAGAGCCTCTGCAGATTAGTTCTGTTTCTGACAACAGAACTGCAGATGAACATTTATTTAAGCTGACTACTTAATTCTGAGGCTTTGCACATCCAGGAAGTTAAAGTGGGAAAGAATCTTCTATAGTGTTTTACAAATGTTTATCCGCTTTGCAACACATCTGATAATCAGAACTTTGTATTACATGATCTCCCTTCTTAGTATGTTACTGTATGATGTCACCCTGTCCATATAACAGTTTATTTGTTACAGCGTGGACCCAAGCTTAGGACACATTCACGCTGTGGCCGTTTTTATACACAACAAATTTAGATATTTACATTTTTTTCTTGAACCTGACAGAGTTATTCTGGATATATGTAACACGGCAGAGCACCCTCAAAAGGAAAAAACCTGAATAAAATCCCACAGACAGAAATCAGCTTTGGTTTCTATCAAGAAAATATCTTGTCAGAAACATTTGAAGAAAAGCAGGGCGTGGTCCAACAAACAATAAATCAAAGAGAAATAAAGACAAACACTCAGTCCCCTTGGGATAGTTACACTCTGTCAGCTCTTTTCACAACAAGGCTCACTCCAGCACCAAAAGGTGACCAAAGTAACTCAGTTCCAAACTCGTTCCGCTCAAACTCCTCTAATCTCACCCAGAAATAGTTGTTAAGGTGCGAGGAACACAAAGCGTCAGTCAGTTTGCCCGTCAGTCAGAGGCAGCTCCGGAACAGAAAAGGCTCCACGTTACGTTGTCCTCCGTGGTGATATCCAAAAATTTGCACCACTTGTACCGACGCTTTACCTTTTCCTAACCCGACTGTACGACTCTATTAATAATAACATTACGCAGAGAACCCAACTTCCAACCAGACGCCACCGCTCACCGGCCGGTAAGACGCTTCCTTAGCTCTAGCCTGGCGGCCCGCTGTTGCGTTCACGGCCCCGGTAAAAATGTGGTTTATTTGCAGAAGGTGACTGGGGGCGGAGGAGCGACGGTGAATGGCGTGTGCAGGCTGGAACAGGACAGGATTAGCAGTCTCACAACCAGTCAGGCAGATGAGGAACGATCCTGTGCACAAAGAAGAAGCCTGCTGTTATTATAATGTTTGCACCAAAGAAGAAGAACTTGTTATTAAAGCAGAGAGGACTGCAGCGCGTCTTTACCACTGGAGCTGTACGGCACGGGCAGCTGGAACGGCAGACGGGCCCAGTCCAACCCGTCCCAGTAAACTGGGAGTGCCTACCGCTGTCTTTTGCTTTGAGGGAGTCGACATGGAAGGTAAAGCAAAAGCTGCGTTAGCAACAGCATTTCTCACTTTGTTCTCCTCATGTGGACGACAATGGAGTCACACAGTAATGATTAGAGGACTTTAATATGAACTATATGAGGCTAATGTTTGGAAGCTTTGACTAAGAAATGATCTTGTTCTGCAGTAAAAGAAACCTTTAGCTTATTTTGGGTTTTTTAACCCTTTGTGTCGCAGCGCCACCTTCTGTCAGTCCGAGGGAGGGATCCCTCCTCTGCTGCTTCTCCTGAGCTTTCTTCCTTTTTTAGGGGAATCGAGGTTATGAGGTCAGAGCGGCTCGTATGCTGTACAGATTATAAATCCGCCTGAGGAATATTTGTCTGGAGTGAAACTGACCTGGTGATGTGAACACTTTCTTTCTGACTGACTTCATTTTGTTCAAATTAAGTGTCATTATAATTTAGTTAAATTCTCCTGATGAGTCTTTGATTTAAAAGTGGTGGAAGATGATGATGATGATGATGATGATGATGATGATGGCGGCCTGATGTGCTGCAGGTTATCTGTTAAGTCGTCTCCTGATGCCTGTGTTCTGGGTTTTAGTCTTTGTTTTCTATATTTTTATTATATTTGCTGTATTCTGTGTTTTATACTCGGGGTCCCTGCAGGCTTTTTTCTCTTTGGAACAATAAAGTTGAAATATTCAATAAATGAGCCTTAAATAGAGGCGTGATCTCTACATGCAGAGGAAAGTTTCTCACTGTTTTTTATTCTGTGTTTTCCTTCTAACTTTTAATCCAACTTGTCCAGATTAAGTCTCACTCTGTTTAATCCACATCAAAAATCCATGTTGAGTTCAATCCAGCAGAGAGGAAATGATGGAGCAGCAGCTGACACTGAGCTGCTTTAGAGAAAACTCCAGATCCATCTTGTTTAGACACCAGAACACTCAGCATGAATCAGTCTGATGGAAATCTGGGCTTCCTTAAAATAATATTTCTCTCTCATGTTTCTTCTTTTCTAAAATCCCTTTTCCTCTGTATGTTTCCTCTGGTTCCCTGGCCTTCATCCAGTCCTGACAGCATCATCTTCACCACGGTTTGTCTTCTGGACTCAAGTGTTAACTTGTCTTCTGCTGCTTTTAAGTCAGTAAAGACTTTTGTAGTGATAAATTTAACACGCTGGATGTTTTTGGGCTGAAATCAGTGACATAAACTGGCGGCTGGTTCTCAGTAAAACCAGACAGCAGCATGTTGATGAACTTCTGCCTGTCAGAAATCTTTAAACAGCAACTTTTCTTTGAGAACTCAGCAAAGAAAAGCATCTTTCACTTTGACTAGCCTTTTGTTTTCAGAGGAACGGGTTGACTGGCAGCGGACTGAGTGCTGCCCTGATACACTCATGTACTTGTACTTGCAGTATGTCCTCCAGGCTGAGTACCCAGAAAGCCTGAAGTGGACTTTGGAGTTTCTTCAGAGAGTCGTGCTGCATGTGAACGGAGAAACACTGAAACCAGAGATCCTTTCCTTAAAAACAGGCTGCAAACTCTGAAAGTAGCACAACACACACAGATTTGTAGTAAAAAGCTCTGCAGACTGGTTGAAACTGTTGGAAACTGTTTGCAGCTCCAAGTGTTTTCTTGGTAAAAGCGCTTTGTGTGTTCTTAGTGTTGAGAAAAGGTTGGACATTTGAAAAGCTCTCCATGAGGAAACCCTTGTTATATTGTGTGCTACATAGATGCTCCATGGAACCAGAGTTTGACACAAAGTGGAGACACTTTAAAGTTTTGTTAGTGTTGATAAAAACAAGCAGCAACAAACAGAAGGAGCCGCTGTTTCCAGGTTTTTAGATTCCAAACTAAACAGGAACTTTTCTTTAGTGTCACAGCCATATGTAGACGCTTGAGCTGTTCCAGCCAGGACTGTGTCCTTTATATCCCTCACTGATCTGTCATGAAGCCTGTCGCAGTTTGCACAATAAAACACACTTTAGAACATTATGTTCAGACTGTTTCTTAGTTCACAGCAGCGTTTGAGGATCTTCACCCTGGTAGGAGGAGTTCTGCTGACAGAACAGCATCTTGTACAGGAGCCAATAGATTTTAGCTTCCAAACAGAAACCTGTTGTGTTTTCATCCCACCTTAACAGCACCAATGTACAATTACAAAGATTTACTGTAGAAAGCAGAAAGTCTTTGTGAAACTTTGTCCACACAACTGGACAGTTTAGTTTAACTAAAGTAAGATGGCCGACTGTGGCGGAAAGATTCTAGATGTTAAACAGAACAAACTTGATTTTATAGAACATTTAGCATGTCCAGGTATTCTGATGGAGTATTTTGTGTATAGTACTCTGCTTTAATTACATGTTCCAACCTAAATATGTCTCTGCTTAATGCAGACAAGTGAAGTTTTCTAAAATCAGCACATCAGATAGAAAGTTAAAACGTCCAATCACAAACGATGGAGTCAAATATCTTTCTTTTAACATCAGCACACGTTTTGATTGAAAACTCAGCAGCTAAAATAAAAATCGTTTTTCTCTCCAGTGATGCTACCAGACACACAGCGTCCAGAATGAGAGAAATATCTGGATTCTTTCTGAGAGCTTCTTCAATCTTCAGCTGCTCTTTGTTCAGTGTTGGACTCTGGTAGTAAGTGCTGCTTCAACGACGCCAAGAAACCTCAAACTGCCCTGAAGGCTTTGAACAACTTCTTTGTTTATATCTGCTCACATATGTCTGCAAACGAGCCTCGTAGTGAGACAAAGGGGGTCCGCGTAGACCGCTACGGTCCCTCTGGAGACGCCTCGCTCGTATGAAAACCTCAGCTCTGTGTGAGCACCAACTCAGCTGACTTCCTGTACCTGCAGAGGCAGCTCTGAGAACAGGAAGTAAGCTGAAGCAGGAAGTTCAGTCAGTTCAGACTCCGTTTAGAGTCCCAGAGCAGAAGGAGGAGAGCTGAAGGCTGAGGCAGGGTGAGTGTTAATCCAACATTTTATTATTTTACTGATTGTCCGACGGCAGTGACGTAATAAACGGCGCCGAAATAACGATCGGGGTCCGAAATAATGCATTGAGCTCACTGTGTAGTCCTCTACATACAACTCCCTACGGGGGTCGGACACAGCCTGTAACTGTGTCAAACTCAAGGCCCGCGGGCCGAATCCGACCCGCCACGTCATTTTATGTGGCCCGCGAAAGCTTAAAAAAATCATTGTTGTCTTCAAGTAAAGGTTTATGCTGCTTTAAAGCGTTCGTGATGAATAAACTACATCTCCCACAATGCATGTCGATTTTGTGACCAGCGAACTGACAGCATCCCGCTTCTGGATTGTGGTCTTTTGGCGCGTTCGAGACCGGTCGGAACTGGGACATTTCCCAATTGAATCTTCCGACTTCCGGCCTCGGTTGAAATTTCCAACTGGGAACTCGGAAATTCCGACTTCCCATGTCAACTAGAACGCAGCATAACAAGTGGCGTCAGGATAGGTTTCCTAGTTGGAGGTCGGAAATTTCCCAGTTCCGAGGTGCCTGAACGCAGCATTTCCACACGTTTTTTTAACGGCCGTCTTCTCAGGCTGTCACATCACGCCGGACTCTCACAACATGCAGCTCTGCACACAGCGTGACCGTAAAGTAACCCGCGCGCTGAGACGCAGCCTTTTGCTCTGTAAACATTTAAAGCTGAAGCAGTCTGGCTCTGCTCGGGACTGTGAGCTTCACTTTATCCGACCTGCAGAAGTGAACATGAGGATTTGTGCCTGATCACAAGTGTTGGTTTCGGTTTGTACCTGCATGAAGTGCAGTTAAGTCTGAAGGGGAGCACAGCAGAGTGCAGGTCAGGCAGGCTTTTAAAAATCAGTATGAATTCTCATTAAATGATGTTAGTCTCATAATATTACAGTTTTCTTCTGGATATAAAGAGAACAAAGACATGAGGGAGAGATTCTGAATTTGCAGAAAGTTTAGAACACGAGCAGAAAAGTTTCTGCAGGAGTTTAGAAATGAACTTAAAGATAAAACTTTGTGTCATCAGTGGGCTGTTTGCCCTCTGCAGGGCTGTGCAGCCGTTTGTTTCATCATCTGTCACACATGTTATTAGCAGCTCAGTTATTTGTTGTACCAAAGTTCTGCCCCTCTCGTCTGTGGAAAAGTGAAAAGTTAATGTTTGATGGTGTTTGTCTTCATTATGTACTTGAAAAATACATAACAAAGACTAATGGAGTATTTTGGGTTTCTAAACCTGATAAATGAATTAATGTATGTTATAATAACACAGATACAGTAAATGCGTCTGCTTATATTTTTACATCTGATGGGTTAAATGTCTTTAACTTGAAAAGGCTAAATAATCAAATAGAGAGACAGTTAATTTACAAAATGTTAAGGAAGCGTTTGTGCAGTAAAGTATGTTTATACAGTCTTACAGTTCCAACTGGCCCTTTAACCAAAATGCTTAATGTGGCCTGTGGTGAAAATGAGTCTGACACCCCTGAGTTAGAGTAAGGAGCTGGGAAGGTGTTATTTAAAAATGTGTCTGTGTTACTTCCTGTTCTCTCAGACTTGTGACTGTTGAACAAACCTGTTTCCTGATTCTTGTGTTCTGAGCTCACAGTCAGTGTCACTGTTTTACCTCTCAGACTGACTGAAGTCCAGAAGATGATGAAGAGGACAGAGGAAGAGGAGGAC
Source organism: Lepomis macrochirus (assembly GCA_024633595.2). NCBI lineage: Eukaryota > Metazoa > Chordata > Actinopteri > Centrarchiformes > Centrarchidae > Lepomis > Lepomis macrochirus. The sequence goes on along the minus strand of JALXJV020000011.1, from coordinate 7,679,091 downwards.
GGAGCAGGGTCCTCAGTATCCAGCTGTCCGTCTATGAAGAGTGACTGGTCCAAAGGTCTTATTCCTCCACTCTTCAGTCCTGAACCTGGACCCTCAGACCCAAAGTAAGAGACTGTTTTTACTGTAAACTGAGCTGATGAAGATGATGCATTGAGGATGAAGACAAAATGTTGTGCTAACAGATTTATATTCCTGATGCAGAACTATTAGTGCAGATACTGTTTCAAACTAAGATGGATCTGATGAATCAGTTTGGTTCAAATCTGGACACAAAGATGTAATTTCCTGGATAAAACACATTAACCATACAATAACCAGGAAAAGACATGTTACACCTACAGAATCCCAAGAAAACAATAACACACATTAAACCTACAGTAACCAAAGAAAACCAGATTTAAAGGTCCCATATTATAATAATTTTCAGGGTCACACTTTTTGGGGTGTTTCTACTAGATTATGTTTAAATGTTTAAACACATTATCTTCCTCACACCATTCGTTGGTTCAGCTCCTCTTTTCACCGTCTGTCTGAACACTCTGGTTTAGCTCCTGTTTCTTTAAGGCCCCCTCCCTAAAAGCCCCCTTTCTTCTGATTGGCCAGCTTCTGGAAGCCTCCCGAGGGGCAGGAAGTAGCTGGCACAAAGCTGAATGGATGTGTAGAGATGGGGCTGGCTATGAAAGACTAGGCTTCACAAAAACCCAACTTTATTCTCTGGTTTTACTGAACCTGGATCAGTTTTTATGGACAAAATATTGTCTGGTCTCTGATGTCCTCCAGCTGCTCTGCCTCAGCTTCTGCTGGTTTACACAGTTTCCTGATGGACAGATAGCTTTACTTGGTGTTAGCAGTTAATTCAGACACTAACTACTGCTAACGGTAGCTTCTGCTAGTTAGTTAGCTCAGTTAGCCATGCAGCTAGCTGTCTTATTAGCTGACTGTGCCCAGACTGGAAGCTTGCTGCTCTGGGGTCTGTTGGGGTTTACAGCTGTAACGTTAGAACAGGAGCTTTGGACTGCTGGGAGCTCCAGTTCAGGCAGAGTCAGCTGACAGTTAGCAGTAGCTAGCAGGTACTGTAGCTGCTAGCTACAAGTAAAGCTATCTGTCCATCAGCTTCACTTTGTAAATCAGAGAGTTGAGGCCGAGCAGCCAGAGGACATCAGAGGGAACACCAGAAAATATTTAACTTTCCTTCATAACTGTAAAATCACTTTCTGTGAGACAGACTGAACGACCTCCAGCTGTAGCTCAGTGATGGAGCGACCGCTTGGGTTTGTGTTGGACGCTGAGAACGCTGTATTTAGTGGGCGGGGCCATCTACTGCGCTGAAGGGCTGGAGGAGGTCCTATGCTACGCTGATCCCTCTATGACATCATAAAGGGAGCCAAATTCAAACGACATGTTTGAACACATTTACTGAAAGACTGAGCAGAGTCATAGTTTGGGCTCTTTAGACACAGCAGGGACACATTTAGGTTGGAAAGACATGAAAAGATGCTTTTGCATATTTAGGGAGCTTAAAGAAAAGTGAGCAGGTGGAGTTCAGGCTGGTTTTATTAAACTGTGTGTTTGTGAGACTGTTGAACAAACCTGTTTCTTGATTCTTGTGTTCTGAGCTCACAGTCAGTGTCACTGTTTTACCTCTCAGACTGACTGAAGTCCAGAAGATGATGAAGAGGACAGAGGAAGAGGAGGACGGAGCAGAGTCTGCAGGATCCAGCTGTCTGTCTATGAAGAGTGACTGGTCCAAAGATATTAATCCTCCACTCTTCAGTCCTGAACCTGGACCCTCAGACTCAAAGTAAGAGAGTGTTTTTTAGATTTGAATTGTTTTCATGTGACAGGAAACAGAAGGACATACAAACAAGGCTCTGTGTGGACTTGAACCTGTGACACCGCTGTTACATCCTACACCAGACAGAAAAAGTCTATACCCCTGTTAAAATGTCAGGTTCTCATGATGTAAAATAATGAGAATATATAATAATGAGATAAATCATGTCAGGACTTTTTCCACCTTTAATCAAGCTAGTGAAGCACTAATGTGCAGCGGTTTTAAATTAGTTCTTACATGCTCATAAATCCCTGGTTGTAAACTGTGAGTGAAGAATGATGAGCTGGGCGATGAAGATGAGGATGAGGAGTTACAGGCTAGCTGGCTGCTACAGTTGCTCCTCTTTGCCTGATGAGTGAACAGGACAGTTGGCTGACTTTCCTCACTGCAAAGCTCCTTCTCTTCTCAGGCTGACTGTCTTTAAAGGTTAGTGTGCAGGTTCTACTGACATCTAGTGGTGAGGTTCCACAGTCCATTACAAACCACATAGTACATGAAGTTTACCAAGGCATTGTCAGGTGAGGATCAAGGCTCCTCTGGCTTTGCTTACTTAGATAAGCAATCTGCAGATCTTACCAAAATGTCCTTTTATTTTTTTTAAATACAACAAACACAAAGTAGCACTGACAGCCATAACTTCAGCTTGTGGTAAAACATGTTTTTAATTTAGCACATGAAAGTGCAAATTACACATTTATGTGCACAGTGTCTAAGAAATATCCAATAATGTTTTTTAAGGCAAATTCTGAAAGTATTCGTTATTGGTCACTTGATAGACACACAGTCTTGTTATATGTCACCATTAGCTCTCTGCTTCTCTGTTGGTTTATCTTTCACCTCAGCGATGTGACACAGCTAAATGTACTGGAAGATAACCAAACAGTTAGTGAGCTGGGCTGAATATTATAATGAGACTGTCACAGTTTATAACAGTTAGACTGCAGTAAGTAACTTTACTGTAGCGGATGGCTCTTCCTCTGTGGTGTTGTCCTGCACAGTTATGTTGCAGAGACTGTGGAGAAGCTGTGTACCTGAGTATCAGTAAAGCCACAATCTATATTGAACGTTAGGAAACCAACAGTGTAGATCTGTCTAAACATAAAGTAAGCTGGCTGCACCTTGCATCAAGTCTATTAAACAAATCACTCTGCATTTGCTTTGCAGGCTAAATCAACACCTTGACATAATACTTGTCATGCACAGGATGGTAATTTGGATCAGCTGGTGAAGGAACGTGTAAAGTGTAATAACTATTTTGCACTGAATAACGTTAGAAACTGCTCTGCGTTAGCTGACGAAGTAACGTTACCTACTGTAACTTGAACCAGCTGAAGCACAACACCCCAATATATTTGACATGTTTTACAGTGATGTTAGTTCACCTGTCCAACAGGATGAAAACCAACTCTGTCTGTTTTGTTGGGCCCAGAACAAGCGGTGGTCTCTCTGACTCCAGCCTTTCTGATGTTGACTGTGTTTTCACCCAAAGTTGATTCTCGTTTGTCCTGAAGGGCTTCATCACATAAAACTATGTTTTTGGTTTTTAGCCTCACGTGGAGTTTGTGTTGGAGTCTGTGTTTTGCTGGGAGCTGGTTGGTTATTGGTTTTAGCGGACTCTAGTGTTGATACATATCGATTCAGAATGTTTCAAAAGGCTTTAATTTTCATTTTCCACTGCATCGATCCTGAAAACACACCGCTGCAGTCACACAGCCCACCTCCTGTTACTCGCAGCACTTTCTCATCTGCTTCCTTTGAATCGTGTTTCTTTCCCTGCCAGCTGTGATTAGCTGGTACCGTCACTTGTGATCGGATGCTGGCAAAGGAAACATGCAAGCACATATGACCGACACGCCATAGTTAAGGCTTTAATACATAAAAAACAAAAGCATCATCAAAAATATAACATAACCTGGTAACAGAAAAAACAGATTGGACTAAAAACGAGTCGTTTTCAGGAAGTTCAGAGCAAAGTTTTCTGAGGGAGACGGGTTGGACCTCGAGCTTTTTCACTTTGCAAACCTGTTATATGCACAAACAAGATATATAACTCAATAAAGGAGAGAGAAGAAGCCAAAAAATCATTAAATGAACTCTATAAAAAAGAAAACTACTGTAAAAAAGTTATTTTTCATAGAGTTTGGATTTTTTTACAGTGTGGAGGAGCAGCCGTCCTGCTGTGCTTTGTGTCAGGACGTCCTGAAGGATCCAGTCTCTACCAGCTTTAAACAGTGGTTCTACAGATGGATCACCTCATACTGGGACCAGTCTGCTTCATCAGGACACTCCTCCTGTCCCCAGTGTGGAGGTAAGATCCAGAACCAGAGCTGGACTGCAGACAGCCAGTCAGAGCAGCTCTGTACAAAGTAAGACTGGACATCTGTCTGCTTCTTCAGATATTCTGATATTGATGGTTTTTATATTAGTAATGAAAATAATCAGCACATATTCTTTGTTTTATCTCACATTGTTTCTCTTCTTTAGTGAGAGGTGGTCTGCAGGAGGTTTTAGATGAACATAAGATCAGTCTGAGGAGGAGATGTGAACTTGTGACTGAAGGAAGTGATGAAACAGGAAGTGGAACCCTCCTCAACAGTATCTACACTGAGCTCTACATCACAGAGGGACAGAGTGAAGAGGTTAATACCCAGCATGAGGTGAGGCAGCTTGAGACAGCTTCCAAGAAGAAGACCCTCCATGACGCTCCAATCAGGTGCCAGGACATCTTTAAAGCCTTACCTGGCCAACAGAGAGCCATCAGAGTGGTTCTGACCAACGGCGTCGCTGGCGTTGGAAAAACCTTCTCGGTGCAGAAGTTCACTCTGGACTGGGCAGAGGGCTCGGAAAACCAAGATGTCAGTCTGCTGGTTCTGCTCTCGTTCAGGGAGCTGAACTTGATCAAAGATGAGCAGCACAGTCTCCTCACGCTGCTCCATGTTTTCCATCCAACATTACAGAAGGTCCCAGCAGAGAAGCTCGCTGTCTGTAAACTGTTGTTCATCTTTGACGGCCTGGATGAAAGCAGACTTTCATTGGATTTCCACAACAATCAGGTTGTGTCTGATGTCACACAGAAGTCATCAGTCAACCTGCTGCTGACAAACCTCATCCAGGGGAATCTGCTTCCCTCGGCTCTCGTCTGGATAACTTCCCGACCTGCGGTGACCAATCAGATCCCTCCTTCGTGTTGTAGGCAGGGTAACAGAAGTACGAGGCTTCACTGGCGCTCAGAAGGAGGAGTACTTCAGGAGGAGAGTCAGTGATGAAGAGCTGTCCAGCAGAATCATCTCACACATCAAGACCTCCAGGAGCCTCCACATCATGTGTCTAATCCCAGTCTTCTGCTGGATCACTGCTACAGTTCTGGAGCACATGTTGACTACAGAGCAGAGAGGAGAGCTGCCCAAGACCCTGACTGACCTGTACTCACACTTCCTGCTGGTTCAGATAAAGAGGAAGAAGCAGAAGTACGATGAGGGACATGAGACGAGTCCACAGGAGCTGACGGAGGCTGACAGGAAGGTTCTTCTGAAGCTGGGGAGGCTGGCGTTTGAACAGCTGGAGAAAGGAAACATCATGTTCTACCAAGAAGACCTGGAGCAGTGTGGTCTTGATGTCACAGAGGCCTCGGTGTACTCAGGAGTTTGTACAGAGATCTTCAAAGAGAGAGTGTGATCTTCCAGAAAACAGTCTACTGCTTTGTTCATCTGAGCGTTCAGGAGTTTCTGGCTGCAGTCTACATGTTCCACTGTTACACCAGCAGGAACTCAGAGGTACTGGAGGACTTCCTGGGGAAAGACTGGGACAGTGAAAACAGGTACTGTCTCCTGAAAGATCACAATAATCATGATCCATCCCTGGATGTCTTCCTGAGCAGAGCCATGCAGAAATCCCTTTACATTGAAAATGGCCACCTGGACATGTTTGTTCGCTTCCTTCATGGCCTCTCTCTGGAGTCCAACCAGAGACTCTTAGGAGGCCTGCTGGGTCGGACAGACAACAGTCCAGAAATCATCCCGAGAATCATCAACAACCTGAAGAAGATGAACAGTGATAAGATCTCTCCTGACAGAAGCATCAACATCTTCCACTGTCTGACGGAGATGAACGACCACTCAGTACATCAGGAGATCCAAGAGTTCCTGAAGTCAGAGAACAGATCAGAGAAGAAACTCTCTGAGATCCACTGCTCAGCTCTGGCCTACATGCTGCAGATGTCAGAGGAGGTTCTGGATGAGTTGGACCTGAAGAAGTACAACACATCAGAGGAGGGACGACTGAGACTGATTCCAGCTGTGAGGAACTGCAGAAAGGCTCGGTAAGTCCAGATGTGATTATCAACAGTGTAAAGCTGAAGCATCAGTATTACAGTAAAGATACACACTTTACACACACGCTCAATATAAAACCTCCACACTATAAAAGTTTCCTAAACTAGTATTAAAGCTGCTTATTGAAATAATTCTACATGTGTTAAACTCCAAATGTCTCCAAACATCATTTCTGTGTTTCTATCCATCAAGTTAGTGACACAAGTATCTTCTATCATCTTCTATCTTTCTTTGGGTGATGGAGGCTTGATACAAATCCAGCAGGAAAACTTGAGGATTAAGAGTTTGTGCTGAAAATTTTTTGACAGTCATCATTTTATCACAGCAGTCTTTTGATTTTTCCACTGATCCAGTGTCTGCACTCTGTTTCTATACTGTGTCTGTTTCTTGTTCTTCTATGCAGACACACAGACATGTCATATCTGTGATCTGCTGGAGCTAACGCCACTTGGAGGTTTTTCATTATAGCTTTCATGCAGTACTTGTTCTATTTTTTCTCTCCAGTTTCTGAGCTTTTTCATATGATGGACTCTTTATACAATATCAATTATTATTATTGTTTGATTTGAGAGGATGTGAGGGGAGGCCATCCTCCCTCTTGAAGAGTGAACAGAACATCCCCCTCTCCATCCTCATTAAATAAAAGGTGCCACTTTACATTGTTTAGTTCCAACAGTGAAAGTCTCTTCATGTGTTTTGCTCTGTTAGAAATGAATCTGATTTAGAAACAGTAAGGAAGCTCTCTCTCTGGTAGGATTTGAATGGACAGTCTTTGTGTATTTAGCAGCTGGTTTCCTCAGACAGCAGCTCATTACACAGTCAGCTGCTGGGACGGCCTCCAGGTTCATTCTGCCAGTGAAGGAGAGCTCAGCAGCTTCAGGTCAGTGGAGGGATTTTATCATCACCGAGCTCAGAGAAGAAATGATGCTGTTAAACAACTGAACTCCACTTGAGAAACGCGGTTACCCATAAAATGTTAATAATACAGTCTTCAGTACTAATTATACTATCAATGCAATAGATGTCATTAAATGAATTTAATGGGAGATGAAAAGCAGATGGAGTGACATAATAAGACTAGACAGTGCAATTTCTGGAGAAACTGCAGTGTGAATACTGGCTGTTGAAGGCTGACACTAATATGGATTGCTAAATTTCATGCAAGCTCTCATTTCAGCCTCTCTCTTAAACAAGCAGCAGTAGATGCTTCTGTCTCTTTAAAGCTCTCCTCCAGTGTATTTTGACATTTCTATATGTCATATTTTTCTGTCATTTCTTCACAATGTTGATTATCCACATAGTTCGCCAAATATTCTTTGACAAATAGCTTAATTTTGTGCTCAAAGTTGCAAAAGTTGCTTAGTTGTTAAAACAAGGTGGTGACGTATGACTAGTAAATTCCATAAGTCACATGTCATTCTCCAAGCTTGCGCAGGCGCACTGTCATGCCTCATTAATAAACTGTTACTCCTCATTAAGTCAGAGCATCAAACCGACATCATTAAGAGTTGAGCTTTGGCCACTTTTAACATGAACATCTGACACTGAAACATTTTACATAAGACAGGAAATATAAGAAGCCTAATAAGTCTGCTTTAGTGTGTGTGTGTCTCAGTGAAGAGGACACAGACAGGTGTTCAGAAAATAGCTTAACTTCAGTTCACCAATCAGAACAGAGGACCCAGTCCTTTGATCTTTCATCAGCTAACTTACGTCACCAAGGTAACCAGTTCTACAACAGAGACAGATAGGAAAATCCTTCTGAGACTTTCTGTAAACAAACCTCCACTGAGACAAAACTATCTGTAAAATGACCTGACCAGCAGCAGCAGAAGGCATTTGTGAACGATTTGAAATGTTTTTTTGTTTGGATAAAGTAAAAAAAGTGAGCTCTTCAGTGAATTAAAAAACTGGTACGCTCTGCTCTGCTACAGAAATTTTATACAAATTTATAATGGCTTCCAATGGAGCATTTTCTGTCACTCTTGTCCTTTGGAAGGGCGCTGAGCCAAATCTATAAGTCCGAGGGATTTAAAAAGCCCACGTGAGGAACCACAACAAAATTTACTACGTTTCTGGTGTAAAATTACGCATGAAGAGTTAAAATTGTGGTCAAGCCAGCGAGTTAAAGAGAAAAGTTTAAGACGATTTCTCAGACCGTCTACACTGTAGTGATGATGTCACTCACTCTAACTCACGCAATACACACCCATTATAAACTCAGAGAGGAGCTCCAAAACCATAAAACTTCAACAGCGACTGTGAACAAACTATAAAATATTTCACAAAGCTGAAAACATCATTAATAGATTAACTTCTTGTGACCATTTTACAGTTTAAATCCAGTCTGTGGAGTCGGTATGAGGAGGATTTCGGCAGTCTCTCCATCCACTTAGAATGGGAAAAAAAATTCTGGAAAACCTTGAATGCTTGCAGAATTCACACACAATATTATTGCTAAAATTTATTTGAATAAACACACACGAGCACATGACTGAGGTAAATCCATACGAGTGCAGTTCCAACCTGCAGTGATTTAACAGCTCAGTGAACATCACGTTAAAATAAAGTTTAACCAACACAAATCACAGCAGCCTGTTAATCACAATATGACATGTTCACATTACAGTCAGACACTTGGCAGACACTTTTGTCCAAAGCAGTAATAATGTGCTTCATTATGTTGACACTTTGACATGTGGACAGGAGGAGCTCAAGTTTCAAACCACAAACCTTGTGATCAATGGCTGAGCAGCTGAGCTGCAGCCGCTCATGTTAATGTGCTTTGTGATGCAAAATGAACTGAGTCTGTTTTTAGAACAAAGTGTCAAATTTTATTATACTTTAAGTTTTATATTCTCTGTCATCACAGACTTTCTGACTGTAAACTCTCAGAGACTCACTGTGAAGTCGTGGCTTCAGCTCTGAAGTCCGACCCCTCCCATCTGAGAGAGCTGGACCTGAATAACAACAACCTGCCGGATTCAGGAGTGAAGCTGCTGTCTGTTGGACTGGAGAGTCCACACTGCAGACTGGAGACTCTGAGGTCAGTTCATGTATTTTTCAATTCAATTCAATTTTTCAATTCAATTTTATTTATATAGCGCCAAATCACAACAACAGTTATCTCACAGCGCTTTTCATAAAGAGCAGGTCTAGACCGTACTCTGAAGTTATTTACAGAAGCCCAACAATTCCCACCAAGAGCAAGCACTAGGCGACAGAAACCTCGAGCAGAACCATGGCTCAGGGTGGGCGGCCATCTGCCTCGACCGGTTGGGGGTGAGGGGGAGAGAGAGAGAGAGAGAGCAAGAGAAAGAGAGAGAGAGAGCAGAGGGAGGCAACCTACACAGTATACACATAGAGGTACAGACAGTAAAGGTAATGGTGCTATAGACTGAATGAAAAATGGTACAGATATTTGTAGTAATGTTAGTGATATTAATTATAACAGTAATAATAGCAATAGGACTAGTAATAGCAGTTGCAACTGTAGCAGAGGGCGTCGAGCAGGAACACGGGGGCAGCAGGAGACTTTCAACCACAGATCCAGACTCCACAGCTCCAGAACCAGCAACACCCGCAGGAAGTGAGGGGGGGGGGGGCAGGAGGGGGAAGCACACGACCACGGGAGAGGGAGAAAAAAAATCGAGTTAGTAACATGCATTAATGGGATGAGGTTGCACTCAGAGAGAAAGAGAGAAGAGGAGAGAGGAACTCAGTGCATCGTGGGAAATCCCCCGGCAGTCTAGCCTATAGCAGCATAAGTAAGGGATGGTTCAGGACTCACCCGAGCCAGCCCTAACTATAAGCTTTATCAAAAGGAAAGTCTTAAGCCTACTCTTAAATGTAGAGACGGTGTCTGCCTCCCGAACCCAAACTGGAACCTGGTTCCACAGGAGAGGAGCCTGATAACTGAACGCTCTGGCTCCCATTCTACTTTTGGAGACTCTAGGAACCACAAGTAACCCTGCATTCTGGGAGCCGCAGTGCTCTGGTGGGGTAGTAAGGTACTATGAGCTCTTTAAGATAAGATGGTGCCTGACCATTAAGAGCTTTGTATGCGTGAGAAGAAGGATTTTAAAATCTATTCTGGATTTTACAGGAAGCCAATGCAGAGAAGCTAAGACAGGAGAGATATGATCTCTTTACTGGTTCCTGTCAGAACACGTGCTGCAGCATTCTGGATCAGCTGAAGAGTCTTAATGGACTTTTCGAAGAGCCTGATAATAGGGAATTGCAGTAATCCAGTCTAGAAGTAACAAATGCATGGACTAGTTTTTTCTGCATCATTTTTAGACAGGATGTTCCTGATTTTTTTTAATATTGCGTAGGTGAAAAAAGGCGGTCCTTGAAATTTGCTTAATGTGAGAGTTAAACGACATGTCCTGGTCAAAGACAACTCCAAGATTTCTCACAGTGGTGCTGGAGGCCAGGGCGATGCCATCCAGGGAAACTATATCTTTAGATAATGCGTCACGAAGGTGCTTAGGGCCTAGAACAACAACTTCCGTTTTATCTGAGTTTTATTTTGCTCTTGTTCAAATTTACAGAAGTTTCAAATTTCCCTCAGTTTTCTTGTTTTCTGCATTTGTCTGAGCACAAATCACGACAACTTTTTTATTTTATTTTTTAAGTTTGTCAGTCTGAACAGTTTCTGAATTTAGTCTGAACTCAAACTGGATTCATGATATTAAGGAAACTGTAGGATTTATCCTCAATGTGCTGTGAAATTAAATCCAAAGATTATCATTTTTGTTACAAGTTAGACACGTGTGTGTATGCAGCTGTTTGAAGTATCGTGTCTGATCTGTTTCCGTGACAACAGCAGTGCAGAAATAACTTTTGAACATGGGGGCAATAAAGAACCAGTCAGAAAATTGCTGAGTCAGTATTAGGTCACTGCTCCTAACAGAAAACCTGCTCCTCGTGGTGATCATCCTGATATATCGGGCTTGTGTGGGGACAAAAAGTGAACGTGCTGCCGTCTTGACAAAGCGCTCCAGGATGCTTTCACTTGTTCGTGCTCAGCAGTTGTGCTGCAGTGAAGACATTTCCAGTCTGCAGAGCTCACAGAGCACCATGTTGTTGGTCTCTGTCTAAAGTTCTTTGTGTTTTTGGGCTGCAGCTCGTTCTCCGGGTGGAATCGCTGCTTTAACTGGACGCAGCGCTTCATTGCGACCCGCCAACGCATGTTATGCAAATAAAGATATTTCATAATCAATGACATTACGTGGATAATTGGGCCCCGCCCTACTGCCACTTTGATGTTTCTTTGTGTTCTGACTCAACCAGTAAACAGGAGCATAAATAAAACACTACATTTGTACAGGAAGGAACTCTGTTACATTTAAGATGAAGAGAAGGAGCCTCTCTCTTTGCTCAGTGCACATTTGATCTACTTATAAGGACGACTGAGGATGAAGCTCACAGTCAGTCAGGTGTGTGTTGATGGAGATGACAGTGGTGATGAGGAGAGGCTGAATCTGGGCTTTGAAATGAGAACCAGAAGTTCAGGTGTTAAAGAGCTGGAGTTTTGTTTTTACTTATTTATTTCATATTGAACATTTTGGAATTCTACAGAAAACATCTGTCTGAGTATTTTTCATAAAATGACAGCTGATTGTTCTGAATTAGAAGAAGCAGAAGAAAATGAAAGTAACTGATTTGATCATTATTCCAGACTGGCCTGAGATCAGCAGCATGTTATTGATCTGTGTTGTCATGAATAGGTGTATGAATGTTGTGCTGAAATTTGGATGATGTCTGTAGAAGGCTGACATTATGATGATCCACAATAGCACAATGACAAAGTCCCACAAATGAGCCTCCAAAGCTCTTTGAGGCTCGGGGCTGGATGAGTCTGTGGCTGAAGGAGCTCCTGAGCTGCCTCAGCTCAGCATAGAGAGGATGAGAGGGGTTGTCCATGATGGTTTTCAGCTTCCCTCTCATCCTCCTCTCAGTCACTTCCTCCACACTGTCCACTTCCATCCCCACCACCGAGCTGGCCTTCCTCACCAGCTCGCCCAGTTTGTTGGCGCCACAGGTGCCGATGCCCCCTCACCAGCACACCACAGCAGAGAAGATGACACTGGCCACTACAGACTGGTAGAACATCTGCAGCAGCCTGGTGCTCACATTGAAGGACCTGAGCCTCCTCAGGAAGAACAGCCTGCTCTGTCCTTTCCTGTAGAGGGCCTCGTGTTGTCTGTCCACACCAGGTTATTGTTGAGGTGCAGCCCCAGGAACTTGTAGGTGTCCACCATCTCTCGTCCTCGCTGTCGTCTTCAAACAGCTGACGATGGAGGAGTCATCTGAGAACTTCTGGACGTCAAAGCAAAAGTCAGAAGTGTAGAGCGTGAAGAGAAACGGTGACAGGACAGTTCCTTGATGTGAGCCAGTGTTGCTCACCACGACGTCTGACAGGCAGCCGTGCAGCCTGACATACTGCGGCCTGTCAGTGAGAAAGTCAGTGATCCAGGCCACCAGGTCCTGATCCACCTGCACCTGCTTAACGTTATAATGTAAGTTCAATAGAAATATATAAAAGATAGAAATGGGAGAGGGAGCTGCTGTGTCATGCTGCCACTCTCTGCGGCGCTGGAAGCTAGTAGTGTTGAGCTCCACATTTAAAAGCTTAATATAACCAGAAACATCAAATCCATGTTTTCACAGTGTTGTCGGAGTCAGATTATCTGTTTAAAGTATTCCCGTGTCATAGTGTGAGGGGGCTGTAATGCAGGGGTCAATATCGCCGAAGCCTCCAGAAAAACACCTTGATAAACACGTTCTGATGTTTTTAAGAAGGCTCAAGGTAACCAGCTGTTTTAGATCAGCCCAAACAAAGTGTTATCTGGATGATGACATGCTTCATCAAGACGTGACTGGAAGTCAGTCAGCTGTGATTGGTCGATCAGCTGGCTGTAAATCCACTTTGCTCAAACATGTTGTGTAAATGACGAAGAATAAGGTTTAAATGTTTCCTGTAATGCTTTGTCTTTATTTCATGTTTCCTGTTTAACCGGAAGTTTATTTTGAAAAGACACTACACACATGTAAGAAAGGGAAATTAACAAGAGGGAAAATAGTATTGAAGCTGTAACGGAACCTAGAGAGAAAAAGAGAAGGACAAGTGTTAAAATGAACGGGGAGAGGAAGATAAAGGTACTTTAGCAGCAGTCCAGAGCGGCTACAAGGTCTGTTTACTGCTATAGTTTGTGTCTGAGTACATTTGAGTGGATTTAGTGAAAACTGATAACTTTCCGGTTCTGTGTTAAGCTAATTTATTGTCTTATTTTCTGTCTGTAAATTTCGGTTCAGCTCTTCCATTGGTCTATTTGTTGCTCACTGCAAGGAAGTTCAATAAAAGACACCAGAGCATCAGTCAAGCCTGACCTTTGATCCACTGGATAGTTATGTGTTTTGTATCACCAGAGGGTTAAAAAAAGGGTTAAACCCAGGGCTTTAAACATGTAATCTGCTACAATTACTTGTTTAAAAATGTAAACAGTAACATAATGTAATCTGATTACTTTTAGTTACTGTTTAAAAATGTAAACAGTAACATAATGTAATCTGATTACTTTTAGTTACTTTTGGATTACTTCCAACAAAATTACAAAATCTGTCATTCAGAAAATCCATGTTTCAATGTTTTTATATGCTTTGCACTATGTCACCACTATGGCAGTATCTGGCATTCATGACAAAAACCCTTGTTTTGTAACTATTCTTACATATATTTAAAAGTCTGTCATTTCAAAAACAGAAAGTAACTATTTCCATCTTTTATTCTTTATTCAGATTGAGTTGGTGCAGTTTGTCAGAGATCAGCTGTGCTTCTCTGGCTTCAGCTCTGAAGTCCAACCCCTCCCATCTGAGAGAGCTGGACATGAGTCACAAAGAGCTGCAGGATCCAGATGTGATGCTGCTGTCAGATTTTCTGGAGAGTCCACACTGCAGACTGGAGACTCTGAGGTCAGACACCATTTTTTCCTTTTGTGCTGAGATTAATATGATTTGAAAGTTGTGGTGACACTAAAGTGCAGACATACATTTACATTTATTCATTTAGCTGACGCTTTTATCCAAAGCGACTTACAATTGCTATACATTTCAGAGGTTGCATGCCTCTGGAGCAAGTAGGGGTTAAATGTCTTGCTCAGGGACACAATGGTGGATGGGTCACAGTGGGGGATTGAACCTGGGTCTCTCACATCAAAGGCAGACGTCCTTTGCGCCATCACCACTCCTAAGGGTGATGTTATACTGATCCACACTGAGGATCTTAATGCTAAAGTCTCTTTTCTTCTTCAGTGGTTTAGTCCATTGACTGTGGCAGAGCAACGTTGAGCTCCACATTTAAAAGCTTAATATAAGCAGAAACATCTCCACTGGATAATTCACTCTGAACCTCTTTGTTACGTCCCGGCTCGATGGGTAAAGAAAGCAACATAAACTGGATGTTTCTGGTGAAAAGGTGTTTAATTGGAAAGTGAGAGTTTAACACAAATGTAGAACCACAGTAAAGGGCCTTCTGGGTTCTGCTTAGACCATAAAAACAAGAGAACAAAAAGAGGTCTCCACTAAGAGAGACAGTTACCAAGCTCCACAAAATAAAGTGAAACAGAAGAAGATCTCTCTTCAGCTCCAAATGGTTTAAAAAGCCAAAACACAAAGAGAGCAGCAGCCATAACCCTAGAGAGGCTAACAGGGGAATACTAAGACAACACAAAGGGGTCAGTAGTGAAACTAAACCTTGGCCCAGTCCCACAGCTAGAATTAATAAAGAACAAACACTCCAGGGCCCCGTTTCAGAAAGTGGGATTAGTGAAAATTCTGAGTATTTTAAGCCTGAAATGAGGGAAACTCAGGGTTGTTTTGTTTCAGAGAGCAAGATCAGATAATCCCTCGATCAGTAACTCCAGCAACTATCCTGTGAAACTCTCCTCCTCCTGAGGACGTGAGGTTCACAGGATCAGTTTGAAAACCGTCAGTTTCTCTCTGACTCCTCCTGCAGAGCCTGAGGCAGCTGTCTGACACACCGTTTCATTTCCTCATTCAGTCTTTCGATATCAAAGCACATATCTGAACGCATTTACATCTTTAGAAACTTTAAAATCCCGGTTAGATAGGCTGTTAGTTTTTTACCCAAACATGATCTTGAACATGAGGCTTTATGATCAATCTGTCATGGATGTGAGGACAGATCTCCGCACATCATGGATTTATCCTCAGCACAGAATAAATTCTGTGTCCGTCTTTAACGCTGCGACTCTGTGGACAGTTGCACTGGAAACACTTACTGTGGGCTACATTACTGCAGTAATCACTGTTTAATATGTAACCTATAAAACTGATCAGTGAACAGTAATCTTTCATATTGTAGTCACATTGATTGGAACATTCCTATCGTCGTTATCAGCTGGAGATAATGTGAGTGTTTCTGAGTAAGGATGACTGTGGTGCAGCTCAAACAAACAGGCCTCAATAAGGTTTAAAAGGGAGTTTTTCATCATTACCTGCTGACAGTCTGAATGTGTTTTGACAGCATTAATAAAATATAAAATGAGCAAGATTTTATTAATGTAACATAGACATCTGAAACTTTAACCTAGAGACACATTTTCCACTGCAAAAAAATAATGACTAAGCTGCTGGGTGTGACTGTGACTTTACAATCACAGGTTCATGAGTAAACTTATATTGTTAACACAGTGATCCTCCTCCACTCCTGCGTTTTAGAGCCAATCATGGTCCGCGTTGGCAGCGTTCATATTTCTAGCTCCACCCGGTTTAAAATGGAGGCTCTGCCTTTATTTACCCGTTGCCATGGGGAATTGTGGTATCGGAGCTCCACTGATGAGGCTTTTTTTCATCCCCACGCTTCCATCAGGCTCAACATACTCAGAGGTGACTGAACTTATTCTGATCAGCTGTTCTGGAACCAGAAACTCAGTTTCCCGCCTCAGGCTCAGTCAGCTCAGAGCTCAGGGAGAAGCTCAGAGTTTGTTAAGCCTGCTTTCTGAAACAGGGCCCAGATCAGGGGTCGTCTAATAAGTCTGGCATCGGACCACATTTCTTTCAAGCTGTTAGATGGCGGGCCAGAAATGAATGTCCTTCAGAACTTTTCAAACGGCAGTCTGAAGAAGCAACAGAGAGAAAGAGAGAGAGCAGAGGGAGGCAGCCTACACAGTATACACACAGAGGTACAAACAGTAAAGGTAATTGATGCGGAGAGCTAGGACTGTATGTTGGTTTGTATGTTGGACAAGCTCTGTGTTTCTGGTTGGCTTTTTACAGTGTGGTGTGGTGTCCAACGATAATGCTGCGGTGACGTGTTGAGAAGAAATCCGCTTGACACTGTTCTTGATCACGAAAGTTTATTAAAGCAAAGAGTTCAGCATCTTTTACAAGCTCTGCAGCAGCTTGGAGAGTGACCCAGCCCGATTGCCACTCTGCCTCACTGTTCATTACACATAGCTTATATAGAACATGTTCAACATCTGGTAGGTATCATAACAAGGTTTGGGTCTGCAAGATTAGAGGTCAACCCCTTAACAGGATGTAGTAATCAAATTCCATAACCATCAATCCATACATTTCCTGTAAAAGGTCACTAACCCTTTAATTTACGAATGCAGCTGCTATTTTGAACTGCTAGGAGTAGAATGCACAGACACTAGTTAATTGTTACAGCCATTAGATAAATGATACAATCAAATGCATGAGTACAATACACTACATATTCCCCCCTTCGAGACTAAATGAGTCTCGAAAACCAAAATGATAATTTCCAATATATGCTTCTTACAGTTGTATTTTAACAATTTTGTGGAGTGTGAGAACGAAAAACCTGTCCGGCAGCCTTCATTCTAAATTACCCTTCAAAACAATCTAGACAGGAAAACTTTCTCACGGCCCCTCTGCCTTAGGCGGCCACATATGGTACTCCAGTTTATCAATAAAAACATCTTTCTCAGTCTATCCAAAAATATGGTATAATCAATACATATGAAAACCTCAGGGACTTAAATAAATTCAAAACAATGTCCGAATTCAGGCTAGTCAACCCATCGGACCCTCCAACGGACCTGTCCCTGCCTAGACCCTATATCCCTAAGCATCAAGAAAGAAAGAAAAACCTGAGGTCCCCATGTATTAACTCCCATAACTAACAGTTTAAGTCTTTATACAAAATTAACACAAAACAGACATGATAGTTGCTTAAGTATTATCCATTCAAACATGTATTCATCTCTACATCAAAGCAGACACAGGAAGGTTTTCCTCTGCAGCTCCTCAGCGGTGTCGGCTTTCAGTGTAGTGTTGAAGCAGTCCAGACATGTCCACATCGTCTTTGTCCCAAGTCCATTCATATTGTCCTTGTGTGAGTATCTGAATCCCCATCTGTACACTCCCATACACTCTGGAAGAAAAGAAAACACCAACCAGCATCTATTGCAAAATAACACATGAAAATTAAACCACAATATATGAAAATACAACTTAATATGAAAATGGATATCTTTCCATTATTACTTCCTCTGGGTCCACTTCATCACCTCTATCTAAATCAGTCATAGTTAACAAAGGCATCTGAGTGTTCTCCCCAGGCATCACCACTCCAACCCATCTCAATATCATAGCTTTTGCAAAAGTCAATAACACAGTACAAAAACAAAACATCAAACACAGCGCTAAAAAGGCTGCTACCAAAATCTGAACTACCACTGCTCCCACTGGTCCTAACTGATTTTGTAACCAAGTATTTGCTGACCACCCAGCTCCTTCTGATTGACCAAACGCATCCCTTTTACTTTTCAATGCATCTATAACACTAGTGATATTATCAGAACTATCGGGGATCAAAGTATAACAAGCATCCTCCGTCAAGTTCATAGCCACACACAAACCACCTTCTTTGGCTAAAATATAGTCGAGAGCCATGTCATGTTTCAACAACGTCAGCCTGTGACTCCTTTGAATATTTGACAGAAGACTAAATCCTCGTATAGTCTCATTTGCAAAGCCTTGCAATGTATAAGTAATATTATCAATGTGATCTGCCAAAAACGTCACACCATACCATGGAAAAAGTCCAAGTCCCCACTTCTCACCTAAACTTATCCTCCAATGATAGGATTCAAGATTATGAAATTGTGCCATGCCCCTCTTCACTCTATTTCCAAAACCAGAATCAGAATGAGCTGTAGAAGGTGATTCTCCTTTCTGTATTGTAAACACCTCATATGGAAGTTTTAGCGTTGCCATATAACAACATCCTATCCATCCATAAGGTAAAAATATATAGGCCTTATCACCACAAATCCACCAAATATCTTGAAAATTCCCTATAGTCACATTACCTGGCAAAAGCTGATCTCTTACCCTCAAAGTTCTACCCTTCTTACTAGATGGCACAGCAAAGGTTACTTCATATGTGTTTCCACTAACCTTACGGTCATGCTTATCCAAAGACATCATGTAGTCATCACACTCTGATATCCCCATAAACATCCCTGGCCAATCATACGTCTTATTTGAACAAAAACAGCTGTTAGCCCTCACGGGTCTTACCTCCATTGCTTCAGGGATTGCTGTTAATTTATTTTCCTTCTAATCTAACAAATTCACATAGGGTAATTCATTTATCCAAGAACAATTAAGTCTAGGTCTAAACAACTGTGACGCCCAAGACATCACTATATCTGTTGATGACTGTTGCTGATACATTAGCCATGACAAAGCATAAGATTGACACATAACGGATAGAGGTTGGGCCACCGTTTCTAAAATTGAATCCCACGTGCCTGGTGCTGGGACTTTCAACAGGCATGGACCATCCAATTTCTTAAGTGATCTGACAGAATGAGTTAACTGCTGGAACCATAAATTCCTGCCTGCCCAATTATCTGTAATTTTCAAAACAGAAGAATCAAACCCATATGCCTTCCACGTAGCTTCCCTCTTCTGTAACGAGCGATATTGATCAGTCATATCGTCTGGTGTTTGATCAAAAGTAAAGACCTCATTTTGTACCTGTGGGATAATATTCTGAATGATTTCAGATGGCTCTTCATCATTTTCTTCTCCCCTTTGTTCCCCAGTTTCCGGCTGTAACATAGATTTCTGAGTTACATCTACCATATCCCTTACTTCTCTAAAGGTTGTAGTCAACATCTGCGTCTTATTAATGATAGTTGTTACTGCCGTAGTAACAACATTCAGTCCTTTCGAAGTTACTGTTGAAATAATTGAGTTAGCTGATGTATTAACTCTCCTAGTTATTTCCAAGGGCAAAGTGACAAATTTCCTCTGTGTATTCTTCACTCTTGGAGTGACTACTGTAACATACTGTCCCTGAACTGCTTTGGTAACTTGTGACACTTCAATTGGCTCTAAATCTTTCATCATAAGCGTCACCTTACGGGTCACATAACCTTGTATCCAATGATTTTGAGACGGAACAAACTTAAACTCTGGATTTAAATAAGTGCAACTATATTCCCCTAAGTCTTCCCAAGTAGCATTACGCAACAAAAGTGAACAATCACCCATAATTTTCCACCTCCTCACATCATTAAGCAGAGAATACTTTACACCCTCCTGTCCTGATAACAACACATCTTTACCATGACTATTTATCCACTTGGGAGGCACATTACTACCAGTATTCCATCTTTCACATTTACAAGGAAGATATGCCGAACCTCCAAACTTAACCTTCACCACAGTAGACAATGAAGTCGGCGTCGGGGAAACCATCTGAGGCGCCACTGTAGTTAAAAGTGTTACATTTATATTTTTAGAGACTATTGAGGGGAGCTGAGCTGCTGACTCTCCAAGAGGTACTTCAATCTTAGTTTTCGTAACGTTTTGGTCTGACTCTTTTCCCGAACTGGCCTGGGGCTGTTTTGTCTAAGTGGAACACTGGCTTCTCCTGTAACAGAGGCACGGCCCTTGGTGACCTCTGCAGTTTCACATTCCACTGAAATAGGCCCCGCTGTTTCTGGGACATATTGAAAGTCAATGACCCCAAATCTTCTTTCCTGCCCATCAACTGCAGGGTCATATCTGGCATTATCAGAAGAGTACACATGATTATCATCATTTTCCACTGAGTGGACAACATCTCCTTCTGGGTTTTGGTTCTGAATATTATCATCCGGCTCTCTTGAGCCTTCAACATTTTGGCTGTCCACGAGTGGCACCTCTTCACTAGGCGCTTTAACACAATGTGATAAATGATACCACTGTACTACGCTTGTCCCCAGGTTGCACTGTGCTCCTTCTTTGCTCCTCAAGCTTCTCCTGCACCTCTTCTCTCCTTTGCCTGTCAGAAACATCCTGGACCCTTGCCGCTTGTCCGTAAACAAGGCGTAGGCATCCTTCTTCCTGTAACCAGTTCATGAGGCGTTAGACGTCCCAAAAACCTCCCCCCTTGCAACATGAGCTAACCCATGTGCTTCCTCAATCATCAGACCTGACAGGTCCAGAGGCGCCAATAGCAGCCCCTCATGATTTCTCCAAAGACCCTTAGAATCCTTAACAGCACCTCGATCTAGCCATAACTGTTTGTCAGTCATAAAAGCAGCTTCCTGCATCAAAATCACCTCCTCAAGCGTAATTTTGTCTTCCAAGTCCACCCCATGAGTGACCAAAAGAACTTTGCCCTCTTTGTTAGCTCCTGTGACAGCTTTTGCAGCTTCATCAGCAGCTTTGTTACCTTGTGTCACTCTTGACACATCTGTTTTATGAGCTGCACATTTAGCTATCGCTATCTCTTTAGGCCTCATCATAGCATGCAACAGTTTCATTATTTGTGCGTGATGTTGTATTGGAGAACCATCCGTTTTCTTAAATCCCCGACCTTTCCACACTGCTCCAAACAAATGACACACATTATGCGCTCATGCAGAATCAGCATACATTGTCACTCGCTGTCCGTCTGCCAATAAACATGCTTCTGTTAGCCCCACAAGTTCTGCAAGCTGCGCAGACGCAGGCTGTGGTATTACTTCAGCTTTTTCAACAACAAATCCAGTTCCTTGAGTTTTCACTACTGCATAGCCGGCACACAATTTATCTCCCACACGATAACAAGACCCCTCAGTCCAATACTCTAGGTCTGCCTCACGTAGAGGAAGAGCCTGCAAGTCTGATCTAAGCCTTGAGTACTTCTCTTATTTCTTCTGAATTAATTGACTTCTCCAAGCATGATACACATTGATCCATGTCTTTTTGTATTTCTTCAGTAGTTGTTGCAGGATAAAATCCCCTTCAAAATAAAACAACTTTATACTCCCACTCTTCATCGCTGTCTCCATCTTCACTTTCATCAGAGATCTGATCTCCTATGTCCTTCTTTCCGCTCTGGCCAGCCGCCGTCTGATCACAGGATCATATCCACCCATGATTTCCTCTGAATCACTTTCATCATCTTCCCTTCTCCTAAACCTTGCTCTACCCTTAGTTTCCAAACGTGTCTTTTTCTTCTTACTTTTGGAGCTTGGAATCATTTTTGTGACCGTTTCTGCTTGTCCTCTCTCTATAATTTGTTCATCTTCATCTCTGATGCAATAATCACCTTCCTGAGTGATCACTGGAAGCTGAGGATAGATGTCCTTAATCCCTGCCCCCTCCTCATAAGGTGGAGGTCTTTTTGCTGAATCCGTATGTGAGAAGGGAGTGTTGACTGCTGCCTTTAGTTTTTCTGTCATCTTTGCCTGTTTTGCCATTTGCTCTTCACCTCTGTCCTTTTTATCTTGAATATTTTTAACCAGTTTTTGTCCCTCCTGTTCAAATAACTTAAGAACACCCAGTTCCCTTTGTCTTTTTTTCTTTCACGTCGTTCCCCTTTTCTCCCCTTATCTTGATCTGCCTTATACGTGGACACAAGCACTTGCATTATTTTAATTACATCTGGGTTAAGAGTCCCTTCCACTGGCCATGGTTGTTCAATGCCAGGCCAACGTTTATGCCATTTTGCAGATAATTTTGCAATACCATTAACTAGAGGATTATTCTTCTGCACTACATCAACCGGAGTAATTACTTTCATAGTTTTCTTGTCCTTTTTCCCCATTGTGACAACCCTTTTATATTTACTTATTGTAAATTATTTTTCTTATTATTTATCTGTTTATTTTTTCTCACAGCCGTTAATGAAATGCCAAAGGAATCTGTCAACTTCAGAGCAATCACAGAAGACTCGTTATCCAGCAATCACACAGCGCCAACTACTGCCTAATGAGCACCCAATTTAAGCTTTATCCCCACAATAATCTTGATACCCAAATTCCAACACCACTTCAAGCCAAACAACCCACTCACAAAAAACTCCAATATGTAATATTCAAATACATTAACTGATCAGTCCGTTGCCAAGTCTCCCCTTTACTATCATTAACATGCAATATGTCAAGCACACACAGGCAAATAGATACCCCTTATTAAAATGCGTCTCTAATATCCCAAAAGACACCAACTAAATATATATCAACAGTGATAATAGTAAATGAATATAAGCACATACACACAGGCGTTGTAAAGAGTTTGTGGATTGAACAGTACTGGCCAGACTAAATCCGGGGCTGCAATCTCTATCACCTAATGCGCTGGCCAGCGCTGCCTCTCTCTCCCTCTCTCTCTCAAACCACAGAGGAACAAAAACAAAAACAACAACTTAACCCTTTTATGTAATCACAAAGTACACGAAAGTTAAATACCAAACAAAGATGTCTTTAGAAAAGGGTAATCGCACATAAAGAAAACAACATGAAATGCACGTAAGAAGTAAGTTAAGCTAAAACAAAATTACTGCTGATCATGAAATAACCCAAACCGTACAGCAGCACCAATCAATATGATAATAGGTATTGTAACTTTAACAAATCTTATAACACAGCTCCCCTTGGCCAAGTTCCCCTTTTCTATTATCTTACATGTATACGATTCCCTTAATTCTCATCATCCTCTCTTACACAGCAGAGCCACAGCAGAGCAGCTCTTCACACACACTACACCCCCTCCTATTTCTCTCACACACACACAGTAGCTCTCCAGTCAACAATAATGCATTCTTTCACACTAAGCATGCTACGCGCTCCTTTCCTTCACTATTTCCTTTATTATTCCTTCCTAAATTTATGCTACCTCGAGGTTAGTAGATATTTAATGAGAGGCTACTCGGACATGGTTAGTCAACACATGAAGCGGCGGTAACTTCAATCAAACGTTATTCTACCAGCTCCCAGTTCCCAGAACGGACCCGAAAAGTCACCTAGTTCCTTTCCAGGATTTGCGGCCCATCTAAGATCGCCTTTTTTAAAGGGCTTTTGTCCAGATCTGCGGCGTCCTAATCCTTATTCTATTCCTTAACCTTATACTATATCCTTCCTTACTCTTACTAAATTTGCTCAAACCGAATGACCCTGGCCAGGGTTGTACTCTCCTTTTTCCTTATTCTAATTTGCCTATTTCCTAAAGCCTAGTCTCACGCGACAGTAGCCTTAATCCCATCTGACTTACGGTTATAAGAATCTGAGGGCCCATATTCTTAAGGTTTGCAAAGCTATCTCAGCTCACTGTCCGTTACCTAGGCTGTTCCTTTTTCTTCCTTTTATTTCTATCTACCTTTCTTCACTGCATTCACACACACTCTCATTGCGTCACCTACAACGCACTCAAAATTTAGAGCGGAGTCTTCTCACACATCCATCCGCAAACACTCACATGGGATCGAACCGGTTGTACCCTTTAGCGCTCACACAGACACACCGAACCAACCCAGCCCACAGTTTTAGTGAGAACTCACCATACGCCAGCGTCTGGGCGAGGAGTCAGCTCGGCGGAGCCTGCAGGAGCGATGACTTTAGGCACAACACGGTCCCATCTGGGGTGCCAGATTTCTGTGGTGTCCAGCGATAATGCTCGCGGTGGCGTGTTGAGAAGAAATCCGCTGACACTGTTCTTGATCCACGAAAGTTTATTAAAGCAAAGAGTTCAGCATCTTTACAAGCTCTGCAGCAGCTTGGAGAGTGACCCAGCCCGATTGCCACTCTGCCTCACTGTTCATTACACATAGCTTATATAGAACATGTTCAACATCTGGTAGGTATCATAACAAGGTTTGGGTCTGCAAGATTAGAGGTCAACCCCTTAACAGGATGTAGTAATCAAATTCCATAACCATCAATCCATACATTTCCTGTAAAAGGTCACTAACCCTTTAATTTACGAATGCAGCTGCTATTTTGAACTGCTAGGAGTAGAATCACAGACACTAGTTAATTGTTACAGCCATTAGATAAATGATACAATCAAATGCATGAGTACAATACACTACAGTGGTTCGTTAGATATTATCTTTATTGACTGTTCTGTCTGAGACTTTACATTATTCTGATTGACTCTCTTTCTGTGTTGGTATCTGCAATTAACAAAACACAGTATACATGAGAATACTACCTTGATGAGCACATGTCAACTCGAACCTAGCTTTAGCTTATTACCATGTCAGTTGGCACATTAAAGATTAAATAAACACTTCTACGTCTCAACACTGACACTTTTTAAAATAATTTATGGCCTTTTTTTGTTGATATTTGACTAATGTTATTATTGTTGTTTTGTTGTTGTTGTTGTTGTTGTTATTGTTATTGTTATTATTATTATTATTATTATTATTATTATTATTATTATTATTAGTTATTTTGATTTTTTTTCTACTGTCTTTTTATCTATTATTCCCCTTCCTCCTTGCTAAAACTGCTGCTGGAATTTTCAATTTCCTTGTGGGAGTCATCCCAAAGGATTAATAAAGAGAAGTCTAAGTCTAACTCTGTAACGCGCAATTCACCGCTTCATTTGCATATCAAATTAACTAATTAGCGATAATTCACAGATCATTACCGCCCACCTTCATCACAAACGCAGACAGGCATCAATGTAAAGGGAATGAGAATGCGTGAATGGCTCAATATTATAAGGACCCCTTAGCTGCCCAACAAGGTGCCTGATCTAAAACACTAAATTCAACACTGAATAAATCCTGCACCACAAATACAGTAATCCCAGGGAATTTACAACAGTAATGTTGCTAGACTGAATGAAAAATGGCACAGATTTTTATAGTATTTATTTATATTATATGTTAATGATAATAATAACAGTAATAATAGCAATAGGACTAGTAACAGCAGTTGCAACTGTAGCAGAGGGTGTCGAGCAGGAACACGGGGGCAGCAGGAGACTCCCAACCACAGATCCAGACTCCACAGCTCCAGAGCCAGCAACACCCGCAGGAAGCGACAGGAGGAGAAAGCGCACGACCACGGGAGAGGGAAGAAGTCGAGTTTGTAACATGCATTAATGGGATGAGGTTGCACTCAGACGGAGAGAGCGAAGAGGAGAGGGGATTCACCAGGGTTAACACATAACTGAATGACAAACAACATATTAAATACTTTCCCAGGTAACAAAAAAGCCACGTGATACCAGTCTGCAGTTAACAAAGCTGACTTTATCACTGCTTATGCTAACACATTATCTCGGATACTGGCTCTCACTGAGACCTGGATCAAACCAGAAAACACCGCTATCCCCGCTGCCTTGTCCACCAATTACTCTTTCACCCACACCCCTCGACCATCTGGGAGGGGGGGTGGGACTGGGCTCTTCATTTCCAACAAATGGAAATTCACACAGCTGCTACCCCCAATTCAATATGCCTCCTTCGAATACCATGCTGTCTTGGTGTCCGCTCCGGTTAAGGTCTCTGTGATTGTCATATACCGTCCACCAGGACAAAAGGGAAACTTTGTGGAGGAGCTAGACACACTGCTGTCTTCCATACCAGAGTATGACTGTCCCCTACTTGTCCTCGGCGACATGAACATTCACTTAGACAATTCAAACTCAGCAGACTTTCTGTCACTGATTCAGTCCTTTGATCTAACCCGGGTTCTCAGCCCCCCGACCCACAAAGCTGGCAAGGTGCTTGACCTTGTTCTTGTACGAAATTGTGCCACAGAGTGCCTAACTGTCACACCTCTACATGTGTCAGACCACTATTTCATTCAGTTCACCGTATCCCTACAGGAAAAGCCCATTGGTCCAACACCGTTGGTCTCACACCGCCGCAACCTCCGCAACGTGCCTGCCGCTCACTTTGCCACAGTGGTAGCTTCCGCTCTACCTTCCCTCAGCAATTTTTCCTCACTTGAGGTCAATGATGCCACACAATCTCTGTGCTCTACACTAGGCTCGTGCCTAGATAGCCTGTGTCCTGTATACCAAGCCTGCTCGCCCAAACCAGTCCCACCCGTGGCTAACTGATACCATCCGGGGGCTACATACTGATCTCAGAGCTCCTGAAAGAAAATGGTGAAAAACCAAAGACCCTACTGACCTTAAGGGCTACCAATTACTCCTATCCTCCTTCTCGACAAGCATCAGTGCTGCCAAAACTGCGTTCTGTAATAACAGAATTAGCAGTGCCACTGACTCAAGGAAATTATTTTCCACTTTTAAAGCTCTATTAAATCCCCCTTCCCCTCCACCACCCACAAACTTGTCTGCTGATACCTTTGCTGCCTTCTTCACCAGCAAAGTGGAGGCTATAACTAGCCAATTCTCTGAAACATTCACACTCAACCAATGTAGCAGTCCTACTATATCTTTTCCTCTGCCCTCCCAGGCCAGTGGTTCTTCACTCTCCTCGTTTACTCCTCTCACAGAGAGTGAAGTATCAGAACTCTTGACTCGTAGCCATCCAACTACATGCCAACTGGACTCAATTCCCACAAATCTCCTCCAAGCCATATCTCCTACTGTGGTCCCGGCAATCACTCACGTGATAAACACTTCTCTGGCTTCAGGAACCTTCCCGACCACTTTCAAAAAGACTCGGGTTACACCCTTGCTCAAAAAGTCCTCACTTGACCCTACTCAAGTTGAGAACTATCGACCAGTGTCTCTTCTACCATTTTTATCCAAAACTCTTGAACGGGCAGTTTTCAAACAGGTCTCAGAATTCCTCTCACAGAACGACCTCCTAGATCCATATCAGTCTGGCTTTCAGTAGAGTGCCCACTCTGAGTGCCCACTCAAACCACAGGATCCTGCGCTCTCAGCAATGGGCATCTCGAGTAAAGCACTCCTGTGGTTCGAATCCTAACTTTCTGGGCGCTCCTACAATGTCTTGTGGCAAGGACAATTATCCTCCTTCCACTGCCTCTCCACAGGCGTGCCCCAAGGCTCAGTGCTAGGGCCCCTTCTCTTCTCAATTTACACCACCTCACTGGGGCCGATCATTCGCTCACTGCGGCTTCTCTTACCACTGCTACGCAGAGCGATGCGCTAACTCTACCTATCCTTCCCGCCAGACGATCCCACTGTCTCGGCGCGGATTACAGACTGTTTCTCAGACATATCTACATGGATGAAGGCCTGCCACCTTCAACTAAAGCTCTCCAAGACTGAACTCTTGGTCATTCCAGCCAAGCAATCCATTTACCATAACATCAAGCTACAAATTGACTCCCCAACCATCACTCAAACCAAGGTGGTGAGAACGTTGGGTGTCATGATTGATGATCAACTGTCCTTTTCAGACCATGTCGCTGCTGTCTCTAAGTCATGCCGCTTTGCTCTGTACAACATAAGGAAAATCAGGCCCTACCTCACTCAGTATGGCACCCAGCTTCTGGTACAGGCCATGGTTATCTCTGCACTCGACTATTGCAATGCCCTCCTAGCAGGTCTTCCAGCTTGTAGCGGTGAAACCCTTACAAATGGTTAAGAGCGCAGCAGCGTCTGGTTTTGATCAGCCCAAAAGGACTCATGTCACTCCATTACTCAGTGACCTCCACTGGCTTCCCGTGGCCTCAGAATCAAATTCAAGTCACGAATGCTTGCATACCGGTGACCACCGGTTCTGCACCCATCTACCTAAACTCCATTATACAAACCCTACGTTCCTTCTCGGCCTCTACGGCTCCTCCAGCGAGCGGCCTGGCTCTGCCAGCCCTTCACCTAAAGCGATCCCAGTCCGGCTGTTCTCATCTGTGACACCACGATGGTGGAATGAGCTACCACACGCCGTCAGAGCAGGGGCGTCCCTGTCTAATTTCAAGAAGCTGTTGAAAACTCATCTCTTACGAGAACACTTCCTCTTATAACACCTCTAACTAACTAACCTCTAACATGCACTTCCTGTGCTCTTCTTCTTCTATCCCTACAATTATCTTGTATTGACTGCACTTTTTGTTCTGATTGCACTTTCTGTTAACTCTTTCTTCCTTCCCTAAGTATTTACCCATTGATGTGATATGTACTATGAGCTCTTACTAGTATTTACTGCCACTCTTACTAGTATGTATTGTCAGTTGTAGATCTATTTTTGATGCTCTGTTGATACTTGTAAGTTGTTCCTCAAATGTAAGTCGCTTTGGATAAAAGCGTCTGCCAAGTGAGTAAATTTAAATGTAATACTGTTTTTTTTGGATGGGACACTGAATAAGTGGGGGGGGGGTATGGTGGTCCTCCCCCAGAACATTTTCAGCATCAAACACTTAATTTCCTGCATTCTGGTGAAAATTTCTGCTCCAATTTATTGTGGAAATGTCTTTTTTATATATATATTATTTATAATATAAATAAATTTTTTATTTATTTATAATATAAATGAGAGAGAGAGAGAGAGACTTGCTGCTGTCAGTCATTTAAACGTTTCCATGCTCGCAGTGATGTCACAGTTAATATGGTGGGACATTTATGCAGCAAAACAAATAAATGTAGTTAAAAATGTTTCGACTCTCTGATGGAGCTCAGGCCTGATCAGGAGGACGGCTGCTTCACTCCAAACAGTGTCAGCAAGCTAACACGCTATTTAAGAACAGTCCGTGTTGATGCAGTCTGCCGGCTGATGATTGGTTCTGACGGATCCTTCTACTTGCAATCTGACAGCTGACTTAACGTTTCATCCACAGACGTAGAATTAAAATACATGACTACAATAAATAAATAAATAATCTCTATTTCAGCTATCAGACAATAACAAATATTTCCATTTTCTAAACTTCTACATTCTAAACCTTCTTCAGCTCTGAACAGATTATTAAACACTGAATGATTTCAAGCAGGAACATTGTCTTTTAACGTTACATCATTTATTCTTTATTCAGATTGGAGAGCTGCAGTTTGTCAGAGATCAGCTGTGCTTCTCTGGCCTCAGCTCTGAAGTCCAACCCCTCCCATCTGAGACAGCTGGACCTGAGCTTCAACGAGCTGCAGGATTCAGGAGTGAAGCTGCTGTGTGGTTTTCTGGAGGATCCACATTGCAGACTGGAGACTCTGAGGTCAGTTCACTGACTCTCTGTTACTATTGTAGATCTGATATGTTTAATTAACAATTGAAGCTAATTTCTGTTCAGACATAACTTCCATCCATAAAGTTGTAAATGTCTTTTTCATGTTTCTTGTACTAAATTTAGTCTGCAATCACAAAGACTTGTGTTTCTTGAAGAAACTGTAGAAAATGTCCGCTGTTAGTCATTAAAGTAAATGAATGTTTCTAATTTTTGGTAAATGGTCACATCTGGATACAGAAGATCCTCTGAACTAATATTTGTTTTTAAACTGATCAAGTTTACTTGTTGAAGTAGAAATATTTCTTCGTTTCTGTTGGTTTCAATGTGTTTTCACAAATAATGTCTGATCACTGATATTGATCCTTCAGAACACACACACACACACACACACACACACAGATCAGATCATATTTCCAAATGCAGCTGTTTAAAGGATCAATATAGTTTTTCTCCTCTAGTTCCAGACTGGCCTGAGATCAGCAGCATGTTATTGGTCTGTGTTGACATGAATAGGTGTATGAATGTAGTGCTGACATTTGGATGATGTCTGTAGAAGGCTGACATTATGATGATCCACAATAACACAATGACAAAGTCCCTCTACTCATTTTAGGGAAAAGCGCATTGATTAGGACATAGTAATGTTGAGCTCCACATTTAAAACCTGAACACATCTGATTGGATTAGAAATGGATTTTTATCTCCATCATTTATTCTTTATTCAGATTGGAGCGCTGCAGTTTGTCAGCGATCAGCTGTGCTTCTCTGGCCTCAGCTCTGAAGTCCAACCCCTCCCATCTGAGAGAGCTGGACCTGAGCTGGAACAACCTGCAGGATTCAGGAGTGAAGCTGCTGTCTGATCTGAAGGAGAGTCCACACTGCAGACTGGAGACACTGAGGTCAGTAGAGGGTTGGAGTCAGTCCATGCTGGTTTCAGCAGTATTGTACTAAACACAGTTAGTATCAAAGCAGAGATCCAGTATTTCCTGTAAACCTCCAACCTTCTCAGTGGCTGCTTTCCTCAGTGAAGCTGTGAGAGGAGAATGGTGACAGGCTTCAGGATTGGACAGAAAGACAGAGAGAGAGAGAGAGAGAACAGGCAGTGATCATGTGTTTGAGTTGATGTGAAGACGACTGTTGTTGTTGTGTTCATGTCTCCAGGAAATAAAGCTGGATTCCAGCTGACAGCATCACAAGATGTATAGAGACAGTGGTCCTCATTCATCAAACTGTCGGACCATCAAATCTGATCTCAAAGTGTTTGTTCTCTTATTTCAACACTAAACTACTGATCAGTTCATCTTTGTCACAGCTCTGAGATCAGTCTGACTGAAGCCTGCAAATCACTGGCTCTTATTTCAGAGAACCAAAACCATTACATTTAGTAACCATGTGGTCTTTCTACAGACCAGAACCTCTGCTGAAGTCCAGTAAGCACAGCTGATGTTTAGCTGTTCAGTCTTTGTATGAACATGTAGGACCTTTAACATCATATATATATATCTGTCCATGTGTCTTTAGTTTGGTCCAGATGTTTTTAGAACAGACTCCATATTTACAGATTTGTCCTGTAATATTTCCAAAGTAGCTGAAATCTTCAAATGTGACTGAGCGGCTGGTTTTTAACAGCTTTGAGCCCTAACAGCAGAAAATCCATCATTACAGTGAGAAGTGAATATCTCTCTGTCTCTGCAGTCATGATGCGTTCAGGGACTCTCAGCGCTTTATTTCCACTGTGGACTTGAGTGAAACCTGCAGAGTAAACAGAGCTGATGGCCAAAGTCTCTGCAGGTCTCAGTGTGTTCACTCCAATACGTTAACATGAGAGCTGAAAGGAAGCTGGCTACGCTACACAGCCGCTCCACTTCTGGTCTGAACAGGACTGAAGTCCCTTCTGGTCTTTATACTGGATGTGCTGCATCACTGACTGACAGCTGATGAAGGGAGTCTCTGTAAACTCTGATTTATGACTTCTGCTCTCTGTCTTCTTCTCTCATCAGCTGGGGGTGGTCTTAGTGAGAGTGTGAGTGATGAGAAAGGTGGTGGTGTTGAGAGAGGATCAGCTGTGTCCTGATGATCCAGAGAGGTTGAAGCAGCAGCATCATCCCTGTGTGTTCCTCTGGATGTGACAGAGTATCATCAGTGGATCTGGACTGCTCTGCTGCTGCTCTGTCCTTCTACACAGTCTCTGCAGACACACTGAGACTCCTCCTCCACCTGGACCTCCACCTGGACCTGGACTTTATTTCCTCCAGTGTTCTGAACCCAAAGAGCTTCTGCAGATTAGTTCTGTTTCTGACAACAGAACTGCAGATGAACACTTATTTAAGCTGACTACTTAATTCTGAGGCTTTGCACATCCAGGAAGTTAAAGTGGGAAAGGATCTTCTATAGTGTTTTACAAATTTCTATCCGCTTTGCAACACATCTGATAATCAGAACTTTGTATTACATAATCTCCCTTCTTAGTATGTTACTGTATGATGTCACCCTGTCCATATAACAGTTTACTTGTTACAGGGTGGACCCAAGCTTAGGACACATTCACGCTGCCATCACGGGATGGGGCAATGGTTAAGATGCCCGCCTTTGGTGTGAGAGACCCGGGTTCAATTCCCACTGTGACCCATCCACCAATGTGTCCCTGAGCAAGACACTTAACCCCTACTTGTTCCAGAGGTGTGCAACCTCAAATGTGTATAGCAAATGTAAGTCGCTTTAGATAAAAGCGTCAGCTAAATGAGTAAATGTAAATATTAAGAAAAGCAGGGCGTGGTCCAACAAACAATAAATCAAAGAGAAATAAAGACAAACACTCAGTCCCCTTGGGATAGTTACACTCTGTCAGCTCTTTTCACAACAAGGCTCACTCCAGCACCAAAGGTGACCAAAGTAACTCAGTTCCAAACTTCGTTCCGCTCAAACTCCTCTAATCTCTACCAGAAATAGTTGTTAAGGTGCGAGGAACACAAAGCGTCAGTCAGTTTGCCCGTCAGTCAGAGGCAGCTCGGAACAGAAAAGGCTCCACGTTACGTTGTCCTCCGTGGTGATATCCAAAATTTGCACCACTTGTACCGGCGCTTTACCTTTTCCTAACCCGACTGTGCGACTCTATTAATAATAACATTACACAGAGAACCCAACTTCCAACCAGGCGCCACGCTCACCGGCCAGTAAGGCGCTTCCTTAGCTCTAGCCAGCGTCACTTCCGTCGCGGCCTGGCGGCCCGCTGTTGCGTTCACGGCCCGGTAAAATGTGGTTTATTTGCAGAAGGTGACTGGGGCGGAGGAGCGGCGGTGAATGGCGTGTGCAGGCTGGAACAGGACAGGATTAGCAGTCTCACAACCAGTCAGGCAGATGAGGAACGATCCTGTGCACAAAGAAGAAGCCTGCTGTTATTATAATGTTTGCACCAAAGAAGAAGAACTTGTTATTAAAGCAGAGAGGACTGCAGCGGCGTCTTTACCACTGGAGCTGTACGGCACGGGCAGCTGGAGCGACAGACGGGCCCAGTCCAACCCGTCCCAGTAAACTGGGAGTGCCTACCGCTGTCTTTTGCTTTGAGGGAGTCGACATGGAAGGTAAAGCAAAAGCTGCGTTAGCAACAGCATTTCTCACTTTGTTCTCCTCATGTGGACGACAATGGAGTCACACAGTAATGATTAGAGGACTTTAATATGAACTATATGAGGCTAATGTTTGGAAGCTTTGACTAAGAAATGATCTTGTTCTGCAGTAAAAGAAACCTTTAGGTTATTTTGGGTTTTAACCCTTTGTGTCATAGCGCCACCTTCTGTCAGTCGAGGGAGGGATCCCTCCTCTGCTGCTTCTCCTGAGCTTTCTTCCTTTTTTAGGGGAATCGAGGTTATGAGGTCAGAGCGGCTCGTATGCTGTACAGATTATAAATCCACCTGATGAATATTTGTCTGGAGTGAAACTGACCTGGTGATGTGAACACTTTCTTTATGACTGACTTCATTTTGTTCAAATTAACTGTCATTATAATTTAGTTAAATTCTCCTGATTAGTCTTTGATTTAAAAGTGGTGGAAGATGATGATGATGATGATGACGGCGGCCTGATGTGCTGCAGGTTATCTGTTAAGTCGTCTCCTGATGCCTGTGTTCTGGGTTTTAGTCTTTGTTTTCTATATTTTTATTATATTTGCTGTATTCTGTGTTTTATACTCGGGGTCCCTGCAGGCTTTTTTCTCTTTGGAACAATAAAGTTGAAATATTCAATAAATGAGCCTTAAATAGAGGCGTGATCTCTACATGCAGAGGAAAGTTTCTCACTGTTTCTTATTCTCTGTGTTTTCCTTCTAACTTTTAATCCAACTTGTCCAGATTAAGTCTCACTCTGTTTAATCCACATCAAAAATCCATGTTGAGTTCAATCCAGCAGAGAGGAAATGATGGAGCAGCAGCTGTCTGATGGAAATCTGGGCTTCCTTAAAATAATATTTCTCTCTCATGTTTCTTCTTTTCTAAAATCCCTTTTCCTCTGTATGTTTCCTCTGGTTCCCCGGCCTTCATCCAGTCCTGACAGCATCATCTTCACCACGGTTTGTCTTCTGGACTCAAGTGTTAACTTGTCTTCTGCTGCTTTTAAGTCAGTAAAGACTTTTGTAGTGATAAATTTAACACGCTGGATGTTTTTGGGCTGAAATCAGTGACATAAACTGGCGGCTGGTTCTCAGTAAAACCAGACAGCAGCATGTTGATGAACTTCTGCCTGTCAGAAATCTTTAAACAGCAACTTTTCTTTGAGAACTCAGCAAAGAAAAGCATCTTTCACTTTGACTAGCCTTTTGTTTTCAGAGGAGCGGGTTGACTGGCAGCGGACTGAGTGCTGCCCTGATACACTCATGTACTTGTACTTGCAGTATGTCCTCCAGGCTGAGTACCCAGAAAGCCTGAAGTGGACTTTGGAGTTTCTTCAGAGAGTCGTGCTGCATGTGAACGGAGAAACACTGAAACCAGAGATCCTTTCCTTAAAACAGGCTGCAAACTCTGAAAGTAGCACAACACACACAGATTTGTAGTAAAAGCTCTGCAGACTGGTTGAAACTGTTGGAAACTGTTTGCAGCTCCAAGTGTTTTCTTGGTAAAAGCTTTGTGTGTTCTTAGTGTTGAGAAAAGGTTGGACATTTGAAAAGCTCTCCATGAGGAAACCCTTGTTATATTGTGTGCTACATAGATGCTCCATGGAACCAGAGTTTGACACAAAGTGGAGACACTTTAAAGTTTTGTTAGTTTTGTTAAACAAGCAGCAACAAACAGAAGGAGCCGCTGTTTCCAGGTTTTTAGATTCCAAACTAAACAGGAACTTTTCTTTAGTGTCACAGCCATATGTAGACGCCGCCGACTCACCCGCTCTCTCCGCTTTGATCGGCTCAGCTCCCAGATCTCCCAGGATCACGAGGCTGAAGGAGCGGCCAGAACTCTGCAGACACTTTCAAAGGTTTAAGCTTCCAGCTGGCGACTTTATCTGCGATCACCGAAGCTGAATATTACTGCGGCGTTCAGGCGGACTCTGAGCTCGTCCACGTCCGGCGCTCTGGCGCCCTCGGCGGTCGAAGGTTTCTGATACGAGTCGACTTTGACCTTCTTCCGGTCCCGTCCTGTTTCCGGATGGTGAGCGTGAACACACAGCTGTTAATGAGGAGCCGCTTCACTTTCCACTTTTCTTTCTTTCTCTGATTTAAGAGGCTGTTTTCATCCGAGTCTGGACACATGTTACAGAGTCTCTCTAAAAAACACAATCTAAGATTCAAAGCACAAAGTGACTGAGATCATTTCTAAGCAGGCAGAATATTAATGTTAGTAAAAGCAGCATCCAGGACTCCATTATACTACACTGGCAGGTATTTAAAAGCTGCAGCACAGAGGCTCAGAATACAAGAGCCACACAGAATGACATGAATATTAATGTTGATAGAAATATGGAGTCAATAATAAGATGGTGCTGCTTTATTAGACACTAAGTGAAACATGCAGAATCTAAAATACAGACATCACTCTGACATTACTTTCATATATGTAGAGGAGCAGCAGAGCTGGAAGAAGTACTCACAGCTACAAAAAAATACTGCAGTACAAGGAAAAGTCCTGCAGTCAAAATGTTACTTAAAAGTACACAAGTATTATCAGCTAAATGTACTTAAAGTATCAAAGTAAAAGTACTCATTATGCAGAAGGCCTTCTTTCACAGAGTTCTGTTATTATAGAATATTATATTACTCTGTTTGTGTCACTAACAAATACATGGAAGAGTATTTTAATGCTGTCCTTTCACATACTTTGTGTACTACCAAGTACATTAGTAGTAAAGTACTGCATCGTATTCTAAAAGCACATCATGTGTGTTTTTCTGTCAAAGTAACTGTAAGTGTCAAATAAGCGTGGCGCAGTGAAGAGTTACGTGTACTTGTACTTCTACTGCAGTACATTTCCCTCTGAAGTGAAGTACAGAATGCGTCAACAGTAGTACTTGACTGCAGTACTTGAGTAAATGTACTGCATCAGTCGTCCAACAGGATGATCCAAACATAAGAACAGAGAGTGGAGCAGTGCAGCTTCAGGAAGCTGACATCATTATTAATATTAATATTGTTGAGAATCAATTCTGATGTTTGAGTAGCAGCTAAACAAGGTAACTGCTGAGCAACACAAAGGGAAGAACCAGTAACGTTTACCAGTATGACCAGTGGAGAACAACACATCTACATGTCCTGACACTGGGACTCTCGGCGTCTCGGTAGCGGGGCCAAACCCGGTCCCATCAGTACCGGCTTAGATAGTATTGATCAGGTTCGATGCGCTTTACTGAGCTGAAGCAGCTAAAGATGGTGAAACTCTTTGAGCCTGTTTGCTCACAATAATTCACCATTAACAGCTTCTTCTGAACCTCCGACAGCTTCGTGGCCTCACTGTGTCTTATCAATGAGTGTGATTGGAAGTTATTGACTGAAAGGATTCCTGGGAAATAACTGGCTGTTAATGTTTCTCACACACAATCATTGATCCCTTATTTCATCTTTATTTAGAGAGATTTGTGGAGAAACCGGCCGATAAACACGATGCTGATTCTGAGCTGGGATTATTTGGCCTGTTCACATTTTAATCAGCAGTTAGAAAGCTCTTTATATATATTGATATATTGATATATTGCTAAATGATTGGAACAGGAAGAAGCCTGAAAGTTTCCAGTGAGCAGCTAGCTTAACAAAGCTGAATTAGACTTTGACCAACAAAGCTAATTAAAGTTTCTGGAGCCAGTTAATGTGAGAAATGTGAGTCCTGTCAGCGCAGTGACACATTTAACAAAGTTTAAAAGCGTGTCCGCTCACTTTTCACACTTCTTTTATCAGGTGAGGAACAACACTTTCAAAGTAAAGGTCCGGATGAAGGAAAGAAGTCTGGACTTTCACAACTCTTCTGCTAACTTTTGCTCCAAGTCTCATTTTTCTTCTGTTTCCAGAGTCTTTGTCCTCATCAAAACAAAGATGGCAGCTGGGCAGCTCCTTACTCAATGTGGAAGACATGAACCAAGATCAGAAAGTTAGATTTCTCTCTTAATGTTCCTGTCGGCTGCTTTCTTTCCACACAACAACATGTTTCCTGTTTATTGTTTATTTGTTTCATGCAAAAGAAACAAAGAGACTCTGATGTTGTCGTCTTTGTCTTATAATGAAGATGTTTAGAAGCCAAATAATAAAACAGAATCAGATCTTTAACTTCAATCAAAGATCTGAACACAACAATGTAAAAAGAATTCATTTCAAATTCAAATCTTAATTAAAGAACAGAAGTATCAGCAGTAAAATGTAGCTGAAGGATCCAAAGGAAAAGTCGGCCTCCTCATTCTGCTGCAGAATGAAACCTGTCAGTGTTACATTATTATTTATTGGCTGTTATTGTCACAGCTAACATCTGATTTGGTGGATGTTAGCTTTTTTTAACCGCTCTTTCTGAAAGGGTTAGTTAGCTGTTAATTGTAGCAGTCAACTGTTAGCTGTTAGATTTTAGCTGGTAACTGTTAACTATCAGCTGTAGCTGTAGCTGTTAGCTGTAGCTGTTAACTGTTAACTGTAGCTGTTAACTTTTAACTGTTAGCTGTAGCTGTTAACTGTTAGCCTTTAGCAGTAACTGTTCCCTCTTTATGCTAATAGTGAACTGTTGTGAGCGAGCTACAAACTAATAGTTGCAGGTAACAGTTGAACCGTATTAGCTGTTAGCGCTAACAGCTAATACGCCCCACAGAGACACAAGACTGTTAGCCAATTTCCATCCTTTCTAAACCGTCCAGCAGCTTTAGCTAACATCAGTTAGTCCAGCAGGATGTAGAGTTAGCAGAGACATGCTGTCAGGAAGGAGAGAAGCTCTGACATTAATTAGTCTGCAGATTAAAAATAATCTCAGATTATTACAAACAAGTTACAATAAATTAACCTGTTAATTTAGTTGGTGAAGGTCCTCTAAATATTGTTCTTAATTAGAAAAATTAACCTGTCAGACTAAAAATATAAATTTTATTGTCTCATCATATTTTTACTTTTGATGATTAATTATCAGTTATTGTATCGACCACAACCGATTATCATCAGATATCATCTTCGGATATCTGCTCTGAAATTTCACAACATTTTGATCATCATGGAATCAAATCATTTTAATTCAACCTGCAGGCCAAGAGAGACGCTCAGAAACATGTTAAACACACAGACAGATGTTTGTTCTGTGGGGACGTCTCATTGATAATGCATTCTCTCTCTTAGCTATCAGTCACAACAGGCCGAACTCATAGACTGTATTAAAAAGCGCTAATCTTAACCACACATAGACCTGACTTCCTGTAACTGTAGAGGAGAGAAGCGACACTGAGAACAGGAAGGAAGCTGAAGCAGAAAGAGTTCAGTCAGTTCAGACTCCATTTAGAGTCCCAGAGCAGAAGGAGGAGAACTGAAGGCTGAGGCAGGGTGAGTGTTAATCCAACATTTTATTATTTTACTGTCAAAGTCTCTGAGTCTCTTTTCTCCCTGTGGACTGTAGAGGAAAGAAACCTCAGAGGGAACTTGCGTGTTACTTCCTGGTCTCTTGTGACTCTTGCACAGACTTGTTTCCTGATTCTTGTGCTCTGAGCTCACAGTCAGAGAGATTTACTCAGACTTTTCACTAATCCCTCTTTCTGAAACGGGGCCCTGAGGGCAGCAGAGTGCACAGGTGGTTATGTGGGCGGGTTGAGTCCTGGATTATGCTTGTGGTCCGACGGAGACATCAGGTTCACTGAGTCGTCACATGTGGACATTCTGGCCCTACAGGAGGTGGCTGTAGGGCCAGAACCTCGACTTTAAACTAGGAGAACGGGGTTCGTGTCCCATGTGAAACAAATAGTCAAAATAAAATATTTTTAACTTGCCTGTTAACTGACATAAAACCCAAATCAGGACCATTTTCTAACCTTAACCAAGTAGTTTTGTTGCCTAAACCCAACCAAGTATTTTCTGTGCCTAAATCTAACCAAACTGCGACGTTTCACGACTTTAATAACGCGCGTTTCGAAACGTTTTATTTCGAAAGTTGGACCGGACGCATATTTATTATTGCTTTACCGGAAGTTGTATGTTGTTGCTAAGCGTTGCTAACGTGACCGCGGATCCCTAAGCGTCAGTAATTGACGCCAAAGCGCCGCCCAGGGTGTAAAAAGCACCGCCAAAGGGCCTTGACCAAGCGGCAGTATGTGAGGAGTCGGGAGGAAGAAGGTGTTGGTCGGTGAGAGAGAGCAGCTGTGTGTTGGTGATGTTCTGAGCTGCTTTAGTAACTCTCTGTAGGGCCTTTCTGTCAGCCTCAGTGCAGCTTGTGAACCACAGCAGGATGTCATGAGAGAAGATACCTGAGGAGCTGCTGGGACAGGTTCACCTTCCTCAGTGCCCTTCAAAAGTAGAGCTGCCTTTTTCCCAAGTGAGCTGGTGTCAGCAGTCCATGTGAGGTCCTGAGAGATGTGAGGACCAACAAACTGGAAGCTTGCTCTCTCCCTTGATGTGTAGATGAGCATTTTCCTCTCTTTTCCTCCTGAAGTCAAGTATCAGTTCAGAACCAGGTTCTTTTAGGCAGCTGCTATACCGACACGGAACCTAGAACTTTTAAAAGTTGATCCCCGACTGCAAAGTCAAAATATATTTTAATTGTGCAGAGAACTGGTTTCTTGTGTTCTGAGCTCACAGTCAGTGTCACTGTTTTACCTCTCAGACTGACTGAAGTCCAGAAGATGATGAAGAGGACAGAGGAAGAGGAGGATGGAGCAGAGTCTGCAGGATCCAGCTGTCTGTCTATGAAGAGTGACCGGTCCAAAGGTCATCTTCCTCCAGGGTTCAGTCC
The DNA here is from genome assembly GCA_024633595.2 of Lepomis macrochirus. NCBI lineage: Eukaryota > Metazoa > Chordata > Actinopteri > Centrarchiformes > Centrarchidae > Lepomis > Lepomis macrochirus. Next base: position 7,639,172 of record JALXJV020000011.1, on the reverse strand, counting down.
TGAACCTGGACCCTCAGACTCAAAGTAAGAGAACTGATACCAACTCATTTATAGGACTCAGTTTCCTCTGACAAAGCCGTGTTTGGTTTATTTCGTGTCTGTATATTAAAATGTCTCCTAAAATGTATTTGCTGCCTAAATTCAACAAACTATTTGTGCCACAAAAAGAAATCATTGGTCCGACTTCCTCTTAGTCTCTGTGACAGCTGTCAGTCACCTGGAGAAGCTGGAATCTGATCTAAGAGACTAATACAAACTTTAAACCTCCTAATTTTCAACAGCAGCAGCAGTTTGTGTGTTTAGAGCTTCATCAGAGAATTTATCAAAGATATTGGTGTTTGCAGAGTTTGGTTCAACAGACAGAGAGAAGAGTCTGCAGGATCCAGCTGTCTGTCTATGAAGAGTGACCGGTCCAAAGATAATCCTCCAGTCTTCAGTCCTGAACCTGGACCCTCAGACCCAAAGTAAGAGACTGTTTTTACTGTAAACTGAGCTGATGAAGATGATGCATTGAGGATGAAGTCAAAATGTTGTGCTAACAGATTTATATTCCTGATGCAGAACTATTAGTGCAGATACTGTTTCAAACTAAGATGGATCTGATTTGATTTCTGGAGCAAAACACCTGAGAACCTCCATTTCAGAATTTACACTTCAAGAACATCTTCATATATTTTTGCCCTCACGTTGACGTCACTGTAAAGATTTAGAAGGATTCAGAATCTGAAAGAATCTGCTTCAAATGTGTCCTTTATTTTCTCCTCTTTGTCCTCTAAACACTGAGCTGTTTGGCTCTTCCTCAGATCAGCTGTTCTGATCCACCAGATGCATCTTGAATCACTTCAGATCATAATTGTGCAACATGTGGTGAAAAAGCATTTGTAGTTCAGCTTTGCTCACCTTGATGAACACTTTGCTTTGAATCATTAGTAAGTGGACCTTTGAGCTCAGATTCTCTCCACCATATATTGTTCCTAAAGGTGAAGAACAAACATCCACGGGCAGCACTGATGGAAAAGTTAGCAGTGGATGGAAAAAGGGCAGAAAATGGTCACATGGAGATTTGGACCACTTCTCTTTTTACAAGATTTGAATTGTTTTCATGTGACAGGAAACAGAAGGACATACAAACAAGATTACATGTTATGTGTATTGTCATAAAATAGAAACATTAAGATGACTTTGAAATATCCTCAGCTGACAAAATCAGCTGATATAAGTAGAAGATTTCAATTAAACTGCATCCAAGGAAGGTTCAAATCAAGGGCAGCTGGATTTGGCTGAAGATACTGGAAGATGTTTCGTCCCTCGTCCAAGAGACTTGGATCATGGTGGTTCAGACTTGGCCCCAGGGGGCTCTAATGACCATAGCGACTGTCGTTTAAACAGACAAGAGCTCTAACGAACCAGCGGTATGGATCATCTATGGGATCTCTGTGCCTATTAAATAGCTGAGTTTCCCTACCAGCCAGTCAGAACTGAAGAAGTCTCCTGGATGAGGGACGGAACGTCTTCCAGCATCTCAAAGTCCAGCTGCTTTTAATTTGAACCTTTCTTGGATAACTTTGACCTGGAGGACTGAGAACCTTCACAGACAATTAAACTGTAGTTGGAAATAATCCAAATAAAATAATCCCACTATTGATTCTAAAACTTTTGTGTTTAATGGATTCAGATGTAAATTTACATTATTAACCGATTATTCACAAACAGTTCTTCAGAGCCCGCAGGAGGAAGTGAAAAACTGTCACTTCTCAATGAGCTCGTCTGTTAGGGTTACTATGACGATGAGGTCATGATGTCACTTCAGAGCAACACACTGTGCTGTTGGGAGGGTTGTTATTGTCCACAATATCCTCCTGACCCCTGGGGCTCCGTGTAGTTCTGATAATATGAGGAGACAAACATCAAACTGTCTTCATTCATCCTGATACAGAGTGTTAGGAAGTCAAATCTAAACTCACCACAAAAGTTCTCTCTCTCTCTCTTAATGCAGGTAATATTTTCAGCGGCCACTAGCGTATCCAGACCCACCAGAGACCGCTTCACACAACATGCTGGAAACTCATTTAAACTACAACATATTTTATCAGCTTGAGGTTGAACTAATCCATGCTCCTTACATGATAACTTTACATTGACTGTATTTAGCCAACATGATACATCAGCGTTAGCTCTCTGCTTCTCTATTGGTTTATCTTTCACCTCAGCGATGTGAGCACAGCTAAGTGTACTGGAAGATAACTAAACAATTAGTGAGCTGGGCTGAATATTATAATGAGATGGTCGTCACAGTTTATAACAGTTAGACTGAAGTAAGTTTCTTTACTGTAGTGGATGGCTCTTCCTCTGTGCTGTTGTCCTGCACAGTTATGTTGCAGAGACTGTGGAGAAGTTTTGTACCTGAGTATCAGGAAAGCCACAATTTATATTGAACGTTCGGAAACAAACAGCGTAGATCTGTGTAAATGTAAAGTCAGCTGGCTGCACCTGCCTTGTATCAAGGCTATTAAACAAATCGCTCCACATTTGCTTTGCAGGCTAAATCAACACCTTGACATAATACCAGTGGTGCACAGGATAGTAATGTGGATCAGCTGGTGAAGGAACCTGGAAAGTGAAATAACTATTTTGCACTAAATAACGTTAGAAACTGCTCTGCGTTACCCAGTGAGCTAACGTTATGTAACTTGAGCTGAAGCACAACACCCCAATATATTTGACATGTTATCCAGTGATGTTAGTTTACCTGTCCAACAGGATGAAAGCCAACTCTGTCTGTTTTGTCAGTTCCAGAACAAGCAGTGGTCTCTCTGTGACTCCAGCCTTTCTGATGTTGACTATGTTTTCACCCAAAGTTGATTCTCGTTTTTCCTGAAGGGCTTCATCACATAAAACTATGTTTTTGGTTTTCAGCCTCATGTGGAGTTTGTGTTGGAGTCTGTGTTTTGCTGGGAGCCGGTTGGTTATTGGTTTTAGTGGACTCCAGTGTTGATAGATTTCGTTTCTGAACATTTCAAAAGGCTTTAATATTCATTTTCCACAGTATCGATCCTGAAAATAATCTCTTCTCCCCGACAGCAAGCTGTCACACACACCGCTGCAGTCACACAGCCCACCTCCTGTTACTCACAGCACTTTGTCATTTGCTTCCTTTGAATCGTGTTTCTTTCCCTGCCAGCTGTGATTAGCTGGTACTCGTCACTTGTGATTGGATGCTGGCAAAGGAAACATACAAGCACATATGAAAGTGACGGTACAGAGCGAAGAAAAGAGCAAAGCACCTGCAGGGCCGACTCACCATAGTTAAGGCTTTAATACATAAAAAACAAAAGCATCATCAAAAATATAACATAACCTGGTAACAGAAAAAACAGGTTGGACTAAAAACGAGCCGTTTTCAGGAAGTTCAGAGCTAAATTTTCTGAGGGAGACGGGTTAGACCTCAAGCTTTTTCACTTTGCAAACCTATTACATGCACAAAAAGATATATAACTCAATAATGGAGAGAGAAGAAGCCAAAAATCATTATATGAACTCTTTAAAAAAGAAAACTAATGTAAAAAACTTATTTTTCATAGAGTTTGGATTTTTTTACAGTGTGGAGGAGCAGCCGTCCTGCTGTGGTTTGTGTCAGGACGTCCTGAAGGATCCAGTCTCTACCAGCTGTGGACACTGGTTCTGCAGACGGTGCATCACCTCATACTGGGACCAGTCTGCTTCATCAGGACACTCCTCCTGTCCCCAGTGTGGAGACAGATCCAGAACCAGAGCTGGACTGCAGACAGCCAGTCAGAGCAGCTCTGTACAAAGTAAGACTGGACATCTGTCTGCTTCTTCAGATATTCTGATATTGATGGTTTTGTATTAGTAATGAAAATAATCAGCACATATTCTTTGTTTTATCTCACATTGTTTCTCTTCTTTAGTGAGAGGTGGTCTGCAGGAGGTTTTAGATGAACATAAGATCAGTCTGAGGAGGAGATGTGAACGTGTGACTGAAGGAAGTGATGAAACAGGAAGTGGAACCCTCCTCAACAGGATCTACACTGAGCTCTACATCACAGAGGGACAGAGTGAAGAGGTTAATACCCAGCATGAGGTGAGGCAGCTTGAGACAGCTTCCAAGAAGAAGACCCTCCATGACACTCCAATCAGGTGCCAGGACATCTTTAAAGGCTTACCTGGCCAACAGAGAGCCATCAGAGTGGTTCTGACCAACGGCGTCGCTGGCGTTGGAAAAACCTTCTCAGTGCAGAAGTTCACTCTGGACTGGGCAGAGGGCTCGGAAAACCAAGATGTCAGTCTGCTGGTTCTGCTCTCGTTCAGGGAGCTGAACTTGATCAAAGATGAGCAGCACAGTCTCCTCACGCTGCTCCATGTTTTCCATCCAACATTACAGAAGGTCCCAGCAGAGAAGCTCGCTGTCTGTAAACTGTTGTTCATCTTTGGCGGCCTGGATGAAAGCAGACTTTCATTGGATTTCCACAACAATCAGGTTGTGTCTGATGTCACACAGAAGTCATCAGTCAACCTGCTGCTGACAAACCTCATCCAGGGGAATCTGCTTCCCTCGGCTCTCGTCTGGATAACTTCCGACCAGCGGCGACCAATCAGATCCCTCCTTCGATGCGTCGGCAGGGGTAACAGAAGTACTGAGGCTTCACTGGCGCCAGAAGGAGGAGTACTTCAGGAAGAGAGTCAGTGATGAAGAGCTGTCCAGCAGAATCATTTCACACATCAAGACCTCCAGGAGCCTCCACATCATGTGTCTAATCCCAGTCTTCTGCTGGATCACTGCTACAGTTCTGGAGCACATGTTGACTACAGACCAGAGAGGAGAGCTGCCCAAGACCCTGACTGACCTGTACTCACACTTCCTGCTGGTTCAGATAAAGAGGAAGAAGCAGAAGTACGATGAGGGACACGAGACGAGTCCACAGGAGCTGACGGAGGCTGACAGGAAGGTTCTTCTGAAGCTGGGGAGGCTGGCGTTTGAACAGCTGGAGGAAGGAAACATCATGTTCTACCAAGAAGACCTGGAGCAGTGTGGTCTTGATGTCACAGAGGCCTCGGTGTACTCAGGAGTTTGTACAGAGATCTTCAAAAGAGAGAGTGTGATCTTCCAGAAAACAGTCTACTGCTTTGTTCATCTGAGCGTTCAGGAGTTTCTGGCTGCAGTCTACATGTTCCACTGTTACACCAGCAGGAACTCAGAGGGACTGAAGGACTTCCTGAGGGAAGACTGGAAACAGAAAGACTCAAACCCAAAGTCTTTATTTAACACAATTTCAAAGCTTTTGGGAAAGGACCCACCTCTGGTTGTCTTCCTGAGCAGAGCCATGCAGAAATCCCTTGAAAGTAAAAATGGCCACCTGGACCTGTTTGTTCGCTTCCTTCATGGCCTCTCTCTGGAGTCCAACCAGAGACTCTTAGGAGGCCTGCTGGGTCGGACAGACAACAGTCCAGAAATCATCCAGAGAGCCATCAACAGCCTGAAGAAGATGAAGAGTGATGAGATCTCTCCTGACAGAAGCATCAACATCTTCCACTGTCTGACGGAGATGAACGACCACTCAGTACATCAGGAGATCCAAGAGTTCCTTAAGTCAAAGAACCGATCAAAGAAGAAACTCTCTGAGATCCACTGCTCAGCTCTGGCCTACATGCTGCAGATGTCAGAGGAGGTTCTGGATGAGTTGGACCTGAAGAAGTACAACACATCAGGGGAGGGACGACTGAGACTGATTTCAGCTGTGAGGAACTGCAGAAAGGCTCGGTAAGTCCAGATGTGATTAACATTATAAATCAGTGTACATAAGTAGATTAGGTTTTCAAAGATAAACGCTATAACATTCCTATAATTGTTAGTGTTCACAGCTTGACATTAACTATTTTGCCCACCTGCCGCTGTGGCTAGTAGTTTTCTAAAGTTAATAGCGACAAGCATGTCACTAGAAATCACGTTGTATTTGATTAAAGTTGAATGTATTTACTTGAACAAGATGTACAAACCCTTTGAATTGAAATGACCACTGTGCCCAACCAAATCCAAACTATTTTTAGTGTTTTAAAACACCATTGGTCATTATCATTAGCTCTGATAAAAGTCTGTTTTGCCTGTTGCCTGTAAAACTCCTTTTTAATGAAAATGTGTTAGCTTCTTATAGCATATAATAAAAGTGTTGCATGGGTGTAGAAGATTATTAAAAAGATAAAAACTAAACTGAAAAAGCTAGGATAATAAACTATCTAAATATTAATTAAAACAAAGTTATAAACGCAACAGTTTTGTTTTTCATTCATCATGAGTCAAACTCAAAGATCTACTTTCTCTATGTACACAAAATCTGTGTTAGTGGTTTGTGACCCTCCCCAATACAGTGAAAAAGCACATTTTCGAGTGGCTTTTTATTGCGGCCAGCCTAAGGTGCACCAGTGCAATCCCCATGCTGTCTGATCAGCATCTTGATATGCCACACCTGTGAGGTGGATGAAATATCTTGGGAAAGGAGAAGTGCTATCTTCACAAAGATCTTCAACAGATCACTAGAGCTGTGTGAAGGTCCTTCCTGCTTCAGAATCAAGAACCCCAACCCAGAAACAGAGAAACAAGAATCAAAATATAGAACACAGAGAAGGCATGTCATTGTGCTCCTGACGGCCAGTACGCTAGTTTAATCACATGCATACTGCTGATTCTGTCATTAATTGAAAGGGGTATGTACATTCATTCTGTGAAAAAAAAACGTCAAACAGGTGGTCCTTAATTAAGGACTAAGGCATTAAATGCTTAGATCAATCCAAGCATTGTTCAGAAGAACAGCTTACTTTGATTAAAAAGTTGAGGGAAAAACAATAAAAGTGAAGGCTGCTCAGCTAAAATGATCTGAAATGCATTAAAATGGCAACCAAAACTACAAAGATGTAGAAGAAAGCAGAAAACTAACATTCGAATGGATCGAAGAATAGCAAAAATGACAAAGAGTCAGCCAATGGTCAGCTCCAGGGTATCAAAAAAGGTCTAAGTTACCGATGGGTACTGTAACAATTAGAAGACGCCTATGCAAAGCCAAGCTATTGGCAAGAAGCCCACACAATGTCCCATTATTGCAAAATGACATGTGCTGAAGAGGTTACAATTTGCCAAAGAACACATTGACTGGCCTAAAGAGGAATAGTGCGACATTTCGAGGACTGATGAATGAAAGATTATTCTTCTGGGGCCTAGGGGCCAAAGACAGTTAACTGTGAATACAGTGAAGTGCGGTGGCGCAAGCATCAAGATATGGGGACGTTTCTTATACTACTTGTCAGGCTTGTTTATTGCATACCAGGCATCTCATATCAGTTTCAATACATCTTAATACTTTGAAGAGGTCATGTTGCCTTATGCCAAAGATGAAATGCCCTTTTAATGGTTGTTTCAACAAGACAATTACCCCAACACTCACCAGTAAGTGAGCAGCATTTTGGTTCCAGACCAACAAGATCAGACCAACATTATGAAGTGGCCTGCACAATCCCTCTAGCCTAATCCAACAGAATACTTGTCAATACTGTTTCTGAGGAAAAAACAAGAAATGCAGAGGAATTGTGCAATGTAGTCCAATCGTCCTGGGCTGGATTACCTGTGCACAGGTTCTAGAAGTTGGTTGACTCCATGCAACACAGATGTGAAGCAGTTGTTAGAAACTGGGTTTATACAACTAAATATTAGTTCAGTAATTCACGGAAAGCTAGATCTTTGAAAGCTAAAATTTTATGAATATTTCTTTATGTTTTGATTTCAAATAGAATGTACAGTAATCCCAATGCATTTGCGTGTATGGAAATAAAAGCAATTATAAGGATCTGGGGCTTCACTCACTTTTTTTAACATACTACAATTGTTTTGAACACAACTGTAAGTAAACTAGGCTCTTCTTGGCCCTCCCCTCAGACCACTCCTCTCGACACCAAAATGGTGAAAAGAAATTGAAACTGAAAACCAATGACACAGGGGCGTTGTTAGGATCTTGAAACATTGGGGGCTTAGCCCAGCCCATAAAACTTCATATCTTCACATAATAATTGACCCTCCACTAAGCATTAAAGCAATAGTATTCTGTACTTATATGGCACAAGAAAGCAACACTATTAACTGTGTCATGTGTACTAAATTCTAATGTTGGTTCCAAATCAAATAGCCTGATTTAACAACAAAACTGCGACAGTATGAACCGGGGGGGTCTGGGGGTACTCCCACAGAAAATTTTGAATGTTAAACACTTAGTTTCCTGCATTCTGGTCACAGCTTCAGGTAGAGCAGAGAGGACAGACACAGAGCTACAATCATCTTAGCTAATCTGCAGGAGAATAAATAATAGCCTAACTATAATCTCTCGCTCTCTCCCGCTCTCTCTCATGTACATCAATTTTCGGACTTTTGTTGTCTGTTTTTCAAAATCCAGGGCTACAGCCCCGAACGCGCAGGGCTAATGATGCCGCTCCAATGACACCAATTTAAAACTTAAATTTAAATTTAAAACCTGTCACAGAAAATGCATAAAGAAAATTTAAACTGTCCTCTTTTTAATATTTTTTCTGGACAGACTTTCTGGCTGTGGACTCTCAAAGACTCTCTGTGAAGTTGTGGCCTCATCTATGAAGTCCAGCCCCTCCCATCTAAGAGAGCTGGACCTGAGTGAAAACAAGCTGCAGGATTCAGGACTGAAGCTGCTGTCTGCTGGACTGAAGAGTCCAAACTGCAAACTTGAGACTCTAAGGTCAGTTTAGTGACTGGGGCTTATGTAGTTTTGTATGTATTAAATTCCAAACTGACAGAGATTACACATTCTTGGTTCATAATGTTTCAGAGTTTGTCTGTTTGTCTGAGCAAAAGTGGCATGTCTTTCTAAATGGCTTAATAATTTTAGTTATGTAATGTATAGATGAATATAGGCTGCACAGAGTTGAAATTTCTGTGTAAAGAAAGAGAAAGAGAGAGATAGAGGCTAAATAAAGAAAAGAAAGACATGAATGAAAAGCTCAGTAAAGGTTCATGATATGAGAAGCTGATGTGGCTGGCAAAGAGACAGCGCACACAGCTGCTGTTGTGTGGTGTGCATTAAACCAGATCTAAAGCCCCTTTTCCCACTCGATGGTACAACTCGACTAACTTCTACTTGACTCATTTTCCCCATACTTCGTTTTCCATTGCAGATTTTCCCCACTCAATGTTGCTAGTCGTCATAGTGACGCTGCACAAAACTGCCATGACGTAAACCTGAGAGATTAATGAAGAGACACGTAAAGCCATCTTGTTCTTAAAAGAACTCTACTACTTGTTTTTTCCAACAAGGATATAGTGTTTATTCTCTCTGACCAGTCAGTAGTCTGCAGTGTTTTCACATCACCTTTGAGTATTACCTCAGCTTGCTGTCACCTCAACGGAGGTGATACCAAAAAAAGTACCAGGTACCATTTTTCCCCATGGAAAACCAAAAAGGAGAGTAGAGGCGATGCAAGGTGAGTTGAGATTGTACCGTGCACTGGAAAACAGGCTTAAGAGTAACACGTCACAACATCGCAGGAGCATATAACCAACATGCAGGTGAAGGAAAAGGACTCTGTTGTAATTACTACTGTAATTACTACACTTGAGGGTGGGGCAGCAGATATGACACATGGCTTCACTGTGAGAGACCTAGGTTCAATTCCCACATCCACCAATGTGTCCCTGAGCAAGACAGTATTTCTGGTTCAGGTATGGCACCTGTGTTTGACTTCGTCGCTGCGGCTGGTTGTTCGTCCCGGTTTTATTTGTTTCCTGCGCTATATTGCTACCAAGTTTGTCAACAAACATGTCTACTGCATGGGTGTACGATCGCCAAACTATGCTTTTTGATCCAATCCTCCATGGCGGAGTGAGCTGATGGATGTACCTGGAGTGGTACAGGTGAGTTTGCAGCCCCGTTCCTACATCCGACTGCAACTGCTGTCTGCCGCAGGGAGAGGGCCTAATACGACTAACAAATAGACGGCAGAGAAAGCGAGGAAAAAGGGCAGAGAGGCAGGTTCATCTGAAAAAACTCTTGAAGCATAGGGTCTTTGAAAGCGACGCCAGACCTTCATGTCCTCAATCTGTCTTCCCTGACATCCCCAGGACTCTGGTCTCCGTGCCCTGAGAAACCCTTCCACTGGTCGCGGTGTGTGTTCTGTGCATCTGAGGTCACTGCCGCGAGCCTCTTTCTCTGCTTCAGATGTTCCTGTTCCTGCACTGCTCAGGATGGGTCTGATATATGCCCGTTCAATTGCAAACAAGTCTCTATTTCTCAGTGATTTATTTACCTTCAAGAACATGGAGTTCCTCACGGAGACTTGGCAACCGGATATGTAATACTATCACTTGAATGAGCTCTGTCTTGTGGACTGTACTTTTATCAGCATGCCAAGACTCACAGGCCGTGGTGGAGGTCTTGCTGTGGTTTTTAAAAAAGATTTTATCTGCCAGTCAATGAGTACTGGCACGTAGTCTTCTTTTGAACAACAGATGATAACAACAGAAGGTTGGTCATTCAGATACATTTTATTGTATTTTAGTCTATCGGCCACCTGGGCCAGCAGCCTCTTTTCTTACTGATTTTTCTGACTTCTTATCATCCACAGAGGGATCATTGTTGGTGATTTTAATATTCATGTGGATGATGATGCTTGCAAAAATACTTCTGAATTTGTAAATATTACTGAATCTTTTAACTTCACTCAGCATGTCTCTGGTCCTACACACAGCAAGGGACATACGTTTGATCTTGTACTTTCTCATGGTTTAAACATTAATAATGTTTGCATTGAAGATGTATTTGTTAGTGATCACAAATGCATCTTATTTGATCTTGTTTGTGATGAGGATTCTCTGCCTGCTAAATGAGCGTCCTGCTCACATTGGATCCAGTGTTGGGCAAGCTACTTGGAAAATGTAGTGAGCTAAGCTACTAGCTACTCTACATTAAATGAAGCTTCACTACACAGAAGCTACCCCCCAGTGAAATGTAGCAAGCTAAGCTACAGCAACGTGGCAAAAGTAGCTTAGTTACATCTAAGCTACTTTTAATGTTTTAATAGTTTATAGTTAGGTCATTTATATATAAATATTAATATACACACACTCACACACAACAAGGCCTAGTTTATATTGAACCAACTTCATTCAGTAGCAATAGAAGAAAGACTGAAAACCTGCTCCAATGTGTGTGAGAGCTAAATCAGACACAGAAACTCTCCTACTTACTGCCATATCATTGCTGCTAAATGTACTTCCTCATGCAACAAACGAAGAACCATTGTAGTTTGTATAAAGCAACTTAATTATCATATTAATACATTTAATTAATTAATTATTAATTAATTCTATATTTTTTTATAGTTTATATGTGACTTTGTGCTCTGGCAACATTGCAACCTAAACAACCTAAACATTCATGGCAGAGAGAGAGAGAGAGAGATACTCCGTCGCACGTGTCTTTATTTCCCTGCAGCAAAGTCGCAAACATCAGCCCAATGATCGGTACGTGATGTCACCATCACAGGGAAGCGCTTCTGCCGGCTGCACATACAGGTCCGTGTGTGGCGGCGGTGTCACTTACTGATCCATCACTGTGCTGACAAACTGCCTGGGAGCTCCTCCTCCCCCTCCAATCAGTGGTGAACCAGGTGGAACAAATCTTTCAGGCAATTGGAGTGTGGCAGTATCTGGCTCAGTTGTTGTCTTTAAACTGCAGTGGAAGGAGCATTTATAGCACCACAAGATCAAGGGAACTTCATCTTTGTTATCGCAGTGTGTGTGCAAGACCAAGCCCTCCACAAAACTGTGAAGGACAGCCGGTAAGAGCCATATTGGCCATGGTTTGGTTAGATTGACTTAAGCAGTGTGCTAATAATGCTCTGGGGAAAACACGGACTCTAAATTCTTGTTGTCTTTGATAGGAGTTTTTGCAGTGGTATTTGTAACTTCAAATGTTGTTTGGGTTTATCAAACATGTGGGGTATAAAGGAAAAAGTTAGAAAGTGTTATAGCAACGAGATTCTATTAATAAAAAGGCTCAGGCAAAACACTGGTCTTTTGGTGGTTTTATTCCAAGTCTTCTGCAGAAGGAGCTCACAGAGACACACCCATGAAGAGTGATATCCAAGTGAGCTGCTTTGTCTCCATACATGCAGCTTTTTATATCTGAGTCAGGGTCAGAGACCACAAAAGGACTTTGAAGATCAAATGACACCCAATGCAAGAGAATGTGGTGAAAGACCCCCCTAGGTGTGAAGGAACTGGTGAATGTATCTTGTCCTCTTACAACAATAGGAACTCACAGGGACCTTACCCCTCTTGCATCCCATACCCAGATGGTCAGATGGCCTATCACAATACATCAAACATCACACCTCTTGTGTCCTTTGTCCCAGGTGGTCAAATGGTCTCAGTGATAAGTCACTGGAGCAGTGTTTTAAAGGTCTTCTCGTAAAATTCCCATTACAATACTCCCTTTTAGCATTTTATGCTAACACAATATAATGAGACTTTAAAACCTTCATGTAAGTCCATCTGCAATACTTGGAAAGAATATAAATGAAGAATATAAAGAAAAATGAAACAATAATATGATATAGTGACTAATTTAAGAGAAGAAAGCAAAAAACAAAAACAAAAAGAGGCTTAAGCAATGAATGTACAGAAACACTGATTATAAATCAAAATCATGCCATTCTATGAAATTATGCAACGTGTGGATTGTCAAATGAGGTTGCAAAGTTCAATTCAGGTGTGAGACGACACGAGTCATGTTGTCTGAAACATTCGGGATGTTTGTACAACAGTCTGTTCCAATTATGTGGCAAACCCCACCTTGAGCTGCCAACATCAGGTTCAATGCACACCGTTCCCGTCCGGGCGGTTGGATTGGTCATCATGATGGGCTTGTAGATCTTCTGTTCCGTTATCTGTGATGTGTTCCAGAACCGGGTCGTGGAGCCCCCAACGTTGACCATGCTGATGTTGCACAGTTCAATTTCCCTAGTCATATCCTTAACCACTCAGCCAATCCTGGGAAACCCTTGGGTGAAAGTCAACAGGGCTCCTTATGTCTCTGAAATATTCAGTGGTCTGGATTTCTCCGGTATGGAGTTCCCTACTCCATGAGGGAGTTGCGCACATACATAACAGCTCTGGTTGGTTACCCTTCTTGAAGCGGTCATCATGGTTGCATACCATGCATTGTCCTTCAGCTCAGTCGGGCTGTCAGGGAGGGCATGCATCTCCTCCTCTTGGCCTTGATCTTCTCTTTGTTTAGGCCAGAGTTTGTTGTCTTCATGCTTGGAGGACAGGTGACAATACGATGATGACAGTGAGCAGGACAACGCCTCGCTTCCTCTCGGTCTGTCACCTCTCCAGCCATCTGTTGAGTTCTGACACCTTATCTTATCAGTCGTGGTGCTTTGCTCACCCCTGTAATCAATGTGCCCGCGATGAGTGTTTGGGAGATTAGTGGTTCTAGGTGGTCTCCCAGAGACCCCACTCCCCTCCCTCCCTAGGAACACAAGGCAGGGGAAAGCTCAGCTCACTCACTCATCTTGATATTCGTCTGGTTTGGGGATGTCTGGTTGTTTTGGCACTCGCTTGCAGTGGGTGACGTGGATCCAAGTTGCTCTTTCAGCCACCTTTACTGCTGTTTCTGTTGTTAGCAGTATCTGAAATGGCCCATCACGCCTGCGAGCTTGCCAATGCTTTCTCCTGAAATCCTTCACCACAATCCAGTCCCCTGGCTCCAGATTGTGCAGTTTCTTTTCTGTGGCCTTCAGGATGGTGTGTTTGGTCTGCATGTGAATTATAAATTATATATATATATAGTATCTATAAATTATAAATTATGCAACAAAGTTGTGGAACCCCTTTGTAAACCAGTATCTATAAATTATAAATTATGCAACAAAGTTGTGGAACCCCTTTGTAAACCAGTATCTGTTTAGTTCCTGTCATACTCCCTTTTGACACATGGTCTTTACTGTGTGTCAACTAAGTAATAAAGAAACAGATACTTAGGCAGGTATGGCTTCCCATCAGGCCCATACCACACTTTTTGTTAGGAAAAGTGCAGCCTGCTCTTTTCCAAAACAGCTCTCTCCTCTGGACTCTTTCTCGCCTGTAATTCCTGTAAATCAGCTGTAGGAGACATTGCTTCAGTTAACAAAGTACATTGAGTGGTTAGTTTGTTTGCTGCAGTGTCAGTTCTGGCATTCCCCTGTGAGATAGGATCAAGTTTGTTAGTGTGAACATCACATTTGCATAGCAATAGTTTTGGGCAACAGCACAGCATCCAGTAGATCAGCACCCAGTTTAAAACTTCCTGTTTGCCCACAGTCTCCCAAAGTCATGAATAACACCCCCAGCATAATGACTGTAAAAATGTTTACAGTTTTGTTCTTTGCATGTTTACATGCTTCTGTTAATGCAACTACTTCTGCTTGTGCAGAAAAGTTATCAGGGAGTGAGTTTGCCAACATTGTCTCATGCCAAGTCATTACTGCAAAACCTGCTCTATTTTACCAGTTGCTGGATCACGGGATGCTGAGCCATCTACAAACAACTCCGAGGAGTCTCCTGCAATTCTGTTCTTGGAGAGCCGGCCTCTGTTATGACTGTGATACAGTCATGTGGCTGTCCTTCATCTGGAGTTGGGAGGAGAGTAGCAGAGTTTAGTACAGTGCATCTTTTGACTGTGATGTTAGCCATGTCAAGCAACACAGTCATGTATCTCCACCGCCTGGCTGTGGAGAGATGAGATGATTTTTGTTCAAGCAAAATCATAGACACAGCATGTGGAATAACTCAAGATGTCGCATTCCAGTCTGGATGAGAATTAGGCTACAGGTCTCAGTCGTCCCCCATGGTCTTGTAGTAGTCAGAAGTCATGTACCCCCCTTTCTCGTCGACTGTCTGAGTGAAAAAAATTTGCTACAGCAAAATCCTTGGCAGAGCCTGGTAAATGTATAACATTTTACCTTCAAAGAAAAACAAAAACAAACCAGTACTGGCTTCCAGCATCCACTGGGATGCTGAAAAATGCATTTTGCCAAATTAACGATGGAAAACCACTTACTGTCAGGTGATACCTGAGAGAGGATCGTGTGGGGATTTGGAACATTCAGCACCTGTGTGTGTACAGCTGAGTTGACCTGTTTTAAATCTTATACAAACTGCCAGTCGTCTGGCTGTCCGGCGTCCCGGATTGTCTTCACTGGGAAGATTGGTGTTCTCACAAGTGATTTTTTACAAGGCAAAATCATTCCTGCTTTCAGGAGAGAATCAAAAACTGGTTTAATGCCTTCAACCGCTTCCTTTTTCAAAGGATATTGATTTTTACACAACCTATATGAGGATTTTGGAGTGAAAATCACAGGTTTGGCACCTTTAATTAGTCCTACATCATACTTGCTCTGTGCCCACAAGCAAGAAGGTACTTCACTTAACTCAGGAATGTCTGACACATTTTTGACAAAAATGTGTTTATCTAACCTTATTTTATCATCTGCCGTGATAATTGTCATCTGAAAATCCGTATCTGGAATGAACTCAACAGTTCTCACTGCAGTCACTATGGCAGATAATTTCTTACACTGTACCTGTAGTTGACTGTGAAAGTCAACCTTTGGGTGTGATGTCTTTTCCCACCCCCCGGCCTCACAGCATGATTTCATCCAGGGGCCTAAATCCCCCCACCTTTTGTATCTAGCTTTGACAAGAGGGACATGAGGTACAGAGTTAGGAATCTGAAACAGAGTTTCGCAGTGTGGGTTATTCACAGCAACAGTCACATTTTTTATCTTTCCAAAACAACCAGCTCAGAGTCAGAGTGTACTTGTCTGCATGTTTTCTAAACCATTCATTCTCAAAAGCCATATCAGCACCCAAATGTACATGTGCCCTGCAACCCAGTTCCTGTGGGGGCATGGTGTCCCTCTGTCTCTGTTGTTGAAAAGTGTCTCAACTAGCTTAGTTAACTGCTGTCTCTGGCATCTTCCATTGATGGTCATATAACAACTCCCTTTGACTCTGTTTAACAAACTGTGATGTTATCTCAGATGTTCTGGAAATCAAAAAAAAATCAAATCAAGAAATCAAAATCAAAAAATCTGCATGTCTGTCTCTGTTTTAACCTTTGTGTCTGTGTCTGTATCAGTATGTGTGTGTGCGTGTGTGCTCTCACGTGATTCATGTTGCTTTGTCATCTCAGCTTCAGTGTTCAAACCTTCCTTCACCGGCCTCGGTCTCCCCCCTGCTAGTCAATCAGCCATCTGTCCTTTGCCGGCCTCTGTGCAATCTCTGGCCCAATGTCCATGTTTCTTGCAGATAAAACAAGCATCCGATCTGCCTCTGTTCGCTCGATCCCGACCTCTGTCTCTTCTTTTTCCCTTTCGCTGATCCTGCTGCAGCTGTGCACTCTGCGGCCTGTCTTTGTGCTGCTCTCTCTTTACCTTTTTGTTCAAAAGGTAGGCCTCCGCATGGATGGAATGTCTTTGAATAATCTCCAGGTGCATGTTGCCGCGTCAAACAGTCCCGTTTCACCATGTTAGCGATCTCTGGTCTCAGTCCGGAAAGGAAAGTAAATTATTCCTGAGCGTGGGTTCCCATGGGGTGATGTAAATCTTTTCAACAGCGGGTCTCTGCTCCTCCGCTTGTCCTCCTGGACGAGGCTGAGCTGCTGCTGCTGCACCGACTTCAGGTTGGTCCGCAGGCGGAGCGGAGCTTGGCCGACGTGGTTGTGGGGGAGCCGAGTCCAGGTTTAGGATCTTGTTTGACACACTGAGATGCAGAATTGTTAGTGGAATCTGTCCCTGCCTCTATTTTTCTGTCCCTGTGGCTTGCTTCTCTTAACCATGCTGAATATGCGGCCCAGTTAGCTTTAAAGGATTTTTTCTCCTTTTCCTTTTTCTCTAACTGTACCTTCAGCGCGTCAAGCTGTCTTAGGCTGAAGCTACCAGTTGCCGGAAAACCACACTGTGAAACCCACATGTCCAGTTGATCAATACTCCCCACACCATAATTAGTAATCATATAATTAATGTTAGGAGCGTTAATTGTTGATGGGTTTTGTTCCTTCTTGCTGTTATTCGAACCCATTTTTCGCTGGTCGTGTAACGACCCTCTTTTCCCAGAATATAGAGAATCAGACCTCTAAATTTAGACCCCTTCTGTTTTAAATTTGGGAGGTTAGTTGAGTCTCTTGTTATCAGGACCTTGGAGCCGGGTGTCTGGGAAAAAACTGCTCACCAGTTTACCAAAGTGCTTCAATCATAGGCCTATACATATATATATATATATATATATATATATATATATATATATAAAACCTTAATTCAACATTCATTCGCACGTTCTCTCTCTCTTTTTTTTCCCAATCGCAATTCATTCACACGAGGCTGCTTTCTGTTCGCACTCAATTTTTCTCATTCGCAATTCATTCATGCATCCGTAGCAAACACATTCAGCCTCACTGCGTATCTTTCTTGCATTCCACAAAAAATCGCAACTCGAGTAAAACAGTTAAATCTTAAACCCAATTTCGCAGACCCAATTTTGCAAAGCCAATTTTACAAATCCAATTCTACAACGAGTACTCCTCCATTTAACCGTGGGTCCCAGACCCGAAGCTTCACCCCGTGGATCCCAGATCCACACAACTGTTGCAACAGCAGGTCCCAGACCTTTTTTCAGATTCACACAGCGGCCCCAGGCCTGCCCTGCTGACACGTCTGTCACACTTCACCTTGAAAGGAAGCGAGAATCATTTCCCTTGAACAAACTACTCACCGAAAAGAGAGTGCTGCCGGCCATCAGGTTCTTTGAGGATCACAGCGGTGAGGTAGACTTAGCTACTCAAAGCGTCCAGCCTTCAACGTCTCACCCTATTTTTTGAGGGGAGGTTTAAAGTCTCAGAGTCCCGGACTCTGACCGTACGGTTTTCACCTTCAGCTCCGAGCGACCAAGTCCTCTCACGCGTGTGATCCTGTCCGACAACGCCAAATTGTTATAGCAACGAGATTCTATTAATAAAAAGGCTCAGGCAAAACACTTGTCTTTTGGTGGATTTATTCCAAGTCTTCTGCAGAAGGAGCTCACAGAGACACACCCGTGAAGAGTGATATCCAAGTGAGCTGCTTTGTCTCCATACATGCAGCTTTTTATATCTGAGTCAGGGTCAGAGACCACAAAAGGACTTTGAAGATCAAATGACACCCAATGCAAGAGAATGTGGTGAAAGACCCCCCTAGGTGTGAAGGAACTGGTGAATGTATCTTGTCCTCTTACAACAATAGGAACTCACAGGGACCTTACCCCTCTTGCATCCCATACCCAGATGGTCAGATGGCCTATCACAATACATCAAACATCACACCTCTTGTGTCCTTTGTCCCAGGTGGTCAAATGGTCTCAGTGATAAGTCACGGGAGCAGTGTTTTAAAGGTCTTCTCGTAAAATTCCAATTACAAAAGCCAAACTTGTTTGACAAAGAATGTGTTTGAAATGGTTAAAAGTAATTTAAACATTATATAAATCTTAATTAACCTAGATATTAAACCTAAATATTAAATAAAAATATATATTCCTGGTTAAAAGATATATACAATTTTCAAAATATACAATTTTGAAAATTAAAATACAAACTAATTTGTTTGGTGGAACATATCTAGTTGTGTGGCTACAATGATACTTTATGATAATTCTTTACTAATACAGCTAAAAATACTGATTGTGATAATTCTGATAAATGCTAATGGGGTGTACTTATTTGGATAACATTTGTTAAAAATTGGAAACCTAACTTATAAATGGCAGTAATGTGTTTATCTGAGTTAAATGTGAATAAATTTATTTAATTTGGCTGTTAACTCAGATAATAATTTAGATTTGTCATCTCTTGAGGTTTTTCACCTGTTTACTGCCCAAGAAAGAATGATCAATAAAAGACGAACTACTGATCCCATGGCTATTTATTGAGTGAAATCCAGTTATGATCTTCATGTGGAGGGACTGTCCTTTTCAAGTGGGGAATTGCACAAGAAATAGATCACAACTTGACATTCAGAAATGCTTGGGAAAATGTAACGTGTGTGGAAGCTACCGCGCTACTTGGCCAATAAAAGAGCTTCGTTACTGAAAAGCTATTTGATTCAGAAAATAGCGACGCTACCACCAAGCTACTGAGAAATGTAGTTAAACTAGTAACGGAGCTACTTGTAGCGACACTACTGCCCAACACTGGTTGGATCAACCAGATTACTCTTGAGAAATTCTTCGCTTCTTATTTCGAATGATGTGGATGCTTGTGCACAGGCCTTTAATGATCACTGCACCCTGCTGTTGGACAAAGTGCCGTCTCTCAATACTAGAGAAATTCCCTCTGTTAATACATCCCCGTGGATGAATGACACCATTCGCAGTTTGAGGCGTGTCTGTCGGAGAACTAAGCGTTTATGGAAAGCGACTCAGCTCCAAGTCCGCCGTCTGCATCTTAAAGAACTCTAAATAGACTTAAAGGGAATGATCAAGGATGCTGGATCCTCTTACTTTACTAACCTGATCTCTGCCTGTAAAAAAACCCTAAAGCTGTTTGAGACCATTAACAACATTGTTTCTCCTGGTGCATGTATTGTCCCTGTTTTTTCAAATGATGACTGCAACCTCTTTTTGTCTCACTTTGTGGACAAGGTTAGAGCTGTCAGGGCAGGCATTGTTCCATCAGCAAACCCCCATATAGTTAAACATCATAGACTTTCAAGACTGGACTCCTTCTGCCCCATTACCCTGAAAGACATTAAGTGATGAAACCTTCGCAAAGCCCTGTAGATGTGTTACCCACATCTTTGTTTTTAAAATGCATGTGACAGCATAACCGTAGGCGTATATAAGCACGCCGACACATAGGTACATTAGCCTTTTTCTACTAGCAGGCACTTTGGTTAATGTGGTTAGTGGAAAGCTCCCGCATCCTGGCTAAGAAGTGAACCTACCTGGAAGTTGCAGTGCGTCCTCAGAGTTGAACCAGTTCCGGAGATGTGTGTCTCCCTGCCCGCGCTTTTTCACGGTAGGAGACTCTCATGAGCTGTGTGTTGCTTGTCTGGGCCTGCCGCACGCCACAGCAGCTCTCGAGAAGCTGTTTGTGAGCGATTGCGAGGCCCTGCCCATCCGGGTACTAAGGTCCCATATGGCTTTCTTCTCTGAGGACGGCCAGATACGCTCTCCCCGTGGCGCAGGCCCTGTGATCGCTGAGGCGGCTCTGCGGTTTCAGTCATGGGGATCGCAGCAAGATCTGCTGGAGGATTCCCAACCGACTGATGCCCCTTCTCATCCTTCATCTGCTGAGCCCGTTCTCGACTTCTTCCGTTTGGCGAGGCGAATGCACTCTGGCTCTGAGGAGCTAGATGTGCTTAGCGTCATGGAGGAGGAGGATGACTTCCGGGTGTCGGGCCGACGTCATCAGAAGTGCGCCGCGGCCGACTATGATGAGCTGCTGGAAGTGGTGACGCGGGCTGTGGCTAAGCTCAACCTTGATTGGCCACAGGCTGTGAGGAAGCCTAATGCCTGTACACTGTAAAAAATTATCAGTGTAGTAAACTGGATGATCGCTTCCTGAGGAGCCACTCAGCATCCCCATGCCGTTTTTTCCGGACTTACATAATGAGTTATGTAAGTCTTGGGATACACCTTTCTCCATCCAGCTGTCTACTCCCCAGCTGCTGGAGTACAGCAAAGTGGCGGGGATCAAGGACCGCGGCTACGGGACGATTCTGCGGGTAGAGGATGCTCTGGCGAGTTACCTCTCCCCTCGACTGGCATCGTCTCTTCATAAGCAAGCGCTGCTGACCAGATCATGCCGGGTGACTTCAGCGCTGGTTGGGAAAGCGTTTATAGCGGCAGGCCAGGCTGGCACGAGTCTGCACACCATGGCGGTCCTGCAGGCCTACCAGGCGGACCTGCTTCAGGATATGGCCCAGAGAAGGAGCCACTCTGAGGAGGAGATGGCGGAACTGAGGTCCCGCAGCGAGAGCATGTCAGCCCTCTTCCGGCTCCCACCGTCAGAAGCAGAGTGCGGCTTCGCCGCGTCCCCTCGAAAGCAGCTTGGGACACGAGGCAATGCTCCCGCGCACCCCTCCCCGACAGACCGGACCTGAGGGCCGTCATCCGGTTGTGGGGGGGCAAGGCGAAGAGGTCCTGACTCTGGGTTTCAGCCCCGGAGGCCGACTGAGGTCCCCTCCAGGGTGGCCACTAGCTCTGTTTTCCCGCCGTTGAGGCGCTCGGGACGCGCTTGCCACCACCGAACCTTTACCATTCTGCCGGCCCGAGTGGGGGCAGTCGGCCAGAATTTTCGCAGAGGCGTGGCGGAGCATGACGAGCATATCTCCGTGGGACCCTTACAATCCCGATCTGGACAAGCGGCACCACGAAGCTGGTTATCAACTCAGTAAACTAACCCAGGGTTTCCCGATCCAGCCGGGAGCGCGTTCGCATAAGAGAGGAGGTGTTAGCAGCAGATGACCAAACAGACATGAACAGGTCCACTGTCAGCAGAGCGTCATATTTTACGATCGAGGATTAAACTGTAACACTACAGAAATACGACAGCAGCACGGCTGAAACTGACACATGCAGGGAGACAGAAAATCGCAGACAGTGTGAATGTCTAAATGAACAGGCGTTGTCTATAATAATTCGTTGATAAAAAAAATATCAACCTTATTCTTTCAGCTCGGCTGTGTGTCGGCGTTTCCACATTAAAAGACTCGGGCCGTTCTCCCTCAGTTTAAAAAATCATGTCGCCACTTCAAAAATGAGATTAATTTATTTAACACATTCACAAGTGTTCCAAACATTGTTCTAAATTAACTTCATAAAGCAGTGAAATCATTGTTATGCTGATGATATCCAATTATATTTATCTTTTAGTCCTCATAGGCTAGACAAACTGTCTGTGTTGCACAATTGCTTAGCCTCCATTAACAAATGGATGGCTGACAACTTTTTGCAACTAAATACAGACAAAACTGAGGTGGTGATTTTTGCCGCAGACATTACCCCTAAGATCAGGCAGGCCACTGGGACTCTCTTATCCTCTGACAGTAATTGTTGTGTGAAATCTGGGTGTCATTTTTGACAAATCTGTGTTTTCACAGTCATGTTAAATCTGTGGTTCGTTCCTGTTTTTTCCATCTCAGGAACATTGCTAAGATTAGATCTATGGTTTCTAAAGAAGAGATGGAGATGCTTGTTCATGCTTTTATTTCTTCTCGTCTGGATTATTGCAATGTACTGTACACTTGGCTAAAGAAATCCTCCATAGACCGACTGCAAGTTGTGCGGAATGCAGCTGCAAGGCTTTTATCCAAAACTAAGGAGAGTTATGAGCACATTACTCCTGTGATTAAGTCTCTTCACTGCCTTACAATAGGTTTTAGAGTACATTTTAAAATTTTTACTTACAGAGCCTTGCATGTTCAATCTCCCTCTTACATCCAGGATCTGTTGCATGCACACATTTCTGGTCACTCTCTGAGGTCTTCTGGCAAAGACCTTTTAACTGTTCCCAGAACATGTTATAGAACAAGAGGTGATCGTGCTTTCTGTGTGGTGGCTCCAAGGCTCTGGAACGCTCTTCCTTTAGCTTGCGAGCCTTGGATATTGAGGAAACTTTTAGAAAACATCTTAAGACACATCTTTTTAATCAAGCTTTTAACGAGCCATATAGTTTGTATTTGAAGTGTTGATGTTTGTTTTGTTTTATTCTATTTTTTTACTTTGAAGCACTCTGTGACCCCTCTTGTCTGTGAAGGGTGCTATATAAAAAAAGTTTACTTACTTAACCCCTAGTTGCTCCAGAAGCATGCAACCTTTGATATATAAAACAGTCAGCTAATTAAATTAATGTAATGTTATGTAACTACAAAAAGATGGTCATAGTGTTCATGATATAGAGCAAAAAAACTCCCTAAAGTTCAGTAGAGTTTTAAAAACTACATGAAGATTCAACTGCACATCAATCTCACAGTTCTCTAGTTCTGCTGCTCATTAAAACCAAAAGGGCAGCACTCAACTAATCTCACCAACTGAAAGTCACAGAAGAGATGGTTATGAATGACATATTGAGGTTTTTGAGCTTCTACGTTTTTTCCAAGTTCTTTTTGACAACTGATCTAACTGTTGATCTGTTTTCATGTCATTAATTATGAATTATTTAAGCCACAGACCCCAAGATTGCAACCAAATCCAAATAGTCACTACAAACATATTTGTCTTAAAGTAAAGGTTCATATTTTTTCATGTCTATCTCAATACATTACTCATGTGTCCACATTTACATTCAAATAGTTTTTAGTGTCTGTGATCATTCCTTCTGTCCATACTGTCTGTGAAGCAATCCCCTTATAACCAATAATAGTCCAATTTTATGAGATGGATTACAAAGTCCTGTCTTGTTCTGTGTAAAAATTACTTATAAAGTTTAGTCTAATATGAGTCTTCAGCAGTCTGAGTTCCACATATCAAGTCAGTATTATGTTTTTGACAGTGTTTCCTTGTTGAGTTGCAGTAAAAACCCATTTGACACAACATCACACCCCCTGCATTTTGATGTGACTGTGAGTGTGGACATTGGGATTGGTCCCAGGCGTTTTTCTACAGCAGTTGATGGGTGGGTCCTTGGGAATTTCCAGAGTTTCCATTGGTTAGTTTCACACAAAAAGCAGACAGACACACTAACTCACTAATAACGGAGGATATGAGGCTCTTCCTACTGGCTTGCTGTGTGAGTCACATATGTCACGAGTACTCTGGAGCCAAGAATCTACAGATTCTGACAATATCTGAGCCATATCTTTAAACATCTGTGATGTGCTGTATTATCACGGAGAAATTAAATCAAACAAACACTGAGTAAATAATTCCAGACTGGCCTGAGATCAGCAGCATGTTATTGATCTGTGTTGACATGAATAGGTGTATGAATGTTGTGCTGACATTTGGATGATGTCTGTAGAAGGCTGACATTATGATGATCCACAATAACACAATGACAAAGTCCCTCTACTCATTTTAGGGAAAAGCTCATTGATTAGGACATAGTAATGTTGAGCTCCACATTTAAAACCTGAACACATCTGATTGGATTAGAAATGGATTTTATCTCCATTTATTCTTTATTCAGATTGGTGGACTGCAGTTTGTCAGAGATCAGCTGTGCTTCTCTGGCCTCAGCTCTGAAGTCCAACCCCTCCCATCTGAGAGAGCTGGACCTGAGTGACAACAACGAGCTACAGGATTCAGGAGTGAAGCTGCTTTCTGATTTTCTGGAGAGTCCACACTGTAGACTGGAGACTCTGAGGTCAGATATCATTGTTTCCTTCTGTGCTGAGATTAATATGTGAAAGTTGTGGTGACACTAAACTGTAGATATAAGGCTGATATTATACTGATCCACACCAAGTATCATAAGTTAGATTCAGTTACATTTTATTAGGTTGCAAGTTTAAACATGGTTTATTTCTTTTCCCGTGTTCCTCTTTGTTTTTGTTTGGGGAGGGGCCCACCTAAGCAGGTGAGGCTGTGCTGCTACCAACCTGTTAGTGAGTGATTTTCTGTCCTTTTGCCTATTTGTTTGATTTATCCATGTACTGCAGACCACTGTCAATAAAATGATCATCTCTGGTGTTGCCAGCACTACAATGAACTAATTTAGCACTTTATATTCTTTTTTTTGCACTAGGTAATTTTATTGGTTTCACTGCTTGGATTACTCTTTGTTATTATTCACTGTTTTTATTGATTAATTAAGACCGGAAGCTGCCTGTCACATGACAGCATTCCACACCTGGCGTGGGTAATTTGAACCCACCGGAGTAGCCATTAGAGGAAGTAGTGCCAGAGCTGTTAGTGGAGTGTGTGCCGTGTGTGATCTGGGGACGAAGAACCAGTATGCTTCTGTGTTGTTGGTTTTTATGCTTTTGTCAAAAATCTTGCTCAAAAATTATCTACAAGCTACACTACAAACCTTTAAATAAATGTTGCAACGAAACTTTTTTGAATGAGAGCTCTTTTAACTTGTTGCATTTTACAGTTTGAACCTGCATCATTTTGGATTGAGATTATTAAACACTGATTTCAAACAGAAACATTGTCTACTAAAGTTACATCATTTATTGTTTGTTCAGATTAAGGGGCTGCAGTTTGTCAAAGATCAGCTGTGCTTCTCTGGCCTCAGCTCTGAAGTCCATCCCCTCCTATCTGAGAGAGCTGGACCTGAGTGACAACAACCTGCAGGATTCAGGAGTGAAACTGCTTTCTGCTGAGCTAGAGAGTCCCCACTGTAGACTGGAGACTCTGAGGTCAGTTCACTGACTCTGTTACTATTGTAGATCTGATATGTTTAATTAACAATTGAACCTAATTTCTGTTCATACATAACTTTCATCTATAAAGTTGTAAATGTGCTTTTGTTCATATTTTCATATTTCTTGTACTAAATTTAGTCTGCATAAACTGCAGAAAGAAACTGTAGAAAATGTTCACTGTTAGTCATAAAAGTAAATGAATGTTTATTTTTTTTGGTAAATGTCACATCTGTATACAAAAGATTCTCTGAACTAATATTTGTTTTTTTACTGGTCTAGATTACTTGTTGAAGTAGCAATATTTCTTTGGTTTCTGTTGGTTTCAATGATCCACAGTAACACAATGACAAAGTCCCTCTACTCATTTTAGGGAAAAGCTCATTGATTAGGACATAGTAATGTTGAGCTCCACATTTAAAACCTGAACACATCTGATTGGATTAGAAATGGATTTTTATCTCCATCATTTATTCTTTATTCAGATTGGAGTACTGCAGTTTGTCAGAGATCAGCTGTGCTTCTCTGGCCTCAGCTCTGAAGTCCAACCCCTCCCATCTGAGAGAGCTGGACCTGAGTAACAACAAGCTGCAGGATTCAGGAGTGAAGCTGCTGTCTGATCTGAAGGAGAGTCCACACTGCAGCCTGGAGACTCTGAGGTCAGTAGAGGGTTGGAGTCAGTCCATGCTGGTTTCAGCAGTATTGTACTAAACACAGTTAGTATCAAAGCAGAGATCCAGTATTTCCTGTAAACCTCCAACCTTCTCAGCGGCTGCTTTCCTCAGTGAAGCTGTGAGAGGAGAATGGTGACAGGCTTCAGGATTGGACAGAAAGACAGAGAGAGAGAACAGGCAGCAAATCAGATCAGCCAGTAGCTTCTTGCGAGCATGTGTTTGAGTTGATGTGAAGACAACCGTTTTTGGAAATAAAGCTTGATTCCAGCTGACAGCATCACAAGATGTATAGAGACAGTCGTCCTCATTCATCAAACTGTCGGAACATAAAATCTGATCTCAGAGTGTTTGTTCTCTCATTTCAACACCAAACTACTGATCAGTTCATCTTTGTCACAGCTCTGAGATCAGTCTGACTGAAGCCTGCAAATCACTGGCTTTTGTTTCAGAGAACCATCATTACATTTGGTAACCATGTGGTCTTTCTACAGACCAGAACCTCTGCTGAAGTCCAGTAAGCACAGCTGATGTTTAGCTGTTCAGTCTTTGTATGAACATGTAGGACCTTTAACATCATATATATATCTGTCCATGTGTCTTTCGTTTGGTCCAGATGTTTTTTAGAACAGACTCCATATTTACAGATTTGTCCTGTAATATTTCCAAAGTAGCTGAAATCTTCAAATGTGACTGAGCGGCTGGTTTTTAACAGCTTTGAGCCCTAACAGCAGTAAATCCATCATTACAGTGAGCAGTGAATATCTCTCTGTCTCTGCAGTCATGATGCGTTCAGGGACTCTCAGCACTTTATTTCCACTGTGGACTTGAGTGAAACCTGCAGAGTAAACAGAGCTGATGGCCAAAGTCTCTGCAGGTCTCAGTGTGTTCACTCCAATACGTTAACATGAGAGCTGAAAGGAAGCTGGCTACGCTACACAGCCGCTCCACTTCTGGTCTGAACAGGACTGAAGTCCCTGCTGGTCTTTATACTGGATGTGCTGCATCACTGACTGACAGCTGATGAGGGGAGTCTCTGTAAACTCTGATTTGTGACTTCTGCTCTCTGTCTTCTTCTCTCATCAGCTGGGAATGGCCTTATGAAGGCTGAGTGATGAGAAAGGTGGTGGTGTTGAGAGAGGATCAGCTGTGTCCTGATGATCCAGAGAGGTTGAAGCAGCAGCATCAGCTTGTGTGTGGAGAGGCTCTGACTGGGCCATGTTACTGGGAGGTAGAGTGGAGAGGAGAGCTTCATCCAGCAGTGACTGACAGAGGAATCCCAACAGTGCTGCAGCCTGAACTGCTCTGAGATCAGCTTCACTGTCAGACACAAAGTCAAGTCCACCATCATCCCTGTGTTCCTCTGGATGTGAGTATCATCAGTGGATCTGGACTGCTCTGCTGCTGCTCTGTCCTTCTACACAGTCTCTGCAGACACACCTGAACCTGCACCTGGACTTTATTTCAGTCATATGTTTTGAACCCAAAGTGCGTATGGAGATTAGTTCTGTTTATGACAAGATAACACTTATTTACATGGATATTTCTGCTTAGCTTTCTGTCGCAGCTCTACGTTGTGGAATGATCGTTCTCACCAGCGTTGTCCCCTTTTTGGGTCCCCTGTTTTAAGGGGGGCAGGGGGGTGACGCCCTGTGGGGGTCACGTGTGGGTGTGGCCTGATTGCAGTAAGTCTGGGCACCTGGGTTAATTGCCCTGTAGAGTATTCTACTCATTCTTAGGGGGAGGTAGCTGCTGGGCTGAGGACGAACAGACCTCTCTGCTAATTTGCCATCATCTGTACTACTCCACAGGTTCCACCTTTGCATTGGTTTCTGGATATGTTGTTTTAGTGGATAGTGAGTATTTATTGCACATTACAATACCATCACACACATTTTCCATGCATCCATCATCCTGACCTGACTTGACTGAAACCACTGATGTTCATACTCCATACTTGTTCATTTTTCCTTTGCACCAGTATTAATTTTGGTTTAATAAACATATTTTGTTAAACTTTTGCCATGGTGTGTCTCCCTTTTGTTGTGGCCTTTTGAGCCAGGTCATAACACCATGTTCTGTAGCTCCTGCAGGAGCTGCTTTCTGCCAGCAGTTGTCAGCATTTCATCTGTTTCCCTTCAGAGCTTTAACTGAATGGGGGCAGTTTATAAATATTGTGACGACATGACATCTACTTCCTCTTTTCCATCCTGGGAGAGAGATCCCTCTTCTGCTGCTCCTCCTGAGCTTTCTTCCTTTTGGTGGGAATCGAGGTTAAAAGGACAGAGGGTGTCGTTTGCTGTACAGATTGTAAAGTTCCTTGAGGCAAATTGTGATTTATGATTCTGGGGTATGTAAATAAATCTGTCTTGATTTTGCAATTTTTGTCTGCAGTGAAACTGAACTGTATAACTAAAAACTTTCTTTCTGACTGACTTAAACCCCCCTCCAGCCAGTTTTAACTGCCATTTTTGGCAAACAATCTTTCTCAAACAGAGAATGGGCATGTGGTTAATAGTCCGACGTAACATTACCATGACAACCAAAAACTGGCTAGCTGGAGTGTTAAGTAACGACATGCTGCGTTAACATCACTACACTGAAAAGTTTAGTCCACTTTACTGTCTGGCAGGAGCAGCTGTTACTTACCCATGATAGGAACTAATGTGTGCGTATCAGCTCTTATCTTTCTAGTCTTGGCCATTGTAAAGAGGTGGGAATCTGTTTGAGTGTGTGTGGACAGGTGTCTTTTATACAGATAACGAGTTCAAACAGGTGTAGTTAATACAGATAAGGAGTGGAGAACAGGAGGGCTTCTTAAAGAAGAACTAGCAGGTCTGTGAGAGCCGGGATTCTTACTGGTTGGTAGGTGATCAAATAAAATGCAAATTAATTATTTAAAAATCACACAATGTGATTTTCTGTCACAGGTGAAGTGTACCTATGATAAGAAGTACATGCTTTGTAAAAAAACCTGCAAAATCAGCATTGTATCAAATACTTGTTCAACCCAATGTATATCTTTTTCCATATAGACGACTCTGCCGTCTCTGGCTCCGTGTTTAATGTGACAGCTGAGATTTTCAATCCTCAAACATGTGGCTGCTTTCTAAATGTTGCCAGCTTGTGGCGGTGGAGGCTGTGACAGATGCTCTGTAGGTTCATCACTTTCCTCCATCGTCTCATGAGCTTTGTCCTCTTGTTCATCACAGCTGATTCCTGCATCCTCCTCTTCTGCTTCTTGTGTCGGAATGTGAGCTTTAGTTTGTTGCCGTCAGACGTCCGGCCTGGATTTTCTTTGTCCTCGTCACTAATGAATCCCCTTCTTGTTGACTCCTCGTCTCGTGCTGCTCCGTGTAGGGCTTCATCAAACTGTTCTGTTCCCAACATGGTAGAAAATCAGACGCTGAAGTTAAACCCAGATGATGAACTTTCATCCCAGCAGCAGTCACCTTGTTCCAGTTTCTGTAGACAGCTGTACCTGATGGTGTAGACTTGACAGCAGACGGTCGACGGTCCGATGCTGCAGCGTCCGTGACTGAGAGGTTCGGAGGTGACGCTGAACAAAGTGGTCATTTAAATCCCGTCCTTGTAATTAGGGCCCGAGCACTAACGGTGCGAGGACCCTATTGAAATTGTAAGGATTATTTATTTATTTATTTTTTTCTTTCTTTAGGGCCCGAGCACTAATGGTGCGAGGACCCTATTGAAACTGTTAGGATTATTTTTTTTCTTTCTTTATTATTTTTCTGCAAAGTAAGCTCATTTTTCAGCGGCGCTAACATGCTCGAAAACTCACCAAATTTGGCACGCATGTAAGGACTGGTGAAAAATTTCGATTTTGTGGGTTTCACGGATGCGCTGGGCAAAATGGCTCGCTAAGCCACCTACAAAATTAGAAAAAATTAGCCCCTCGTCCACGCTCGACCTACATGGACGAAATTTGGTGGGGACGTGTATCATATCAAGACGCTACAAAAGCCTCAAGAACCCATACCCTAAACTCGACAGGAAGTCCGCCATTTTGAATTTGGCCGCCATTTTGGGACGATTCACACACTCCATACTTTGACGAACTCCTCCTAGGGATTTAGTCGGATCGACTTCAAATTTCTGCTGTGCCTTCTGAAGGCATTGACGATGTAAAGTTGTGCTATCTGCGCGTTTTCGTCGATGGGCGTGTCTGTGGCGTCGATGATTCGCCATGAAACAGGAAGTTGTTATAACTTCACTGTACATGCTCAGATCTGCACAAAATTTTGCACGTTTGACAAGAGTCCCGCCCTGAACAAATGTACATGCTGACATTTACCCACAGTCATAGCGCCACCTGCTGGCAACAGGAAGTTACGTTTAACGAAGCAGCCCCCGCCGCACGTTTGACCGACATGCACGAAATTTCTGTGGCACATCTGTCATGTCCAGACGCACAAAAGCCTCTTGGAGCGATGCCCTAAACTCAACAGGAAGTCGGCCATTTTGAATTTGGTGGCAATTTTTGGATGATTTACACGCTCCGTATTTTGACAAACTCCTCCTAGGGATTTAGTCGGATCGACTTCAAATTTCTGCTGTGCCTTCTAAAGGCATTGACGATGAAAAGTTGTGCTATCTGCGCGTTTTTGTCAATGGGCGTGTCCGTGGCGTGGCGTCAAAGATCAAGTCTTCGCCATGACACAGGAAGTGGGTGTAACTTCACTGTACATGCTCACATCTGCACCAAACTTTCCAAGTAGGATAACAGTCTCGCCCAGAACACGTGTACATGCCGACATTCAACCACAGTCATAGCGCCACCTGCTGGCAACAGGGAGTTATGTTTAACGAAGCAGTCCCCGCCGCACGTTTGACCGACATGCACGAAATTTCTGTGGCACATCTATCATGTCCAGACGCACAAAAAAGCCTCTTGGAGCGATGCCCTAAACTCAACAGGAAGTCGGCCATTTTGAAATTTATGGCAAAGTTTTGCTGATTTACACACTCTGTATTTTAACTAACTCCTCCTAGAGATAGAGTCGGATCGACTTCAAATTTCTGCGGTGCCTTCTAAAGGCATTGACGATTTAAAGTTGTGCTATCTGCGCTTATATGTCAATGGGCGTGTCTGTGGCGTGGCGTCAAAGATCAACTCTTCGCCATGACACAGGAAGTGGTTCTAACTTCACTGTAGATGCTCAGATCTGCACGAAATTTTACACGCTTGACAAGAGTCCCGCCCTGAACAGATCTACATGCCGACATTCACCCACAGTCATAGCGCCACCTGCTGGCAACAGGAAGTGTGGTACAAAACCTTCATGCAGCGTCCGAAGCGCATAGCAAAGCACTGCTGCACAGGCAGGGGTCCACAATAGGCAACGCGACTGGCTCACACCCCGACGTGCCACATGTGCGAGGGCCCGCCCATCGCTGCTTGCAGTTTTAATTTAAAGTGGATCTCTGAGTGTTTTCCTTCTGCTGCATTTTATCAGCTCACTGTGAACTTTGACTTTTGTGTTCAGATGCAGGAAGTCAAACATGTTGCTGCTTATCTGACAGACGGAAACACGCTGACATCAACATCTGGGCCTCCGATGGAGAAAAGTCCTGAGGAGAGCGAGAGCCTGTGAAAGCTCATCAGGTGTGCTGTTGTCATGACAGCTACAGGTCGCTACGGAGACTCTCTTCTGGCTTTGTCCTGCTGAAGGTCCACGTCAACTACAGATCAGATCCTGTCACTTCTCCAGGGTTTAAATGCCGTCCAGAACCACCAGTTACACCATCACAGAGAAGATTTGATTGGCCGCCTCCACCTGTGATGTTCATCAGGTCTGAATGAGCTTTAAGTCCTCTATGGGTGAGCAGCTGGTCCAACATGCAGCTGCTGGGCTTTAACTGGAAGAAGAGAACACATCAGCCCAGTTTGAGCTTCCCTTCATTGGCTTCCGGCTGCCTCCAGAATCCAGCTCAGGTTCTATTCATCAATCACTTCCAAGGCTTTAAACGGATCAGCTCCGAGCTCTCTCTGACCTGCCGACCCCAGAATACGAGGACGCCCGCTGAGCTCGGCTCTTCTCGCAGCTTCTCGGTCTGGATCTGCGACCGAGGGTGCGTTTGCTGTCACGCCACCTAAACTGTGGAACGAGCCGCTGTTCACAATCTGTATCGCCGCTTCTGGGTTTTCTTTGAAACGTCAGATAAAAAGTCTCCCAGCAGACGGCAGCTTACGGTCACGTGACATCTGTTCCATGTAGCTCCGTGATGGTGACTCAGACTGAAATGTGTCTGTAACTCTGAGAAAAAGTCCTGATGTTTGGTCAGATCCAGAATCAGGCTGATTGATCCTATGATCAGATCCTTCCTGATTTAAACCATCACGTGTCCAGTTTCAGACCAGTTTCACACTGGCTTTGATTTCCCTTCTCGTACGGCTGCTTCTGTTTACACACAGTTTCTTTAGTTCAGTCAAAAAAAGGCTTTATAGAAAAACAGATTCCTCAAAGTCTGAAAAAAGTCTAATTTGGTATCAGAGCTGCCGCTCAGGTGTTGGACCTGCATTAGCAGTGAAAACGTCAGACGCCACCTGGCGCTACACGAAGCCGTCGGACAGGTCGCTGCTGGGAGTGAGTCCTACCTCCTGGATGATGTGGGCTCCTCTGGGATGTTTGAGGTCCACAGAAATCCTCTGAAATCAGACGCTCCGGCCAGCAGAGGCTCGTTATTAACACTGTGAGAACAACATGAGGCTGAACCTGAGTTTACTGACAGGATGCTAAAGAATCAGACGGCAGCTTTAAGCAGGAATCACAGCTTTACATTCATCTCCTTCCTTCTTGGCAGCCGTTGGTTTCACTTCATTTCTCTGAAGATGAACCTGCAGAGACTCCAAACACTCGCCAGCTTCATGTTGTCGCCACATTCGTGTTATTGCAGTGAGGTGTTGTACAGTAAAGGTGAGCAGGGGCTGCTTTTAAATCCATTTTCCATTCACGGGCCTTTATTCAAGAGCTGCTGGGAAACTTTGACCTTTAAGGCGTCTGATATTTGACGGTCAGCCGCCAAACTTCATTCAAAAGTTAGTGAAGACAAACGAGAACAAACGTGGACTTTTGTGGACTGAAGCAGTTTGTTGTTTGGCAGCGTTGCAGATGGAGAATATGAGCTGACGTCTCTGCTCGCGAGATGTTGTTTTCTCTTTCCGTCCCAGATGCGTTCATATCGTAGAGTCTGACACAGACTGAAATCTCTGCAGGTCAAACTCTGAGAGAAAGAAAGTGAAAGCAGCGGCTGCTTGGAAGGAAGGAGGAAAGTGGAACATCTAAAATCCAGCAGTCTGCTTCTCTAAATGAAACATCCTGATGTTTCACCCTGTGTGACACAACAAGTCTGCTGTGACTGTGTGTGTGTGTCCACTACACCTTCTGACACACACACTTCCCTTCTTGTTTGGGTGGACGCTGAGGAAATAGGCGTCTCTGTGGCGACAAACGGAGGAGCCGGGCTCTGCTGTCATCACCTGTTCACCACAATCCTTTGCTCACACTCAGGCAGAGGTGCACTATGAAGAAAGCGGAGCGCAGTGACGCCGCAGACGCCGCCGACTCACCCGCTCTCTCCGCTTTGATCGGCTCAGCTCCCAGATCTCCCAGGATCATGGAGGCGAAGGGAGCGGCCAGAACTCTGCAGACACTTTCAAAGGTTTCGCTTCCAGCTGACGACTTTATCTGCGATCACCGAAGCTGAATATTACTGCGGCGTTCAGACGGACTCTGAGCTCGTCACGTCCGACGCTCTGACGCCCTCCGGCGGTCGAAGGTTTCCTCCCGCCAACGGCCGATCGGAGAAACAGCCGGGCGATACGAGTCGACTTTGACCTTCTTCCGTCCCGCCCTGTTTCCGGATGGCTGAACGTGGAACACACAGCTGTTAATGAGGAGCCGCTTCACTTTCCACTTTTTCTTTCTTTCTCTGATTTAAGAGGCTGTTTTTCATCCGGAGTCTGGACACATGTTACAGAGTCTCTCTAAAAACACAATCTAAGATTCAAAGCACAAAGTGACTGAGATCATTTCTAAGCAGGCAGAATATTAATGTTAGTAAAAAGCAGCATCCAGGACTCCATTATACTACACTGGCAGGTATTTAAAAGCTGCAGCACAGAGGCTCAGAATACAAGAGCCACACAGAATGACATGAATATTAATGTTGATAGAAATATGGAGTCAATAATAAGATGGTGCTGCTTTATTAGACACTAAGTGAAACATGCAGAATCTAAAATACAGACATCACTCTGACATTACTTTCATATATGTAGAGGAGCAGCAGAGCTGGAAGAAGTACTCACAGCTACAAAAATACTGCAGTACAAGGAAAAGTCCTGCAGTCAACATGTGACTTAAAGTACACAAGTATTATCAGCTAAATGTACTTAAAGTATCAAAGTAAAAGTACTCATTATGCAGAAGGCCTTCTTCACAGAGTTCTGTTATTATAGAATATTATATTACTCTGTTTGTGTCACTAACAAATACATGGAAGAGTATTTTAATGCCGTCCTTTCACATACTTTGTGTACTACCAAGTACATTAGTAGTAAAGTACTGCATCGTATTCTAAAAGCACATCATGTGTGTTTTTTCTGTCAAAGTAACTGTAAGTGTCAAATAAACGTAAGCGCAGTGAAGAGTTACGTGTACTTGTACTTCTACTGCAGTACGCTTCCCTCTGAAGTGAAGTACAAGTATCGTCAACAGTGTACTTGAGTGCAGTACTTGAGTAAATGTACTGCATCAGTGCGTACAGCAGGATGATCCAAACATAAGAACAGAGAGTGGAGCAGTGCAGCTTCAGGAAGCGCTGACATCATTATTAATATTAATATTGTTGAGAATCAATTCTGATGTTTGAGTAGCAGCTAAACAAGGTAACTGCTGAGCAACACAAAGGGAAGAACCAGTAACGTTTACCAGTATGACCAGTGGAGAACAACACATCTACATGTCCTGACACTGGGACTCTCGATGGCTCGGTAGCGGAATAAACCCGTCCCATCAGTACCGGCTTAGATAGTATTGATCAGGTTCGATGTCGCTTTACTGAGCTGAAGCAGCTAAAGATGGTGAAACTCTTTGAGCCTGTTTGCTCACAATAATTCACCATTAACAGCTTCTTCTGAACCTCCGACAGCTTCGTGGCCTCACTGTGTCTTATCAATGAGTGTGATTGGAAGTTATTGACTGAAAGGATTCCTGGGAAATAACTGGCTGTTAATGTTTCTCACACACAATCATTGATCCCTTATTTCATCTTTATTTAGAGAGATTTGTGGAGAAACCGCCGATAAACACGATGCTGATTCTGAGCTGGGATTATTTGGCCTGTTCACATTTTAATCAGCAGTTAGAAAGCTCTTTATATATATTGATATATTGATATATTGCTAAATGATTGGAACAGGAAGAAGCCTGAAAGTTTCCAGTGAGCAGCTAGCTTAACAAAGCTGAATTAGACTTTGACCAACAAAGCTAATTAAAGTTTCTGGAGCCAGTTAATGTGAGAAATGTGAGTCCTGTCAGCTTAGTGACACATTTAACAAAGTTTAAAAGCGTGTCCGCCACTTTTCACACTTCTTTTATCAGGTGAGGAACAACACTTTCAAAGTAAAGGTCCGGATGAAGGAAAGAAGTCTGGACTTTCACAACTCTTCTGCTAACTTTTCTCTTCTGAGACTTCTCCAAGTCTCATTTTTCTTCACTGTTCCCTCTTTATGCTAATAGTAAACTGTTGTGAGCGAGCTACAAACTAATAGTTGCAGGTAACAGTTGAAGCGTATTAGCTGTTAGCTACAAAGACACAGGACTGTTAGCCAGTTTCCATCCTTTCTAAACCGTCCAGCACCTTTAGCTAACATCAGTTAGTCCAGCAGGATGTAGAGTTAGCAGAGACATGCTGTCAGGAAGGAGAGAAGCTCTGACATTAATTAGTCTGCAGATTAAAAATAATCTAAAACAAATGTTACGGGTCCCAGAGATAGAGATAGGCACCACAGTAGCAGAAATGTGACCTGTATGAAAGCAGGTGAAACAGGAGCAATGAAGATACGGTGCGTCCAGATTGCTTCTCAGGAAGCAGCGGAGGTGCTGCTCGTTTACCAGCCCCCGTAGCAACTAGCGTGACCCCAAACGTTCCGCCTCACTCTATACCTCACTCTGTTCGTCAAACACAAATTATTTTCCTCCTTAAATTAAAACACAAATATATACAATAACCCATAATAATTAACCTGATAATGGTTAGCTTGTTTTTACATAAATGTGGTCACACTACCTTAGTGCGCCACACAACCATATTAATATTATCAGTTATCATATCAACCACAACAAACATAATTATTGGTTATCGGCCCTAAAATGTCAGTGCATCTCTACATATAAAAAACACACTTTGTGTGTTTCTGTTTCATGTTCTTATCTCTTGTTGGGCACTTTTTCCTGAATGCGCACTAACCCATGAGGACTCATGTCCATGTGAGTGTAGACTGATTTTTGAGGGTAAAGACTTTGTTTTAGCGTTCAAGTTACAATTAGATTAAGGTCAGAGTAAGGAGCTGTGGAAGGCAGATCCCTAAATGTGTCTGTCTGTGTTACTTCCTCTCAGTCTTGTGACTGTTGAAGATACTTCCTGATTCTTGTGTTCTGAGCTCACAGTCAGTTTTACTGTTTTACCTCTCAGACTGACTGAAGTCCAGAAGATGATGAAGAGGACAGAGGAAGAGGAGGACGGAGCAGAGTCTGCAGGATCCAGCTGTCTGTCTATGAAGAGTGACTGGTCCAAAGAGCTTAATCCTCCAGACCTCAGTCCTGAACCTGGACCCTCAGACCCAAAGTAAGAGACTGTTTTTACTGTAAACTGAGCTGATGAAGATGATGCATTGAGGATGAAGACAAAATGTTGTGCTAACAGATTTATATTCCTGATGCAGAACTATTAGTGCAGATACTGTTTCAAACTAAGATGGATCTGATTTGATTTCTGGAGCAAAACACCTGAGAACCTCCATTTCAGAATTTACACTTCAAGAACATCTTCATATATTTTTGCCCTCACGTTGACGTCACTGTAAAGATTTAGAAGGATTCAGAATCTGAAAGAATCTGCTTCAAATGTGTCCTTTATTTTCTCCTCTTTGTCCTTCTAAACACTGAGCTGTTTGGCTCTTCCTCAGATCAGCTGTTCTGATCCACCAGATGCATCTTGAATCACTTCAGATCATAATTGTGCAACATGTGGTGAAAAAGCATTTGTAGTTCAGCTTTGCTCACCTTGATGAACACTTTGCTTTGAATCATTAGTAAGTGGACCTTTGAGCTCAGATTCTCTCCACCATATATTGTTCCTAAAGGTGAAGAACAAACATCCACGGGCAGCACTGATGGAAAAGTTAGCAGTGGATGGAAAAGGGCAGAAAATGGTCACATGGAGATTTGGACCACTTCTCTTTACAAGATTTGAATTGTTTTCATGTGACAGGAAACAGAAGGACATACAAACAAGGCTCCGTGTGGACTTGAACCTGTGACACCGCTGTTACATGCTGTGTGTTTAGACCACTTCTAAGCTCAGTTCAAAGCTAACTAACTCAAGCTAAGCTGCCCAGAGTGACTGTAAAACAGTGAAGGACATAATCAGCTCTCTTTAATGGAGGCTTTTACTGTGAAGGAGCTGCAGGAAGTGTTGAGTTTGTGTTAATAACAAACTGCAGGCAGATCACTAAATGTTTAATAAGACAGTCAGACAGGAAAAGCAGTTAATTAGTGTTTGTGAAATAAAAGGAACAATCATCTTCATCACTGACTGAAAGCTGAATTCAAACAGAAAAGTAACGACACTTTTACTCTGTGACCATCTGAGCTTCTACACAGTGTCGGACACATCTGGAGATTTTTAACAACAAGCAACAAATCGTTTTAGTTCTAATGAAATGTCTTCACAGAGAGAGGAAGAGGAGTCCTGTTTCTGTGGAGGAGCAGCCGTCCTGCTGTGCTTTGTGTCAGGACGTCCTGAAGGATCCAGTCTCTACCAGCTGTGGACACTGGTTCTGCAGACGGTGCATCACCTCATACTGGGACCAGTCTGCTTCATCAGGATACTCCTCCTGTCCCCAGTGTGGAGACAGATCCAGAACCAGAGCTGGACTGCAGACAGCCAGTCAGAGCAGCTCTGTACAAAGTAAGACTGGACATCTGTCTGCTTCTTCAGATATTCTGATATTGATGGTTTTTATATTAGTAATGAAAATAATCAGCACATATTCTTTGTTTTATCTCACATTGTTTCTCTTCTTTAGTGAGAGGTGGTCTGCAGGAGGTTTTAGATGAACATAAGATCAGTCTGAGGAGGAGATGTGAACGTGTGACTGAAGGAAGTGATGAAACAGGAAGTGGAACCCTCCTCAACAGGATCTACACTGAGCTCTACATCACAGAGGGACAGAGTGAAGAGGTTAATACCCAGCATGAGGTGAGGCAGCTTGAGACAGCTTCCAAGAAGAAGACCCTCCATGAAACTCCAATCAGGTGCCAGGACATCTTTAAAGCCTTACCTGGCCAACAGAGAGCCATCAGAGTGGTTCTGACCAACGGTGCCGCTGGCGTTGGAAAAACCTTCTCAGTGCAGAAGTTCACTCTGGACTGGGCAGAGGGCTCGGAAAACCAAGATGTCAGTCTGCTGGTTCTGCTCTCGCTCAGGGAGCTGAACTTGATCAAAGATGAGCAGCACAGTCTCCTCACGCTGCTCCATGTTTTCCATCCAACATTACAGAAGGTCCCAGCAGAGAAGCTCGCTGTCTGTAAACTGTTGTTCATCTTTGACGGCCTGGATGAAAGCAGACTTTCATTAAACTTCAACAACAATCAGGTTGTGTCTGATGTCACACAGAAGTCATCAGTCAACCTGCTGCTGACAAACCTCATCCAGGGGAATCTGCTTCCCTCGGCTCTCGTCTGGATAACTTCCCGACCTGCGGCGGCCAATCAGATCCCTCCTTGGTGTGTCGGCAGGGTAACAGAAGTACGAGGCTTCACTGACGCTTCAGAAGGAGGAGTACTTCAGGAGGAGAGTCAGTGATGAAGAGCTGTCCAGCAGAATCATCTCACACATCAAGACCTCCAGGAGCCTCCACATCATGTGTCTAATCCCAGTCTTCTGCTGGATCACTGCTACAGTTCTGGAGCACATGTTGACTACAGACCAGAGAGGAGAGCTGCCCAAGACCCTGACTGACCTGTACTCACACTTCCTGCTGGTTCAGATAAAGAGGAAGAAGCAGAAGTACGATGAGGGACATGAGACGAGTACACAGGAGCTGACGGAGGCTGACAGGAAGGTTCTTCTGAAGCTGGGGAGGCTGGCGTTTGAACAGCTGGAGAAAGGAAACATCATGTTCTACCAAGAAGACCTGGAGCAGTGTGGTCTTGATGTCACAGAGGCCTTGGTGTACTCAGGAGTTTGTACAGAGATCTTCAAAAGAGAGAGTGTGATCTTCCAGAAAACAGTCTACTGCTTTGTTCATCTGAGCGTTCAGGAGTGTCTGGCTGCAGTCTACATGTTCCACTGTTACACCAGCAGGAACTCAGAGGGACTGAAGGACTTCCTGGGGATTATTTACAGCTCATCCCTGGATGACTTCCTGAGGAGAGCCATGCAGAAATCCATTGACAGTGAAAATGGCCACCTGGACCTGTTTGTTCGCTTCCTTCATGGCCTCTCTCTGGAGTCCAACCGGAGACTCTTAGGAGGCCTGCTGGGTCAGACAGACAACAGTCCAAAAATCATCCAGAGAGCCATCAAAAACCTGAAGGAGATGAACATGAACAGGATCTCTCCTGACAGAAGCATCAACATCTTCCACTGTCTGACGGAGATGAACGACCACTCAGTACATCAGGAGATCCAAGAGTTCCTGAAGTCAGAGAACAGATCAGAGAAGAACCTCTCTGTGTTTGACTGCTCAGCTCTGGCCTACATGCTGCAGATGTCAGAGGAGGTTCTGGATGAGCTGGACCTGGAGAAGTACAACACATCATGGGAGGGACGACTGAGACTGATTCCAGCTGTGAGGAACTGCAGAAAGGCTCGGTAAGTCCAGATGTGATTATCAACAGTGTAAAGCTGAAGCATCAGTATCACAGTAATGATACACACTTTACACACACACTCAATATAAAACCTCCACACTATAAAAGTTTCCTAAACTAGTATTAAAGCTGCTTATTGAAATAATTCTACATGTGTTAAACTCCAAATGTCTCCAAACATCATTTCTGTGTTTCTATCCATCAAGTTAGTGACACAAGTATCTTCTATCATCTTCTATCTTTCTTTGGGTGATGGAGGCTTGATACAAATCCAGCAGGAAAACTTGAGGATTAAGAGTTTGTGCTGAAAATGTTTTGACAGTCATCATTTTATCACAGCAGTCTTTTTATTTTTCCACTGATCCAGTGTCTGCACTCTGTTTCTATACTGTGTCTGTTTCTTGTTCTTCTATGCAGACACACAGACATGTCGTATCTGTGATCTGCTGGAGCTAACGCCACTTGGAGCTTTTTCATTATAGCTTTCATGCAGTAATTGTTGTTCTAGTTTTCTCTGCAGTTTCTGAGCTTTTTCATATGAAGGACTGTTCTGTCCATTTTCACAGTTTATACAATATCTCTAATTATTGTTTGATTTGAGAGGATGTGAGGGGAGGCCATCCTCCCTCTTGAAGAGCGAACAGAACATCCCCCTCTCCATCCTCATTAAATAAAAGGCGCCACTTAACACTTTATTTGAAGCTTGTGCATAAGACTGACATGACACTGTCATAAACATGAAGGAGTCTTTATGAATGTTTACGACTGTTGTCATTAAGTGTCATTCGGTAAATTATGACACTTTTAATGCAAAGTTGAGATTGTTTGAAATGTCTTTGTTATGGAAACTTGACATTAACCAAGAAATCATAACCTGTCACAAAAATGTCATAACAGGTCTAATAATCAAAGTTAAAGAAGTTATTTAGCTTTGCGTTAACATTACATTACCCTGTCATATGTGGTTGGTTTTGACGTCATAACACCATTATAACTGTGTCATGAATATTTTACTTGTCTCACAAGTAAAGTGGAACACGTTGGACTAGCTATAAAGATGTCTAGGGCTGTAGTCAACCAAAGAAATCCTTAGTCGACCAAAGTCCTGCCCTGCGCAACTTAGTCGACTAAAAATAAAGAAAGAAAGAAAGAAAAAAGATGTGAATTTTTGCATTTTGATTGAACATTTATTAAACAATTGTCACAAGAGCATTTATAAAACAACAACGAAAAACATCAATAATACAGAAAACTATTATAATAATACAATTCTTTGAAAATTAAGTGATTTTTTTTTAACTGCAAAGTGAGGAGCTCTGTCCTACGTCTATAGTGACAATCGCGCACCTGACCACACCCTACAAAAAAAACTGCTAAAACTGCCAAATATTGAAAAATCCCATCAAAAGCTCTTGTTTACACAGGCTGTATACTCTTCTTTCTTTCAAAGCTATGGGTTAACTTTTGTCCAGCTAATCTAAGCGTTTTAAAACAAAAACCCAAATAGCCTAAAAACAATTCAAATAATAATAGGCTGTATAGTAGGAAGTCATAGGTTTATTTTCGTTTTTTGCATTATTTAGGCTATTTTCAAACGTGTCAAGTGTACAAATAAAAACAAAAACATAAGAAAACACAGTCTATTGAGTCAGCATAATAAAGCCGTTAAGCCGTTAAGACTACTTTACGTCCATTACCACTGACTTATGTTCTTTTTTTTTTTAGGCTACTTACAGATCTGCAGGCCTAGTCCACCTTTTTTATGTTGTGGGCCAAAAACACTAACATGTCCACATTCTTGGGTAAAAGACAGCTCCTCGACTTGTTAACAATAAATCCTGCTTTGGAAAATATGCGCTCTGCAGGAGTGGAGGTTGCGGGGATGCAGAGCAGGCGTTTGGCTGCCCGAGCAAGTCGTGGATATGTCTCCTCATTATTTTTCCACCACGCAAGTGGCCCAGCAGTGTCCACTTTACTTGTCCTGAAGATAATCTTTCATTTTGTCGCAAGAGGATCTTTGTGCACTTGGCTCATCAGGGTCATCCTCTGCACCATGTCCACAAAGAAGCATTGCTTTCTCCTTCTCTTTTGCCGTTTTCTGTTTTTTTGCCAACGGGTCCTCATCATCCCCTGTCTGCTCTGCGCTGTCTCCTGAGAGGCTTAGCCTTTGTGCAAGTTTTACGACTTCAGAATAGGCCTCATTCCGTTTCACATCATTAAGGAAAGGTAGCTGTTTGAAGCGTGGGTCCAGTAGTGCAGCTAAAATGTACAGGCTGCTTGTCATCACAACTCGGTCTTTGAGTTTCCATCGACTATCTATTTCCTGCACAAGCTTAAGTTTCATCTTCTTCTTTGTTGGACTATCGTTATCTGTGACGGCAAGATGACATTTTTTTAGATTCTCAAGCATTGGGAAGGCCGCAGACAGGGATGTGTTAGTCTCCTCCGACAACAGCTCGGTCAGTGTAATAAAGGGCTTAAGAACGTCTGTGATGTCTTCAGCCATATTCCACTGCTCTGTTGTCATGTCCAAAGTGCTGCTGTCACTCCTCTTAGTAAAATTGGGGTCCGATAAAACAGCGGTAATGGGCCAGTGCTGCTCCAACAGTCGCTCCAACATAAAGCAGGTGGAGTTCCACTGAGTGGCCACATCCTGGATGAGTTTGTGCTCAGGAGCTTTCTCTTTGAGACCCGTTTTGGCTTTGTGTCCCTTTTTTGAAGTGCCCAACAAGACGGCGCGCCACAGCCACCGTGCGCGACACCTGCTATATTCTGGTCTTTATACTCACTGACTCCAGAATATCTTGCTTATCACCCAACGGGTGGTGGTTTATTATGCAACATGTTACAACAGTGGCTGTGGCTCAGGAGGTTGGCCGTTAATCGGAAGGTCGGCGGTTCAATCCCCGGCTCCCCCCAGGCTGCGTGTTAGTTCCATTTGAGCACTTAGGCTCAGTGAGTGAATGTATGTGTGAATGGTGAATGCATGAATGAATGCAGATGTAGTGTAAAAGCGCTTTGAGTAGTCGAAAAGACTGGGCTGTAAAACTTCAGCACTGGAGCCTGTGCAATAGTGTCTTTAAGCTTGTGGAGTGCCTCCTCATGTTGCTCTGTCCAGTTCCACTCACTGTCTTTATGTGTCATCTTTCTCAGTGGCTCACATTGGTCAGAGAAATGTGGGCAAAACTTAGCTAAGTAACACACCATGCCCAACAGTCTCTGAACTGCTTTCACGTCTGTTGGTCTTGGCATTTGTGTGATGGCTCGTACCTTTTCTGGGTCCACTTTTAGTCCATCAGTTGTAAGGAGATGTCCAATGTATGATGCTTCATTTTGTCTCAATTTGAACTTTTCTGCGTTCAGTTTAATGTTCTGTTGTCTGCACCGGTTCAGAAACAGTCACAGTTTTCTGTCATGATCCTGCTCCGCTGCTTCCTGTCACTCACCTTGTCCTGTTGTAGCGGCCTATTTTCTATTTACGCCATTTTCATAAATGTTTGGGCAAATCTCCATTATTCAGGTTGTTAGGGATCATTCAGAGCACCTGCTTGACCAGGAGTGTTGCACCGTCAGCAGGGATTGAGTGCAGCTGTGTGATTCCCTCTTGGCCAATCAGAATATGGCAACGCCCACTAAAGAAGGCATAAGAAGAGGCGCCAGCACACAGAAGGAGAGCCCATATACATTCTGAACCCTGTGCAGTGAAGAGTCTCTTCAGACAAAGTCAGCCTAAATCTACCCTTTTAGAAGATCCCTTTTGCTGAACCCGAGTACTCTAACCTGTAGCTCAGAGTGACTTATTGCCCCAGAACTTTAAGGCAGCCCTGGTGTTGGGGAAAAATACCTGCTGTCTTACGAGGCCCATTTTCTTTAATTTACAACCCCCTTTCATTCTTATTCTATTGTTTTTCTTATTCTTATCACTTATTTGAAGAGGCATTTGTTCGTTATTAAAGAGGCATTTTTTTCCCGTTAGCTTTCTTGCTAACCCCTAAAAAAGGGATACCTTACTTTTATTTATTATGAGGTTGGGAACCAGACCTCAGGAAACATTTCACTGAGGCCTGTGAAAAAAGTACCGCCACATAATTGG
The DNA here is from genome assembly GCA_024633595.2 of Lepomis macrochirus. Taxonomy (NCBI): domain Eukaryota; kingdom Metazoa; phylum Chordata; class Actinopteri; order Centrarchiformes; family Centrarchidae; genus Lepomis; species Lepomis macrochirus. The sequence continues at coordinate 7,594,878 of JALXJV020000011.1, read as the reverse complement.
CAACCACGAAGGGACCCGTCACACATTAAAATTGCGAGTGTCCCATCTTCTGATTTCTAAGTTTTGATTTAGTCTAAATGTAAACAGTCACTAGACACCATGTCTCTGGGAGATCCAGAACAAACCATGACGGCCTTTGAACCTTCCCTTGGTGACTTAGAGTCTGAGCTACCAAGAGAAGTTGGCGTGGCTGTTTCTGCAGATCAGCAGGAGGTGTACATACTGGATGTTGATGATGATGGAGAAAGATGGGTAGATGCTCTAGTGGAACCGCAATTCCACGTTGATGCTCACCCTCTTGCCATTTTAGACGGCTTATCACCTCCGCCTTCCTCCTCCAATTCGGCAGCTTCTCCCATCCCGGGGCGAGAAGATTCAGATTTAACAATGTTCACTAACGCAGTAGAATCTATGAAAGGGGTGTTCAAAAATACAGTGGACTGGCAGCGGGAATGGCTGTCAAATATTTCCAAGGGTATACCCATTGATAAGGCAGTAAAAGTGTGCACCACTCAAATTGAAAATATAGTGGAAGGAACAAGCAGCAGTGTACTTGCAGAGGTCAGAGATTTTGGTACAAAATGCATAGCCGCCATTCAGTGGAATGCACAGCAAGCACAGGCAGAATTACAGGAGTCACTGTCTGCCGAAAATAGACAATTTCGGTCCTCCATTGTGTCGGCTGTCTCTGAAAATAAAGATGTACAGCTCCTTGTAACAGAAGTACATACGATGAGACAGCAGATGGTGTCAATGCAGGCTACCCTTGAGTCTCTGGTACGTCAACAGGGTGTACTCAATTCTCTGGTCAGTTCCCTGCAAAAGACAAAGGTGTCAGGTTTTGAGAAAGGGGAGAAACTGCTAGCTTCATCTCCAACACTCAAAGTTATGTCTCCTACTCTAGTGTCAACTACCTTAGCTCCTGATGGGGTTCATCCAGCCGATTCACGTGTTGCCACGTCTAGTGGTGCGATTCCTAAGGATGAAGTTTCTAGAGTAATTGATGGCAAACTCCCAATTAAGATGGTTTTCCCCTGTTTTGGTGGACCTCAGGATGATAAAGATCCATTGGGGTTTTTACAAAGATGTAATGATTTCCTGTGTTTAAGACCACTTTCCCATGGTGAGATTCTAGCGACCATGAGAAGTGTGCTACATGGTTCTGCACGTGATTGGTGGGAGACTGTTAGAGACAAAATCCACACATGGGATGAATTTCAGAGTGTTTTCCTGGAGTCCTTTCTTCCAGAGGACTATGCTGACGTTCTGGAAGAAAAGGTTCGAACTAGGGTACAGGGAAGAAATGAGTCACTTCGTGACTTCGCTTTCTCCTTTCAAGCACTTATCAAACGTTCATGCTCTTCAGCGACAGAGGGGGATATATTAAAAAAGATACTAAAAGCTATGAATCCCTTTCTTGCATGTCAGCTCCGTGGTCGGGTTACTACTATAGAAGAGCTGATCCGACTTGGAAGTCAGATTGAAGGAGATTATGAAAATCAAAAAAAGTACATGAAAACAATAAGGGAAGCCTCCAAAGCAAATGTCACATCAGAAAGAACTGTAAATAAAGAAACTGTGTTTTGCTGGCGTTGCCAGGGGGACCATGCACCGGGCTCCTGCCCTCAGTTTCATGCCCCAAATAGCCTAAAGTATGGGAAGCAGCAAAAGTCTGTCGCAAAACAGACTGCAGAACCAGGTAGTAAGGATTCCATGGCTACCTGTGCTAGTCAGCCTGGCAACAAGAAGCGCCAGAGGCAGAGATCTACTAGCGTGGGAGAGACTCCATCTTGTGCACCCGTTAGTCTGAAACAGTTGATTATACCCATTACTGTACGCCAGCGTCATGGGAAAGCACTTGTGGACACGGGGCTACTTACACGCTACTGCATGCAAACCTCTGGAGTAAGATCAAGGGCCCAAATGAGTCCCTCGTTACCATGGCAAGGGGCACAATGTATCTTGCTGAACGGCCAGCAAGCTAACCCTATTGGGTGTAAATTGTTGGAGTTCACCCTGCATGGTCGGAAATGGTCAGTACCTACAGCCGTACTGGATGCTGATGTTCTGGTGTATCCATTGGTTCTGGGGTTGGATTTTATGGCCATAAGTGGTCTCCCTTGTAAATGTCCAGGCCCAGATGTACTCTTTTGCTGGTGATAAGGACAGAGTCTTCCCTTTCCAACCTCTCCTGTCCCCTGCCGAAAGTTGGGGTGACCTTAACATGAACCGGGCATTTCTATACACTTCCCTGGCCCCTACATTACCTCTTGTGTCCAACTCTGCAGATAGTCTGTGGGACATAGCTTGGTTACCTGAGGAAGAGGTCTTACCTAGTCTTCTCCATACTGCTGTTGCAGACAGTACCCTAAAGGGGAGGGAGTCTGAGCAATTGCACCAACTTTTGTTGAACAATCCCCGGGTCTGCACAACCACTTTAGGCCGCACCACAGTGCTGAAACATAAAATCCGTTTAAACAGTAATGTTGTGGTTTCCCAGCGTCCCTATCGGTTGCCTCAACAGAAGCGGACAATTGTGAAAGAGCAAATTCAAGAGATGCTCCAGCAGGGTATCATCGTGCCTTCCAGTTCCCCATGGGCATCCCCAGTGGTGCTGGTACCCAAGAAGGATGGTGGGCAACCCCGTTTTTGTGTTGATTTCCGTCGTGTTAATCAACAAAGTGAAGGAGATGCCTATCCTCTACCAACCATTTCGAAGATACTAGAGTCTCTGGCGGGTTCAACTGTGTTCACCACCTTAGATCTAAACAGTGGTTATTGGCAGGTGGAGATGGACCCTGACAGTCAAGCCCTCACAGCATTCGTCACGTGTTTTGGACTGTTCAAAGTCATGCCATTTGGCCTGAAGGGAGCTCCGGCTACATTCCAGAGGCTGATGAATCAAGTCCTCCGGAGCTGCCTAGGTGAATGTTGTTTGGTGTACCTGGATGATATTATCATTTATTCCAAGGATACCCAAACACACATTCAGGACATCCAGCGGGTGTTTGATTGTCTCGAGTGGGCTGGCCTTACACTCAAACTAAAGAAATGCCACTTCTGTCAATCAGCGCTTAAGTTCCTGGGACATGTAGTGAGCAAGGAAGGAGTGCGGGCAGATCCTGCGAAGACAGAGGCACTGCTTGACTACCCTGTGCCAAGAAACCTTAAGGAAGTCCAAAGGTTTCTGGGTCTTGCTGGATGGTACCATCGTTTCGTCCCCAACTTTTCAATGATTGCTGAGCCGCTTAATGCATTGAAGAAGGGAGCCATATTTCAGTGGACAAATGAGTGCCAGTCGGCATTTCAATGTCTTAAAGAGCATCTGACCTCACCTCCCATCCTCAGTCACCCTGATATGTGTAACACATTTGTTGTGTACACAGATGCAAGTTCCACCGGGCTGGGGGCGATCTTGGCTCAGCGGTCGAGCACTTCCTCAAGAGAAGGGGTCATTGCCTATGGCAGCCGCTCTCTGTCAAGGGCAGAGCAAAATTACTCCACCACAGAACGGGAGTGTCTGGCAGTGGTGTGGAGTCTGGAGAAATGGAGACACTACCTAGAGGGAAAACCTTTCGTGGTTGTCACCGACCACTCTTCGTTGCTGTGGGTTTTTAACACCACTAAAGCAAGCTCCAGGCTTATTCGCTGGGCTCTGCGTCTGCAGGAGTTTTCCTTCACGATTGAATATCGCAAGGGTAAATTGAACAACGCTCCTGATGCTCTGTCGAGGGCCACGGTCCATACCTCTCTGGCATTGTGCACCTTACCTCTGACCAATGATGAGAAGTTTGTTCCTTTTCCGCTGACAGATGAAGAAGTCTGGAAAGCCCAGATGAAAGATCCAGAAATCCAGCAAGTTTACCAGGCTCTGCTGTGTGAGGATGCATCCGCCAAGGATGCAGACTCGGCCTTCATTATTCTGGAGGATAAGGTTTACAGGAAAACCAAACATGCCAACGGGGTGACCTGTACCAAATATATGTTCCACAGTCTCTTCGCACCAGTGTCTTGCACGCCTACCACGATAATCCTTTGAGCGGCCATTTTGGAAGATACAAGACCCAGCAAAGGGTTCGGGAAGTGGCATACTGGCCGAAAATATGAACAGATGTGGCAGAATATGTGCAATCTTGTACCATGTGCCAGAAATACAAACCTGAGTCTAGAAAACATGCAGGGTTCCTTCAACACACAAAAGTAACAGAGCCGTGGGAAATGCTTGGTTTGGACCTTATGGGTCCTCTGCCTCGTAGTTCCTTGGGAAACACCCAGTTACTAGTTGTGGTCGACTACTATACCCGCTGGGTTGAGTTATTTCCTTTACGTAATGCTACTGCTTCCACAATCAGTAAGCATCTCCGAAGGGATGTCTTTACGCTGCTGGGGTGTCCCGCAATATGTCTTGTCAGACAGGGGACCTCAGTTCACGCCTGAGGTTTTCAATGAGCTGTGTGAAAACTGGGGTGTGGTCCATAAGCTCACAACGGCTTATCACCCACAGACTAACATGTCTGAGCGTGTTAACCGCTCTTTAAAAAGCATGATAGCCTCCTATGTGGGTGAGAAGCACAAGAGTTGGGATTGATTCATACCAGAGTTGCGTTTTGCCTTAAACTCTGCGGTCAATGAATCCACTGGCTTTACCCCAGCTGAGCTACTGCTCAGAGGGTCTATAAAGGGACCATTCGCCAGGGCCCTTGAACCTTCCTGTCGCCTCGGTCCCACGCGGCGCTGAAAGATGTCCAAGCCCTCGTGGAGTTGAACCTGGAACGGGCACGAAAGAAACAAGCCCACACTTATAACAAAAACAGACGACATGTCCCGTATGAGGTAAGGGACAGGGTTTGGTTGAAAACCCATCCCCTGTCCAAAGCCTCGAAAGGTTACATAGCTAAACTTGCTCCAAGGTGGAGGGGCCCCTACCGCGTTGTTGAGCAGGTAGGTCCTGTAAACTACAGGATAGTACTTGAGGACACCGGACAGGATCTGCGGGTGGTCAATGTGTGTGACCTGAAGCGGTGTCACCCAACAAGTACTGAGGTAGAGGCTCAGGAAAGGGAGGCAGTTAGGCGCATTTTTTATGGACGAGGATACTAGTGATGAAGATGAATTTATGGGTTTTTTGTAATATTTAATTTAAGGAAAACACCGACGATGTGGTGTTTATAATATGGGGGGGGGAGAGTGTAGCGGCCTATTTTCTATTTACGCCATTTTCATAAATGTTTGGGCAAATCTCCATTATTCAGGTTGTTAGGGATCATTCAGAGCACCTGCTTGACCAGGAGTGTTGCACTCGTCAGCAGGGATTGAGTGCAGCTGTGTGATTCCCTCTTGGCCAATCAGAATATGGCAACGCCCACTAAAGAAGGCATAAGAAGAGGCGCCAGCACACAGAAGGAGAGCCCATATACATTCTGAACCCTGTGCAGTGAAGAGTCTCTTCAGACAAAGTCAGCCTAAATCTACCCTTTTAGAAGATCCCTTTTGCTGAACCCGAGTACTCTAACCTGTAGCTCAGAGTGACTTATTGCCCCAGAACTTTAAGGCAGCCCTGGTGTTGGGGAAAAATACCTGCTGTCTTACGAGGCCCATTTTCTTTAATTTACAACCCCCTTTCATTCTTATTCTATTGTTTTTCTTATTCTTATCACTTATTTGAAGAGGCATTTGTTCGTTATTAAAGAGGCATTTTTTTCCCGTTAGCTTTCTTGCTAACCCCTAAAAAAGGGATACCTTACTTTTATTTATTATGAGGTTGGGAACCAGACCTCAGGAAACATTTCACTGAGGCCTGTGAAAAAAGTACCGCCACACTGTAATCAGTACATCATCAGCGATTATATACAGTCCAGGCAAACCATCTAATGCTTGTGTCAGTTTCCTTTGGAAAACTTCAGGTGCAGGGCTGATTCCCATAGGCATCCTCAGCCACCTGTAACGCCCAAAGGGGGTGGCGAATGTTGTCAGGTAGCTGGATTCCTCATGAAGCTTGACATGCCAGAAACCACTTTTGACATCGCACACTGTGAATACCTTGGCTTTGGACAGGTCTGGAAGTATGTCCTTTATAGTGGGTAGTGGAAAGCTTTAATGCTTTGTTTAATGGTCTGGGATCAATGCACACTCTTGGGTTTCCATTTTGTTTCTGTACTACAACCATACCGCTGATCCAGTCTGTGCTGCATTCGACAGGTGTTATGATTCCTCTGCGCTGTAGATCCTGCAGTTCCTCTTTGAGTGGCTTCATCATAGAGACTGGCAGTCGTCTCTTGGGCAGCTGCACTGGCTTTACAGTTTTATCTACCTCCATTTTGTACTCTACTTCTAGACAGCCGTCTCCAGTGAATACATCAGCATACTCGTCTTTGATTTGTTCCATGCACCACTTTCCAGTTGTAGGTCTCTCTGTGGTGACAATGCTGTCTATTGCCATGATATTCTCATAGTGCACCTTTATGAGCTTCATGGCCTCACTTGCTTTTTTGCCAAGCAATGGTACAGTGCCGTCTCCAGCTACCACTTGGAACTCGAGCTGGTACACTTTCTGATTTCTAGGATTTCTCAACTTAACTTTACATTTTCCCAGTGGTCTCAGTCTGCTCTTGTTGTACATGAGTAATACACTCTGTGTTCCAGTTTTGTTTCAGGGTGTTTCAAATCGATCGGAATGATGTTGCAAGTGGCACCACAGTCAATTTGGAATTTTACCATGTCTGTCCCAAGAAGCATGCCTGCGAACAGCTGGGTGTCCTCTGCTTTGCTCATGTCCACTGCATTTACATCCTCTGCCTGTGTTTCAGTAACACACAGAATTTCCTCATATTCCTCAGTTTCACATTCTGTTACCTTATGTACAACAGCAAAATGGTTGGCTTTTCCACATTTTTTGCACTTTTTTTGCCATTTGCTGGGCATTTCTGTTTGTTTCGTGTGTCTTACCACAGAACTTGCAGTCCACTGTGTTACTTGTCCGTCTCTGGTGCACTGCTCCTTGTAGTGCATGCACCTCTTCCAGCATCTGTCCTGAGATGGCTTTACAGTTCTCCCGTGACAACTCTGCAGCTCTGCACAGCTGTACGCACGTGTCCAGCGACAAATTTTTCTCATGAAGCAGTCTCTCTCTCATGCTTGTGCTGTTTAATCCACATACAATACGGTCGCGGGTAAGCGAATCTCTCAGTTGTCCGAAGTTGCATGTTTTCGCCAGCACTCTTAGTTCCGTGACGTTGCTGTCAATAGTCTCACCCGACCTCTGGTTCTTGGTGAAGAAGCGTTACCTTTCCACCGTTTCGTTCACACATGGGTTGCAATGTCCGTCAAATTTGTCGATAATGTCTTTTAACGTCCACGTATCTCTGGTGGTGTCGCTCATTAGTGTGTCCAATAATTCTCTGCCGCTTTCGCCAACAAGATAGCTGAAAAGTGTCACTTTTTTCTTTTCATCGTCGTCACTCATTGTTAACTCCACATAAAGCATAAACTTGTCCTTCCACGTCTTCCAGGACCTTGAAAGATCGTTGGAGTCTAAAAACAACGTCTGCGGTGGCTTCAGTCCTTCCATGTTGCACACGGGGATGCTCACGGTTAGCAACTCTGCTAACGTCAACTTTACTGTCTCGTTAGACGGCCTAAGTCCACCGCCACTGCCACCATGTTATATTCTGGTCTTTATACTCACAGACTCCAGAATATCTTGCTTATCACCCATGTTGTTTATTAAGCAACATGTTACAACATATACGTAGTGGGTTAACGGTACAAAATCATGCGAACCTCTGTGTGCAACCACTAAAACAGTCCGTGCTGTGGCCTTGAGATTACTAAGGTTCCGCATCGTAGCACATTCACTCTAAACAATCACTACTATAACAACACCGGGTCTTCTTTTAAGGCAGCATTTACGCACAGCTGCAGGGTGTGGCCTGCACACCTAACCAACACCACGTCTGGCCACTGACCGGATCCCTTCAGTAATTCCACCGAGAGGAACATGTTGGCAGCGTTGTCCGTTACCACGGACACCCGCTTCTCTGGTGGAATGTGGCAAGTGTCAACGACTTGAGTGAGTCGCGCAGCAACATTTTCTCCCATGTGCGCTTCATTCATCTGTTTTGTTTCTAACACAACGCTATTCATTTTCCAGTCCGCGTCGATAAAATGGGCCGTAACTGTCATGTATGCTTCCATTCTAAGCAAAGACCACAAATCAGTTGTAAGGCTTACAGCCTCGGAGGATTGGGGTAGCTGGTTTACATTTACTTTAAGTTCATCAAACCGCGAACGTAGCGCACGCATTACAGTCTCCCGTGCTGGCACAGTATATCTTGGCTCGACGATTTTAAACATGTTCTTAAAGCCCTCTCCCTTCCACTGTGTTGACTGGCCTCATATCTTGGGCGATGTAATGCACAATCCCCTTAGTGATGTCCTCCTTTCTCTTCGCCCACAGAGGATGGACCAACTCCAGTTACGTCTGGGTCCTTCCTCACGCCTGTGGCATGGCCTGGGGATGCGTCTAGTATAACCGATAAAATATATAAACTTTTAATGTATAGGACATGGCAAGATGTCTGACACATGTAGGCTATATCTTGCTTACCGCTTTTATGTGATAGGCCATATTGGTCGTTGAGCTATTGTAAGTTTAGGCCGCATAGCTTGCACTCCACAGTCTTGTCGTCTTTTTTTGTAAAATGCAGCCAGACAAAATATTTGGATTTCTTGGACATTTTGTGGACTAAAGACAAAACAAGTAGCTTTCTAACTGAATGAATACCGCAAAACTAACTATATTATTTACTGAGCCCGAAGCAGCAGTGCAGCCAGCCACAGGTGCGGTTCCCAAGTGTTCCACGTGAATGCGCTAAACCGTGGCGCTGTTTAAAAATAGCCTAAATTAAAGCATTTAAAGTTGGGGATAAAACATAGGCTAATTATTTTTAGAATACAGTAATATATAACCGCTTATAAAAGGAATAAATATCAAGCAGTAAATCAATGAAAATTTCTTTCTATAGGTAAATCTAAAAAAAAAAATATGCAACTGGTCGACCAATGAGAATGTCAGTCGACCAAGACGGCATCGACCGATTAGTCGACTAAACGACTGAAGTTGACAGCCCTAAAGATGTCATTAAGTGTTATTACGCTGTGAAAAGCTTTAACAACAGTGTCCTGGACATCTTCCTTGACCTCAATTATGATACAATAATTTAGACTTGTCATAAAGATGTCATTAAGTGTTATTACAGAGAAATGCTTATAAATACCACAACCCTAAACCAATTCACAAGCAAAGAGATACCCTTTCTTTTATTTATATTTGCAAAATACTTGCATTATTTGTTCTTCCTCAAACAGAGGGATCAACTTCCTGTTCAACACATTGTTCTTCTGAAACATTGATTAAAAAAACAAAATTATAAATAACTTCCTCTTTAACCTGAAAAAAGTTTGTTTCAACAGTTCTAAGTGTACTTTACATTATTGGGAGGAGTTTTCCACTTTTTTTTTTTGCTGTGATCGTGTCAGCCATCTCCTTCGTTATAGCCTTCCTACAGCGCTCTGCAAACAATCAAGGCAAATAAAATTAATGTGCTTCACCTTCCTCAGCCCTACATTCTTCTTCACACCAGAATTCTACTTCCTTTGCACATCAGTGCATGTCATCCCTCTCTTACCCTGCCTGACTGCATTCTCAACCTTAATTGAATGAAATTAAATTTTGTCAATCTTAGACGTAAGATTTTAAGTGAAGGCTAATGTAAAACAACATGCAAAAAATGAATGACATACAGTACACATTTCAGTTTAGTACATTTATTAGTAATATCACAATACAACAAACTATTTTCCGCCCTTAATTGTCCTTACTTTACTGACCTTCCACAAAAGTGCTGCTGCATGACTACAAGAGCGTCCTGGTCCTGCAATGCATGAGCAACCTGCTGTCTGTACTTCACCTGTCACTGATGCTAGCGCCCAAGCCTTATGATGTGATACGATAGGATGTGATAGGCTCTGGCTGGGCTCAATGTCTGCCTTTAGATAAATAAGGTCGTTTCCGACATCCCTACACAACACCCGGCCGACTTTATCACTGTGCAGATACTGATACGCCTCTGAGCTTTTTGAATTGCTCATCGCTTTACCATCACAAGCCACTGAATCAACAAAATAGCTAAAAAAGCTACCGTACGTTATACGAGGCCACTTCTTCATGTCATCCTCCCAACCATCTACCGCGGAAGGTGAAGGTACCGCTATGTCACCCTTTTTTAACTCGTTGAGGTTGTGTTCCCACATCGTAAGCAAGTTTAGATCGCTGTTTTGAATGAATGAATAAATAAATAACCGGTTCCGCTCGTTTACTTCGAACCGGAAGTCGTTCCCACTTTCGACGCAAAGCATCATGGGACGTAGGAAACTTGTGGATAGATGTCATTAAATGAATTAAATGGAAGATGAAAAGCAGATGGAGTGACATAAACTTCATGCAAGCTCTCATTTCAGCCTCTCTCTTAAACAAGCAGCACTAGATGCTTCTGTCTTTAAAGCCCCCCTCCAGTGTATTTTGACATTTCTATGATATTTCATATTTTCACTTCCTCACAATGTTGATTACCCACATAGTTCGCCAAATGTTCTTTGACAAATAGATTCGGTTTGTGCTCAAAGTTTCAAAAGTTGCTTAGTTGTTAAAACGGGGTGGTGACGTCTGACTATAGTAAATTCCAAGTCACACGTTATTCTCCAAGCTTGCGCAGGCGCACTGTCTCATTAAAAGGTCACGCCTCGTTAAGTCAGAGCATCAAACTGATAAACATCGTTGTGAGCTAGCTAACCAATTTATTACGTAATTTACTTAGAACTTACAGCAGGTATGTCATTATTATATTATTATGGCATCTGTACGTGCTGTGTTGGAGGACAGATGACAGAAAACGCGTCGCACTTTCACCTGCCACCGCCTGATACAGTCTGCAACATGCATTTTACTGACGGCCGTTTTACCAATGCATTGCTTAAAGCTCCCCCCCCTACAAAAGCCAGCTGTGTTCTGATTGGCTGAGATCCTGAAGCAGGATGATTATGCCGCTCAGCAGTAGAGACAAACTAAGCATAGGAGTTGCCAGTTGTTATTGAGGCTGCAGGCAAATTACCATATATGGAAAACCAGATCTCTATGACATCATTAAGAGTCAAGAGTAGAGCTGTGGCCACTTTTAACATGAACATCTGACACTGAAACATTTTACATAAGACAGGAAATATAGGAAGCCTAATAGAGAATGGGCAACTACATCATGACGCAGTGCATTTTGGGTAGCGGCGGCCATCTTTTAGGACACGGTTGTAACACCAATTGGTCGCGTTAAAGTACAGTAAAGTACTTTGTTTACCAAACGAGGTTGTATAGAGAAGAAGAAAAAAGGTAAACAAACACACATGGACCGTGCGAAGATAAAGCACAAGGTTATCTACCGGGAGAAGCTAAACAAGGAAGCAAAGGAGCGCTACTTGGAGAAAATAAAGGCAATTAACGGGCTTGTTCCGTACGAACACAAAGAGTGGTCGACTGAGCTGAATAAGCTACCGCAAACAACATTTCCTGACGTGTTTTCGTACCTTGTTTGTGGTGTGAGCTCATACACATTTGAGTAGTTCTGAAATTATAAATCTCGAGGCCCATCATCACTGTACTAATGGTTGGGTTCAGTACCTGGAGATTTACAAACTCAACGACCAGAAAGCTAACGTTAGGTAATCACCACGCACCAGACACACCTCTGTCACCATACTAAACTCAACAAAAACACCGCAAGTTAAACTCTGCGTCGTATATATTCTTCTTTTTTACTTAGGAAACGTTTTGGTTAAGTTTTTTACTAATGTCATTTCCAGGCGAAACGTTGTTTCTGCACTGTTCTAGGCTAGTTTCTGTACTAAATCAGAATCAGGTTTATTTCCATGTACATTTTCACATACGAGGAATTTACCTTGGTTTATTGGTGCTTAACCGTACATATAAACATAAAGAACTAGTAAAGAGATCAAAAGTACATGTCTACAAAAAATATAGGAGATTTGACTATGAATTAAAAACTATTTTCATGGTGTGTAACGTTAAATGTGAGTCCCATTGCTTTGCTTCCAAGCAGGATAGCTGAAAAATCTTACTCCATTTGTGTTACGTTTTCCACGCCGATCGTAACAATTTATATTGCAGCACGCGTTCACCATTCTGTCGTGTTTCTAAATTGAGTTACTTATAAAATATACCACCACCTACACAGTCTACCGCCAATACTACTATTACTACGCTGCTGCAACTACGTTTCTCCCGTAACATCCGTGTCCTAAAATCCCACAATGGCCGATAAATCCCACAACGGCTGACGTCACGATCCCATTCTCTACAAGTCTGCTTTAGTGTGTGTGTGTTCAGTGAAGAGGACACAGACAGGTGTTCAGAAAATAGCTTAACTTCAGTCCACCAATCAGAACAGAGGACCCAGTCCTTTGATCTTTAATCAGCTAACTTACGTCACCAAGGTAACCAGCTCTACAACAGAGACAGATAGGAAAATCCAGAGCCCTTTAAAGAGAGAGTCGAGTCAGTGGGGGGTCCAAAATGCTACATCGTCACGTGGTTCATGGAGACCGCAGATAGTTCCCAGAAGTCCTAGGCGGGCAATTCAAAATGAAGCGAGAGACGTCAAAACGGCGATTTTAAGTGATTTCTGGTCATTTAAACAACAAATGCGTTGATTTACAATATGTGTACAGCACACTGACACGTAACTGTAGTTACATTACTATTTTTTTAAAAGGAGGACATATATTTTTGACATTAACAGCTACAATCACCTACCTTATGGACATTTTTGGCAAACCTTGAATTGCAAAGTGTTGCAAACACACAAAATTCAGATGAGATTTACCTTTCTAACATACCTTTTCGTAACTCCATGGTACCAGTGTTAATTGAGCTTACTGACTAATGTATCTTTATAACTTCAGATAGAACAGACAGGTGAATATCAATGATACTTATTAATTTATCAATGAAACGTATTAATTTAATAAACTTAGAAAACAGCATGTTAAATGGTTTGTGTCTGTCAGAAAAATGAGTATGAATGTTTGGTTTCCCAGCTGACATGGAGAGGAGGAAAAAATTGTTGAATCAGGTCAACAGGAGCGACCTTAGAATCACTAAAGAGGCTAACAAATAAATATGTGAGGTACTTTTTCCACAAAGAAATAACACGTCACTGGCTTTATGTTTGTTTTATTAAAACATCAGATCATCTTCAGGCTCCACTGAACCCCTGTGATTCTTGTGTAACCCCTTGTAACGGAAGCCTGCGAGGCAGTGCGGTGAGTAAACCTCACTCCCCGACACCTTAAGAGACGCACTGGCGGCGGCCTAGGAGCCCATGGGTTTTAGCCTCCCTCGTCAGTGCGTCCGCCTCCGACCCGAGGTCGCCGGTTCGAAGTCAAGACCGCGCGAGTATGCGTACTTCGGGGTGAAACCGGTTACATTGACACCAGTAGAGCTGATCAAACAAGACCTAAGGTGTACCCTACTATCACACCGGGCTACTATATTAAAGTGCGTTAAACAGGATCCTGGGCTCTTAGCGGTTGATGGTGAGCTGGCTAAATATTCCCTATTTAATATTTCTTACAGTGACTTCAGACAGGCTAAGTAGGTATAGACAACAGATAAACAATATGTGTGCCTCCACTGTGGAACTACTAAGTTCACCTTAAAACTTTACTGAAGTTCCCCAGAATAATGGTAAATATCTATTAGTAAGTCAAACATGAACCACAACAATATATGAAAAAGGAAAAACATTTATTTCTACGTTCCTGGTACTCTGAGAACCAACAATTTCCTTCAAACACCAGTTCTCTTATCAAACCCAAATCAATAAAGTTTTAAGTTTAGTGTAAACCTTATAATGAACCCTTACCAAACTGACAAATATTCAAATATCCTTTATCAAACCACTCTGGTACTCTTCAAAATAACACTCCCCTCTTTTGTTTCTCTTAGTATGTAATAATAAAAAAATATTAAACCTTGTGTGTGTGTGTGAACCAAATTAAAATAAATGTAACCTTTACATCAGTACCAAAAATACCACTTCAGAGCAATAGTCCAAAATAAACACGTTTGTATCATCACAGTTCAACTTTAAAATGTTCAAAATTATTACCAAGGCTTGGATTTGTAAACGTTGGGGCCCATACGGTGGTGCACATATGAAAGAGAAATCCTTTAACTCCCTGGTAGTACAGTTCAACGTTCAGAAAAGTCTCCGGTTGCTCACGCGACTCCGTCAGTTCAAAGAATCCACAGGCTGGTAGACGATGCAGCAGAATGGCGAGGTGCAGTTGGTAGATGTCCGTGCGGCGATGCAGTTCCCGTGGGCGGGGTCCCTCCTCACAGCGGTGCTACTCGCAGGCTAGCTCCCACGTTTTACTTTCTCTCTAGTTCTCCGATAGAAACGGTGCTCGTTGTCTAAGCTGGTTGTCACTCATAACAGTCCAAGCCAATGTCCCTCTAGTTTAAAAGTTCGCTTTTACACTTTTTTTCTATTATTGCAGACAGTAGCGAGGGACCGACCGAGCTACGCTTATCACTTTCACTGGAAAACAACAAACGACTGAGCCTGCTACGATACATAAATTAACTGCAAGGTAATATTTGTGCCTGTACGTGTGTACTTAAGTCTACAAATATTAATCCTCTCCGAATTCAGTTGAAAGTTTTACCACACATCGACATACAGCCGCTTCCCCTCTCGCACGTGCGTCTTCTCTCGTTGCTTCTCTCGTTGCTTCTCTTCCGACTAACTCTTCTCCCGCCCCTTCAAGTGATCTCTAATTGGCTCAGCTTACATCAATCAAAACAAACAAAAAGCACATTGGCTAAGTTATCATAACACTGAAATTCACAAAGATCAAAGCATCATGGAAGGTGTAGTTTTCCCCCCATTAAGATACCACACGCCAAGAAAAAGTCTTTTCATTTAACCATATTTAGTAGGCCCCTACACTTGTGCTGAGAGAGGGAGAACAAGAGAAAGGGTTAGACAAACCTACACATCTGTAAAGATTCATCCAGGTCATGTTTAGCCAAGAAAAGTTGAATCTGGACATTACAGAAGAAAGTAGTTGCTCTCAATTCAACCTTTCTTGTAAACAGCTACAGGTTTGATTGAGAAAGTTCTGGATTGTTAAATTTTGGAACTTCATTAACAGCTTTTGCAGCTGATGTTGGCATCAGTTACTGTATAAGCTGTTAGTGAATGTTTTTGGTTTTTAAAACATTTCTCTCATACAGGAACTTTGATGATGATGTGATATGAATTTGTACAAAGTAATTAGTAACTAGAGTAAACACATCCAGTAAGAACTGAGTGTTCACCAGTATTAATGTGGGTAAATACACCTGAATTGTTGTGTGGAAAATAAGCTCATAAGCTAAGACCGGATGCAAACACTAAGAGAAAGGAAAGAAAGTATAAGAAACATATATATATTTCTTATAAATGGTATAATCATGTGTTGTTTTCTATCTCACCATGGTCCATTCAGTACTCTTTAGCATCACTGCTCCTCCATCTCCAGAGTCTACTGCTCTAATTCAATTAATGTTTAATATGAAGATTGTTTTTATAATATGCTAGTATACTACTTTTACTTTTTTATTCATACATGCACCACTAATATATTTAAATTAAATCAAATACTACCCCCCAAAAATACGTATTTTAAAATAAATTAATAGGCTGCCCGTTTATTGTCTGCTGCTAACTTTATCCATTGCCAGTATGTAAATTTGTTAACCGTAATTGTCCCTAAATCTTGTAGTTTAGTGGGGAAATCCACTAACATGTTTCACTGCACATGTTAAACTTAATTCGGTTTGCTAAAAATAAATAATCTCATTTTTTACACTTCTTACCTTTCAAACGTGCATCCCAGATAGCATTTTCTATTGCTGCTCTGCTGCGCTGCTAGCATTTCATGCTAACTTCCGGGAACTATTCAGACGCTCCGTGAGCTGCCATTGCTGTGAAAAAATGGTCCATTGGAGAGAACGGAGATGACGCGACTCTCTCTTTAAAGGGCTCTGGGAAAATCCTTCTGAGACTTTCTGTCAAACAAAGCTCCACTGAGACAAAACTATCGGTAAAATGACCTGACCAGCAGCAGCAGAAGGCATTTGTGAACGATGTGATATGTTTTTTGTGTGGATAAAGTAAAAAGAAGTGAGCTCTTAAGTGAGTTAAAAAACTGGTACGTTCTGCTCTGCTCCAGAAATTTTATACAAATTTATAATGGCTTCCAATGGAGCATTTTCTGTCTCTCTTGTCCTTCGGAAGGGCGCTGAGCCAAATCTATAAGCAGGGGCGTTGTTAGGATCTTGAAACCTTGGGGGCTTAGCCCAGCCCATAAAACTTCATATCTTCATATAATAATTATAAACCTTCACCAAGCATCAAAGCAATAGTAAACATACTGTACTTATATTGCACAACAAAGCAACACTATAATATTGTGTCTAATCAAATAGCCTGATATAACAATGACACTGCGACAGGGTGAAGCGTGGGGTCTGGGGGTACTTCCCCTAGGAAATTTTGAATGTTAAACACTTAGTTTCCTGCATTCTGGTGTTTTTTGCACCAATTTCTGCATTTTCTGCATCCATTTATTGTGGAAATTATTTATGTAAAGAGACACACAAAATTCAGGCAGCCCACAGGGGGCTGTATCTTTGTTTCACTGTTGCTTTTAAATGAGTTGAAGGCTGGTAATTCTGCTTTCAGATGTTACGACTGATTTCTCATTTGATCGTCCTTGTTGCTGAATTGTAGTGAATATTTGAGAACATTTTGATATTTTATGACCTTGTAACTGATTATTTATTCCTATCTTAAATGTGCAATTGTACTCCTGGCTGCCTTGGCCAGGACACTGTTGGAAAAATATTTGTTCTGGTTTTATAAAGGTTTAGTAACACAATTCAAAATCTAAAATTGTAACAGAATAGGATGCAGAGCATCTTTCAGATATGTTTCTCCTGTAGATCAACTTTTAAAATCATCACTGCTGAATCAACACACAGGAAATTCATTAATAATAAATTGAATAATTTTAATTCAAGGGTGGCACGGTGGTGCAGTGTTAGCACTGTCGCCTCACAGCAAAAAGGTCGTGGGTTCTAACCCCGGTTGCCCCGGCCTTTCTGTGTGGAGTTTGCATGTTCTCCCTGTTTCTGCGTGGGTTCTCTCCGGGTGCTCCGGCTTCCTCCCACCATCCAAAGTGTTAATTGGTGTCTCTAAATTGTCCTTAGATGTGAGTGTGAGTGGTTGTCTGTCTATGTGTGGCCCTGCGATGGACTGGCGACCTGTCCAGGGTGTACCCCGCCTTTCGCCCTATGCCAGCTGGGATAGGCTCCAGCCCCCCCGCGACCCTGTACGCAGGATAAGCGGTTGACGATGAGTGGATGGATGGAATTTTAATTCAGTTAGAAACTCCTGGACTTTAATGTGTTTCAGCAGGTTTTCTGCTCATGTTCAAAATTCTGCACAGAATCTAACTGGGTTATCTGACATTTCCAGAATAAAGGAAATGGAGAGGTCAAACAGGATAAATCATAAACTTTGCAATCAATCTGCAGTTCACCTGCGTGCTGCACCATGTGGACGGGATCCATACCACGGATTCTGTAACCTGTTGCACCACTACTATCCATGGTAGTGTGGGGATGTTTTGTTGTGAAGGATCACAGCCCAGATGTGTCCACATGAGGAAAGCTCAAGATAGGCTATCAGAGTAAACCTGTTTATTGCTTCAGACTAGGCAACTTGATGAGTTTATTTTTTAAGTAGCCCATTAAAAGCGTCTTTAGTCTCTGCAGAGCAAATGAAGGCTACACACTGTAAGATCTGTGTCAGATGATCACTGCATTGACTGAGATATATTAAAAGTGTCCTGTTGTTGCATCGCTTTGGACATCAGCCTGTTTCTTTAATACACATCGGTTACTATTTGTTTTATAGTGATGTCCGACGGTGAAACTGATCCTTCACTCAGAGAGTGAGAGAGAGAGAGAGAGCGCATATGGTGGATAAAACAGTCCTGTTGGCCTTTAACATGACGCACAGCTTCCTCTGTCTGCAAGTTTACCTGCTTAAACAACGAGCTGCTCTTGTGTTTCTGCCACAATAATTCTTTGCGTTGTGAAGATTATTTAGATGCTTTAGGAATAATCAGATTGTTTTGGCAGCCTGTGCTGCTGCAAAACAAGCCGTTTGTTTGGCTGCATCTCCATAATAAAAGGCACAGGCAACAAAAGTTGGCTGGGCAGCAAAAGTGATATTTTAAAATGATCAACACCTTCATGAAGATTTAAAAAGGAAAATAATTGTAGAAACAGCTCAATTACAGATAATCAGCTTCTTCACTGTATTTGCAGGAATATTTTAATGCTCCGTTAATGGAAAGTGAAAGTGTTTCACTTGCCGACTTGTTAAAGAGCGACGCAGGCTGTTTTCCAAACAGGCCACCAGGTCCATGGTTTGGCTCACTGGGTTTCAGTTGTATTAGTAGAACATTAAAGTCTTAAACTGAAAAGATATTTGCCTGATTTTCTAAATGTTTGCATTTGCCCAGCACTGTGACTGTGACAAGCGCCCAACCAGCGCTTTACTGCGCAACATCGCGCACAGCCTGGATGAGCTCGCAAAATGCAGATTAAAGACTGGGTCAGTTATAAAAGGTATGACTGGAAAATGTAGCGAAAGTACATTAGTACATTAGCACAACACTGATGGAACCACAACAAAATTTACTATGTTTCTGGTGTAAAATTACGCATGAAGAGTTAAAATTGTGGTCGAGCCAGCGAGTTAAAGAGAAAAGTTTAAGACGATTTCTCAGGCCGGCTACACTGTAGTGATGATGTCACTCTAACTCACGCAATACACACCCATTATAAACTCAGAGAGGAGCTCCAAAACCATAAAACTTCAACAGCGACTGTGAACAAACCATAAAATATTTCAAAAAGCTGAAAACATCATTAATAGATTAACTTCTTGTGACCATTTTACAGTTTAAATCCAGTCTGTGGAGTCGGTATGAGGAGGATTACGACAGTCTCTCCATTCACTTAGAATGGGAAAAATTTCCCTGGAAAACCTTGAATGCTTGCAGAATTCACACCCAATGTTATTGCCAAAAATTTATTTCAATAAACACACACGAGCACATGACTGAGGTAAATCCATACGAGTGCAGTTCCAACCTGCAGTGATTTTACAGCTCAGTGAACATCACGTTAAAATAAAGTTCAACAAACACAAATCACAGCAGTCTGTTAATCACAGTATGACATGTTCACATTACAGTCAGACACTTTTGTCCAAAGCAGTAATAATGTGCTTCATTATGTTGACACTTTGACATGTGGACAGGAGGAGCTCAAGTTTCAAACCACAAACCTTGTGATTAATGGCTGAGCAGCTGAGCTGCAGCCGCTCATGTTAATGTGCTTTGTGATGCAAAATGAACTGAGTCTGTTTTTAGAACAAAGTGTCAGATTTTATTATACTTTAAGTTTTATATTCTCTGTCATCACAGACTTTCTGGCTGTAGACTCTCAGAGACTCACTGTGAAGTCGTGGCCTCAGCTCTGAAGTCCAACCCCTCCCATCTGAGAGAGCTGGACCTGAGTGACAACGACCTGCAGGATTCAGGAGTGAAGCTTCTGTCTGCTGGACTGGAGAGTCCACACTGCAGACTGGAGACTCTGAGGTCAGTTCATGTATTTTGCTCCTGACTTGGACAAACAGACGTAACGCTCTTCCTGATTATCAGCTTCTATTCCACATCATGTTTTTAAAGAAATGATAATAAAATACATAAATACAATGAATAAATAAATAATCTCTATTTCAACTATCAGACAATAACAAATATTTCCATTTTCTAAACTTCTACATTCTAAACCTTCTTCAGCTCTGAACAGATTATTAAACACTGAATGATTTCAAGCAGGAACATTGTCTTCTAACGTTACATCATTTATTCTTTATTCAGATTGAGTTGGTGCAGTTTGTCAGAGATCAGCTGTGCTTCTCTGGTCTCAGCTCTGAAGTCCAACCCCTCCCATCTGAGAGAGCTGGACCTGAGTAACAACTACCTGCAGGATTCAGGAGTGAAGCTGTCAGATTTTCTGGAGAGTCCACACTGCAGACTGGAGACTCTGAGGTCAGACCCCATTTTTCAAGTTTACTTGTTGAAGTAGAAATATTTCTTTGTTTCTGTTGGTTTTGATATTGATCCTTCAGAACACACACACACACACACACACAGATCAGATCATATTTCCAAATGCAGCTGTTTAAAGGATCAATATAGTTTTTCTCCTCTAGTTCCAGACTGGCCTGAGATCAGCAGCATGTTATTGATCTGTGTTGACATGAATAGGTGTATGAATGTTGTGCTGACATTTGGATGATGTCTGTAGAAGGCTGACATTATGATGATCCACAATAACACAATGACAAAGTCCCTCTACTCATTTTAGGGAAAAGCTCATTGATTAGTACGGTGGCTCCGAGGGCTCAGTGAGGAATATTTTTTTAAGGACTACGAATTTTTTTTTGAGGACTACTTTGCGTCCCCTCGCAATACTTTTGCATTCCCTCGCAATACTTTTGCATTCCCTCGTAATACTTTTACGTCCCCTCATAATACTTTTGCATTCCCTCGCAAAATGTTTTGCATTCCCTCGCAAAATGTTTTGCATTCCCTCATATTCCTTTCTTCTTCCGTTAGCCTACTTCGAGCCATAGCTGTGTATGCTCAGCTGCTCTCAGCGTTAAACTCCAGCTTATTGAATTTTACTTTGAATGGAGCATTTCCTATGTTGATAAAGTAGCCTGTTACTGCTCAAATACACGTATTTATGTAGACTTCAATCAAAAGGACCAGGAGCCACGGCGGTGATCGCTCAGAGGAGAGAGAAGACAGCGGGATAGAGCCATGCTGGGCCAGCTTGGACGTAAGGCTGCTCCGGTAAATGTCCGGTCTGGAGGAAATGGGAGTCATGCTGCCAAACACCGGAAATCGAAGACTGTTAAGCCGACATCTTTACACAGACCGGCCCCATCAGTGTCCTGGAGCATGCAGCGGGCGACCGCTAAGAGCTCCGCCGAGATGAGAGGAGAGGGACTCTGTGTTTACATCGGTGATGCTTGGTGCTTAAACAGTCAAAGTGAATGGACACTGTTAGGCTAGACTTACTTCAGATAGGGGTTGCAGTATTAGTATACGGACTTTATAATGATCCAGTCCCGCCATTCTCGCTCCCCTGACAGTCAGCTGTCTCATTTATTAAATTAGCGTCTTTTTTGCGGGCCTGTTAACTTTCCAGCTTTCCTTTAAAAATCACATCAAACAATAAATGTCATTCCTTCTTTTGGCTGGCCAGCCTGTCTAATTTTTGTTTTGTGTATTGTTTTGTAAGTTGAATTAGGCTATTGTGACTTTGGTTTTAGCACACTGGACTGTGAGAAACGGCATTTCGTTCATTACTCGTTCTGTGGATGAATGACAATAAACGATCTTGAAGTAATCAATGTCAGTCCATTGGTTTCTATTTTGCATTGGTCCACATAATCTTGACAAGAGATTATATTATCATTGTCTTTTTTTAATTGATACTGAAAGTGTGTTTACTGGTTCCCACAGAGGTTGCTGCTTGAAAGCTGATTTTCATTTGGTGCATGCGCATAGCCTATATAAACACGTTTATAACAACAGCTGTATTTCACTCTCACAGCGCCATAAGTGTCTGGCAAGCGAGACAGTCAGACGAAGAGAGCCACTGCCCAGCTATGTCAGCAAGACAGAGTATGAGGGTTTTGTGAGAAGTCCCAGTGCGCACGAAAAAGGCACTGTCGAGTCAGAAATAAGGCCAGGCTGGGCCAGTAAAGGCCTGGACCTTACCTCCGCCAACGTAATAAACTTAACAAATAATACTCTATTAGGTTTCTTCTTTAGCTGATTCATCGTAGTTAAAAACTTCACTGGAGACGATCAAGAGTCGGTGCAAAAGAGTTTATTTCAAAAAAGACAAATAAACCCGAGTAACACCCCAGCAGGTTCAAAGGATGAAAACTGAGAAGCGGTCAGCTTACATCGCCTTATATACCTTTCGCTCCACCCATAAAGTGGGTGTTACATCTTAACTCCTCCTGTAGGTGTCGCTGACCACTCCTCTAAATTGGTAAATTTCTTATCCCATGGCGCCATCTTGTGGCCACTTGTGTGTATTATTTATCAAAACATATTCAAGATTTCACCCTTTTAGATGCTTCGTTTTAATGGTAATACTGGTGTTTACTATCATAATTTGTCCCTTTTTATATATTTTTATATCTCTCAGGATCAGAAATTTACCATTTGGTTTCAACTTTACTCTCATCGTATTTTTAAAAGTCTTAAGGCATGTTTTTTACACCATTAAAACTTAAACTTTTTGTCAGTGCATTTTTTTTAAAACAATCATATAACCAATATACTCAGTAAGTGTATTACATGTTTTCACACATCAAAACAGTGTCAGATCATCCATGGAGTGCATTTCATCTTAAACTGCTGTGTCCTCAAATAACCCTGCTCCAGGCTTTTCCTGGAAAGTAACCAACGGTTCTCCCTCCACACTTTTGGCAGCAGGCCGGTTCGCCTGCCGTGCCAGCATCCCAACCGATTATAGGGTGCCTGACCGTTTCTGTACTTATGTTCCAGTGGTTTGTCGAATTAATGCGCGTCTGGTAGTAAAATACAAGATGGATTGTAATAGTTCAAAACAACTGGGTATATAAAACAGAATCAATAAGTACGTGGTAAGTGCTCAGTCGTAAAATACAAGATGGATTACGATAGGTTAAAGTAGTAGAACTATAACTCAGAATTAATGAGCAGATGGTGAGTGCATGGCGCGTGCATGGCGCGCGCATGGTCGTAACTCAGAAATAATGAGCAGGTGCACAGTCGTAATGCCTAGTCGCAAATCCGAAATAATGAGCATGGTCATGAACTCGAAATAATGAGCACACGGCGAAGTGCATAGCCGCTAAACACAAGATGGATTATAATGGTTTAAAATAACATTCAACACTTATGATTATGATATTCAACACTTATGATTATGATATTCAACACTTATGATTATGATATTCAACACTTATGATTATGATAGGTTAAAATAACATAATATGAGTACATGAGTATGCATCAAAAATGAGATGGACTATATAGATGCATGTTCCGCAACACAACCCTCAAACTCCCCTGTAGGTGTTTTGATGCTGCTTTTTGCTATCTTATGCTGCTCTTTGCTATCTTATGCTGCTCCCTCCCTTTGCTCCCAAAGCACACGAACCTGCTCACTCACACACATGTGCAACTTGTTGAGCCTGGGCAGTTAGATACAGAAAGGAGCACACACACCCAGAACTATAGGGTTTTAACACTGTGATCCTAACTTTACACTATAAAATAACTCTTTAAATAATGATTATGTGGACCACCCTTACTCTAGCAATTAATGACAACAATTTAGGCTACAATGCTCCAAAATAATACACAACATTCCCTCCTCTGAGGCTGTGAAGCCTCACACTTTAAACATCAACTCCGTGACCTGTAAAAGTGGGCGACCTTTTGTATTTGGCATATAAAACCTGTTTCTCAGACTTGTAAGGACCTTTAAAAAAAATGGCCAAATTAGTGTTTACATGTTGTGAAATAATTAACAATCATGCGGTGGGCTGTTTACGTTGCTAATACATTTTAGCAAGTTAGAATTTCCATTACTCATGTATCCCTATTACCCTTTATATGAGTTTCCCTTTAAATGAGCGTAACATATTAAACTACCTATACATGCTGTAATATAGTGAGATATACCTTGTAAATGGTTAACACTCGTGAAACAAATAATATCGTATGCAGTGAGCTGTTTTTTCTTATATACTTTAGCAAGCTATCTTAACAACACCTAATGTGTTGATAGGCACTCTAGATATATCAGAACAATCACAGGTTGCACAATGAACTTTCTGTGTAACAATACAGTAACCAGACATAACAGTGTTTGAAAAATCATTCATGTGACACTTCAGAATGGTTCATAATGTCCAATAAACATGTATGATGTCCATTTTGAAATTTTGGTCCTTGGTTCTGTGGAATCCTTTTTGGCACTTCAGGTTTCTTGGGATCAGGCTGGGTACCAAATTGAGGGTACTCAGTCATTTGTAGTGTCCGTCTTGTTCTTCCTTTTGTTGGTTCACTTGGACTCATAGCTGGTGATGGTCAAAGTTGTCTCTTTGGTAGGGCAGGTTGTGCTTGATCTTGCCTGCTGCTGCGTCTCCCTCACGAGGCTCCCTAGGAGAGTGGCCTCCTCTGGTCTTTGACTGGCTGTGAAGGATTATTTACCTTGCTTGCAGTTATATCTTATTATTACCAATAAGTGAACTTTATCCTACCATTTGTATTTTGGAAACTTTAACTATTGTCTATCTTTGAGGAAAATATCCATCTTTTTCAACATGATTTTTCTTCCTTGATATTCCATTTGCTTGCAATTTAACCCTTCTAACCTTCTGTATATCTGTGTATTGAATCACATTGCTGTTGGACATACAAATAGTAAATCTTCAAATAAAACTCCATTGTTCATTAGTGCACTGAAATCCTTCCAAACTTAAAACTAGTTTACTAATAAAACCTACAAAAACAAAAAGAAAACAAATTAACACAGGTGTTCAACATCACATGTGTCTCATGTTATCATTACAGTTGCTTGGTTGTTCCTGTGGAATACATGACAAAGGCATCAATCATAATTTGATTCTCACAATCATCAAATTTAAGCATGCAGTAGCAATGCACTGCTAAAATCGCTTCATAAAGGCTTCAATGAGACTCCATAAAGCTCCTCTCGGCATCTTTAAAATCAAGCCTTAAAGGTTGCCTGTCATTGTATTTGCTACATAGAGGAGCCCTGCGCTGGCTGTTCCTCTGCACAAATTCAGAGCAGTGATTTCAAAATATTTATACTTTAAAATAATCCCACTAGATCCCCATTTCCTAAAACTCTGTTTTTTAAAAAAGACATAAGAAATCCTTGATGTTCTGATCCCTTTTTGCTGCAATTTAGTAACAGGTGGCTGCTGGAGGAGAGTAGGACACCAAAGTGAAAAACTCAGTTTGTGTTAATAAATCAATTATTAATGACATATCTTGCTATTTTATAGATCCTGAACTAACCTTATTCTCTGTCCGTCTTTTCTTTGGATCTAACTTCAGTCCCTATTTTCTGTTTTCTTCCCCTATCTTTCTCTTTTCTCTTCTTCTACAAATTATCAAAACTCCTACTCCCACTCTTTAGAGGTCTGTCTTCAAACAGTTCTTTTTCAGCAAATGTTGCAGTTGTCAAGGCCTCTGACAGTCTGACCATTCGTAATGTTGATCATGTTGAGACAGAAAGAACTTCCTTGGTGATGTTTCTGTTCAGCACTCGGTCACATGCATTTTGGCTAAAGTTCATTTTCACTGTTAAGTCTTCTTGACCTTTTGAACTTTGTGCTGTTTGGTTCACAGTCTTTAAGGTGGTGTTGTCCTTTTTATGATTCGACTGTAGATGGTAGTTGTGATCTGACTGGCTGCGTCCTCAGCATTGAGAAGATATTGACGTCAGTGGAGGTGGGCTTTCGCCTGTGATGCATCAGGTTGGCACGCCTCTCTGCGGAACGCCTCCTGTATCACTGCTCGTTTCTGGCCCTCCCTCTTGCTCAAAGTCAGATTCTGCTGCGTCCATTTTGAAGCTGCTCTCTCGCCTTCTTCCTTCAGCATGAAACTCCCAGAGCTGTCATCGCGTCCAGTGTAGCTCTGTCTCGCTGTCGTCCTGTCTCATAGTTTGTTGTGCTCTGCAGGTGCCTTGGTTTGTAGGCAGATGTTTGTCTTTCTGCCGCCTGTTTTAACTTTTCACTTTGTTCGGGAGTAGTTGTTTTTTTCTATTCTAGTCATATCTAACTCTCGTCTCCTCCCTATCTAATACAACCTCTCTTTTTCCATCTCTCCTTTTTATCCTAACTCCTTAAAGACCCTAATTCTTTTTCCTCTTCTTTTGCCTGTACTGGCCCTTAAATGCACTTACTTCTAACTTTCTTCCACTTACTGTATATGTTCCTTCATCTGGGGGCATCTATTTAGACCTTATCTAACAGGATGGGATCTCTCTTTATTCCGTTTCTGTGACTACTTTTCTCTCACTAAAGGCTATATCTTATGTCAGTACTATATCTTCCTGTGCGTCAAACTGTTTCTCCCTATTTTCCCTTTATTCTGAGCTTTCTCTATCTCTTATCTGATGTCTTTTATTTTATCTTTAACTGGTTAGTTGTGCTGTTTCCACATGTTGCTGCCACAGCTTCCTCCTTTGACCACCTTTGCAGTTAATTTCTCTTTTTTGTGCTCTTTACCCTTTAATTTCATCTGCTGTGTGCCTCTCAGGACAGCCATCACATGCTCACTGCGAGCGAACACTTACTCTCTGGAAACTTTGGAATTTGGACGGCCTTCATGCCTCGAAAAAGAAGAAGACAGTTAATTGTCAAGCCACACAACCAAGAAACTAGAATGAAACAATTCATTAAAAGAAACTCAGGTAGCTCCCCTTCTTTTTATATCAAGGAGCTTTTCACCTGACAAATCATCAAAGCAAAGTTTACCAATAATAACTAACTTAAGTGACTGAATCCGTACTTGAGAAACTAGGAACTATTAAAATATAAATTCATTTTCTCACATCTAGTACAAAATTGATGGCTCTCAATCCCTTCTCTAACGTAAATCCTTCATAGATAACACCTCACATTGCTGCCTATCAATCTGTACTTTATGTTTCAATACATTTGCAAACTTTATCAGATGTCATCATTTTTCCAGTTTTGCTCCTGCTCCTCCTACCAGTGCTCTGCACTCTCCTTATCTCTAGTTTGCTTTCGACCAAAAGTGTCATCAGCCTGTTATTCTGAACTAACTTTACTTTATTACCATAATACTTTAGAAGGCTGTTTCAACTACACTCTTCTTTTTCCTCCTTTTCCAGCAATCTTTTCTAACTGATCTGCTTACTGTCAGGCTGTTATTGGTTAAAAACTTTTATAACTTCTGTTACTATTAACTCATGAGTATCTTGCTATAACGCGCTGTTGTTATACTATAAAGGTGCAACAGATCACAAAACTCTTATTTAACTTTTGGTTTGGGGTTGAACTGCTCTCCTTTCTCTCTATCAGCCTGCTGTTTGTGTTGCAATTAGAAATGACAAGTTCGTGAGTGGTTCACAATCCTCAGCTACTACTATTGGGCCCATAACTTCACCTACCGCTGCTCGTTTGGCATCCTCATCTGCCCGGTTGTTACCTTGAGCTATCAGAGTATTGGTTTTCTGGTGTGCTGGGCATTTTATGATGGCTACTGCAGTTGGCTCGTGGATTGCTGCTAACAATGCAGAGATGGCCTCTCCATGTGTTACTGGCGTTCCATCTGCTTTACAAAAGCCTCTCTGCTTCCAGATGTTACCATGCACGTGACACACTCCATATGCATAAGCTGAATCTGTGTAGACATTTAAACGCTTTCCTTTAGCTAGCTTACAAGCTGCAGTCAAAGCTTTAATCTCGGCTAACTGCGCTGAACATGGTTGTGGTACACTGGTGGTCTGTATTTCTGTGAAGGTGTTATCTCCATTCAGCTGTACCACTGCATAACCTGCATGTGTACCTGTGGCGTCTCTAAAACAAGAGCCATCTACAAAGAGTGTTAGGTCTGCTGGTATTGGCTGATTGTGCAAATCTTCGCGTATTTTCAAGAATGCATCTGCTACCTGTACACAGTCGTGTGGTGCTCCTTCTGTAGGCAGCACCATACGTGTTCACTGTTTTGCACCGTTGGATAGTAAGTTCTGGTGCAGACAGGATGACTTCATATCCTGCTTTCCTGGCTTGGGTTAGAACAAATCGAGGGCTGGTGAGCAGAGCATGCAATCGATGAGACATTTACAAGATTACTGGATGTCCCATTGTCATAGAAGAGGCTTTTTTGGAAAGCAAAAACTGCTGCTGCCAAACCCTGATAACACGGTGGCAGTCCCACTTCAATGTTATCTAATCTTGTACTATAATACGCCAATGGTTGTTTACCTGTTGGTGTGTCTTGAATCAACACAGCGCTCGCATATCCTGACCTTTCTGCTACATACAAGTGGAACGGTTTTGAGTAGTCTGGGTTGCCCAATGCTGGAGCAGAACGCAAGTCCAGTTTCAGTGCTTGAAAAGCTCCCTCGGCCTCTTCAGTCCAGTTTAGCTGGGCTGACTTGTCTGCTTGTCCAGCAGCTCGTATCATAGCACGCAACGGGGCCGATTTCACAGCATAATCACAAATCCATGAGCGGCTATATCCTGCCATGCCCAAAAATGAGAGCATGTGTCCCACAGTCGGTGGTTTTGGTATTTTGGCTATAGCCTCTATTTGCAATGTTGCTATCAATCTTTTATCCCCACTTAGTTTTCTGCCTAGATACTCCACCTCCGATTGACAGAACTGTAGTTTGTCCTTGCTGACTTTGTGCCCTCCTTTGGCCAGTGCCATTAATACTGTCATGGTATCTTCTTCACACTGCTGCTCTGATAGGCTACAAATCAGGATGTCATCTACATACTGGATCACAGTACTCGCAACGTCTAGATGTTGCAAATCTTGCGCTAGCACTCTGTTGAAGATCGATGGACTGGAAACGAAACCTTGGGCTACGCGAGTATACGTTATTTGCTGACCCTCGTAGGTGAAGGCAAACAAATACTGTGACTCTGGATGTAGAGGTACACTGAAGAAAGCTGAACACAAGTCTATTACTGTGTACCATCGTGTGTTTGGTGGAATGTTAGAGAGCAAGGTGTGTGGGTCCGGAACAATAGGTACTTCTGCATCTACAATGGCGTTTATTTGTCTCAAATCATGAACCAATCGGTAATCGTTAGAGTGTGGCTTCCTAATTGGGAAGATTGGTGTGTTGCAGGGACTCTGTGTTTTTATCAAGACTCCTGCTTTCATCAAACCCTCAATTGTAGGTCTGATTCCTTCCAAAACATGTTGTTTCAGTGGATATTGTTTTTGATGGGGCAGTGTTACATTTTCTCTCAACTTTATTTTTACTGGTTGGGCTGATTTTACTAGTCCTACGTCTGTTTTGTGTTTTGACCATAATTCTCGGGGTATCTGATCCAACAATGCTCTGTGTTTGTCTGTTACTATCATTTGTAGAGGTAACTTCTGATCTTGGGGTCCTCTATCCACTATCACTTTTTCTGTTATTCCCTCATCTACTGTTCTCAATGTTATTCT
Organism: Lepomis macrochirus; assembly: GCA_024633595.2. Classification (NCBI taxonomy): domain Eukaryota; kingdom Metazoa; phylum Chordata; class Actinopteri; order Centrarchiformes; family Centrarchidae; genus Lepomis; species Lepomis macrochirus. Next base: position 7,565,358 of record JALXJV020000011.1, on the reverse strand, counting down.
CATGAATTGTTTGTCTGAGGAAATGTAAATGTCTGGACTATGTGATTGTGTCCAACTAGGTGTCTGTAATGCTCTCCTAACCATTGGTCCCAAATCGTGGGATTCGTAACCTGTTGACACAAGCAAGGTCACATGAGGTGCTGTCAACGATGGCAGTCTGTTCCTTTTCATGCTCTTTGTTGTGAATTTGCTTGGTCAAGGTTACAGTAAACTTTCCCTGTAGCTCTTCCTCCATTTGTCGTCTTTCCTCTCCCTCGTGTGTGTCTAGCACTGGATAAATCCCTGTTCTTGGTTGCTGGTTGTCAGGGGAGTAAGGTGGTGGTGGCTTTGCTGACCATTCAGGTGCTGTTGGCGCTGCTTGTCCCTGTTCTGTTTTCATTTCCTGTTCTAGCTTCACCTTCCTAATAGTTGGTGGAGGTCTGGGAGGTGGACTGTTGTGCATGTGTCGGTAACCTTCAAATTTGAACCAACCTAACACCTCTCTTTCCCTAGCTCGCTTTCCCTCTCTTTTCTCACTTGTGTTTCTGGACTTATGGTGTTTTATATTTGTGGCCACTTCATCACAGTATGCTTCTATGAAGGTGCCTTGTAGCGGCCATTTCAATTTTCCTTTTGTCCTCCCATGCCACTTTTTCATACATTTTTCAATAAATTCTTTTTTGGCCGGGTGATTGTTTATCACTCACGGCCATTGGAGTTGCTTTCCCTTGTTCCTTTGCCATTCCTGTCCCCATGTAGCCTTGACGTTACAGCTGTTGCTTGTTCTGCGTGTCTCTGGTTCTTCGTCAGTGTCTCTGGTTTTTATTGCCACTAATATTTTGTCTACTGTAGTTTCAGTTTTATACTTCTTTTCCTTAGTGGGATTGTACTCTAATCTCTCAGTCCCGTTTCCCTCTAGTATTTTTGTTATACACCCAAATTTGCCTGTTCCCCACTGAACTCTCCTAGGAACTATTGCGATGCACAATCGTGGATTTGAGGTTACTCTGTCACGCCCCGGTATCCCGTAACCTATAGGCAGTCCCAAAGCTGGGCTAAGTGGTAATGTAACAACAGCACTAGGATTATTGCACAGCTGCTCCAACACTATGGCAAGCGTCTTAGGAGTCCACCATCCACGTATAGCCTCTTTCCACAGCACGTCAGGAAACTCGTCCTGTACTTGTGCCAAGTTAATCAATTTTGTCAATTGCCACATTTTCTGATTTTATCTCTTGTTCTGTTTGCCACAGCTCTGCACCATCCTCGTTTTTATATGTTCGTTCCAACCAAAAATGTGTTCTTATCCCTTGTGTTAGTGTTCTGGCAAAAGTAACTCGTCTTCGCTACTATTTCCTTCTTCCATAAACTGTCCTCTTGTTGTTTGCTAAAAGATTTATCAAATAATGCTTTATTTAGTTGAGCTGCACTTCTTATTCAGTGAACTTCTGGTGTTCGGATACACATTTTTCAACAAAATAATTTTTTACAGTGTATCTGTATTAAAATCAGTACAGGTAACAAACAAATTTTTTTACAGTGTATAATACACCATATTCCCAAATAATTTTTTTTTTTTACGGTGTATCCTAGGAACCAAATAATTAAGGAACCAAATGATCTTTGCAGTGTATAATAGGTGTATTCTATGATCAGGTAATTTTTACAATGTACAATGTGTATACTATGCTATTGAATAATTTTTACAGTGTGCACCACATAACTGAACAATCTTTACAGTGCACACACTGGTTATATCCTTACAGAACAACCCTTTCCAGTGCGTACGTTGACCAAATAATTTTTACAGTGTTCACACAAGCCACTCCTCAATTAAAGTTGGTTCTCAGCTGGTTCCTACAATCTATATGTCTTTTACAGTGCGAACTCCTCACACATCAAGTTTGTATTTTTTACAGCATTGGCCTTCCATACATCAAACTTGAATTCTTAGCTGCATTTGGCTTGCCCTACATTTTTCTTACCAACAACCACTCAACATTCAATATGTACATTAATTAAACAGTTTTACAGTCAACAACCACTCAACTTTCAATATGTACATTAATTAAACAATTTTACAGTAACACTGAACACGGTAACTTACTGTTTTTCTATCTACTTCTATTTTTAGCATATTTACATGCACGTACGTTTTTAAACTATTCTGTCTCCTGCCAGTCCCTAACTCGGACTCAGTTTACATTACCTAGGTTTATAATGGACTGAACTGATACACTTCCTCAACACAGAACCAGTCTACACACAAATAACTCAAACTTCTTTGCTGTAGTACATCCGCCCGTGCTGTCCCGTCCTACACTTCGAAGAACCCCAACAAGTGGTTGGAATTCTGCGGCGTAAGCTTCGGCGTTAACCACGGATTACTTGTCTAGGTTCATCTGTTTTCGCCGTCCTGACCTTCGTTCGAAGAGCCCCAACGGCAATCTGCAAATGACCTATTGGCCTCTTGCCTATTCAGATCCCAGTCGGAGATAAGGGACCCCAGCACCCAGCTGAAACCCCGTATTCCCCAATTTCTGGCGTTATTCACAAGGGCTATTAATCATCAGCCTACGACACCCATACAGCCCGAGCCTTACTTGGCAATGAGCTCCGACACTCAGTCGAAGGTCAGTGACCCCAAAGACTCGCGGTATCCGTGCCAGTAGCTGGAAAACTCTTTAACTTTAACTTAGCAAAAAGCCAATAATCAAACACACAAAGCACATATAATCACACACACGACTGACACAAACAGATTCCGCTCCATGGATGGATTTTCACACACACATGCAAATTAGCAGCTCTGACTCTACACTGGGTCTTCTCACCAGTGTTTTCACTATACACTGGGTCTTCTCACCAGTGTTTTACTATACGCTGGACTGCTCTACAGCGTTTTCACCCCTCTCTATCTCCTGAATCAAGACATATTATAGCGCCTATGCATTCATACACCTACACACACACACATGCAAATTTGTTACTAGTGCACTTTACCTGCTTTTAATTTTGCACCGACTCTAAAATCCCAGTATTCTATTTCTAATTCACCAAAAAATTCTAGAATGTGCATTACTTATGAGCCCTTTAATTAATTTTTCCTTTATTTATTAAAAAATAATTAATTATATTCTAGGTTAAAAGACTGAGGAGACTTTAAGATTCAGACCTGGGCGGAAAATCCAGTACTCAGACACAATTAAAAATGCAGAATTTTGGTTAAACAGGTATTCTGCTTACCTTATTTATGTGCGCATGTGTCTCAGGTACAGGTTGTCCGTCCCTGGTCAGAAACTCTTAGCCTCAGAACTCAGTCTCCTGGGCTGGCCTCGCCAAAATGTCGAGTCAGAAATAAGGCCAGGCTGGGCCAGTAAAGGCCTGGACCTTACCTCCGCTAACGTAATAAACTTAACAAATAATACTCTATTAGGTTTCTTCTTTAGCTGATTCATGGTAGTTAAAAAACTTCACTGGAGGCGATCAAGAGTCGATTGCAAAAGAGTTTATTTCAAAAAAGACAAATAAACCCGAGTAACACCCCAGCAGGTTCAAAGGATGAAAACTGAGAAGCGGTCAGCTTACATCGCCTTATATACCTTTCGCTCCACCCATAAAGTGGGTGTTACATCTTAACTCCTCCTGTAGGTGTCGCTGACCACTCCTCTAAATTGGTAAATTTCTTATCCCATGGCGCCATCTTGTGGCCACTTGTGTGTATTATTTATCAAAACATATTCAAGATTTCACCCTTTTAGATGCTTCGTTTTAATGGTAATACTGGTGTTTACTATCATAATTTGTCCCTTTTTATATATTTTTATATCTCTCAGGATCAGAAATTTACCATTTGGTTTCAACTTTACTCTCATCATTATTTTTAAAAGTCTTAAGGCATGTTTTTTACACCATTAAAACTTAAACTTTTGTCAGTGCATTTTTTTAAAAACAATCATATAACCAATATACTCAGTAAGTGTATTACATGTTTTCACACATCAAAACAGTGTCAGATCATCCATGGAGTGCATTTCATCTTAAACTGCTGTGTCCTCAAATAACCCTGCTCCAGGCTTTTCCTGGAAAGTAACCAACGGTTCTCCCTCCACACTTTTGGCAGCAGGCCGGTTCGCCTGCCGTGCCAGCATCCCAACCGATTATAGGGTGCCTGACCGTTTCTGTACTTACGTTCCAGTGGTTTGTCGAATTAATGCGCGCCTGGTAGTAAAATACAAGATGGATTGTAATAGTTCAAAACAACTGGGTATATAAAACAGAATCAATAAGTACGTGGTAAGTGCTCAGTCGTAAAATACAAGATGGATTACGATAGGTTAAAGTAGTAGAACTATAACTCAGAATTAATGAGCAGATGGTGAGTGCATGGCGCGTGCATGGCGCGCGCATGGTCGTAACTCAGAAATAATGAGCAGGTGCACAGTCGTAATGCCTAGTCGCAAATCCGAAATAATGAGCATGGTCGTAAATCCGAAATAATGAGCACACGGCGAGTGCATAGCCGCCAAACACAAGATGGATTATAATGGTTTAAAATAACATTCAACACTTATGATTATGATATTCAACACTTATGATTATGATATTCAACACTTATGATTATGATATTCAACACTTATGATTATGATAGGTTAAAATAACATAATATGAGTACATGAGTATGCATCAAAAATGAGATGGACTATATAGATGCATGTTCCGCAACACAACCCTCAAACTCCCCTGTAGGTGTTTTGATGCTGCTTTTTGCTATCTTATGCTGCTCTTTGCTATCTTATGCTGCTCCCTCCCTTTGCTCCCAAAGCACACGAACCTGCTCACTCACACACATGTGCAACTTGTTGAGCCTGGGCAGTTAGATACAGAAAGGAGCACACACACCCAGAACTATAGGGTTTTAACACTGTGATCCTAACTTTACACTATAAAATAACTCTTTAAATAATGATTATGTGGACCACCCTTACTCTAGCAATTAATGACAACAATTTAGGCTACAATGCTCCAAAATAATACACAACAGCACGGCACATTAAAGAGGAAAATGTAGCCTAACCTATAGGCCTAACGTTACTGGTCTGTGCCGTTTAGTAGCCTACCAGCCCACTGCCATAACTTATTGAATTTACTTTAACTAACTGCATAAAAATGCCTACTGAACAGTACCCTATACTATCAGAATAGGCGATGCCATAATGCCATTGGATCATCGCGTGAAAATCACGCGTTTTGGGCCTGGCGCGAGCGACAGTCGGTGATCATTCCCTCTGGCTGGATGAAATTTTACATGTAGAGAGTATAGCCTACAAGTAATAATTGAGAATGCACGTTTCATTTTAAAAGAGCTGGATCCATCCATATCAGCGCAATGCCACCCTTTGAACTGCATTACCTATTCTGATTGTAGGCTAACTGTTCATCAGGTATGTCCTAATTAGTGAAAGTAACATGCCCCAGACGTGAGGTCTGCAGCCTATTTTAATGCTAATTTCTGTAGATAACAGAAAAGATGAGACAGGCAACAGGTTGTGCGCTTCCCTTCTTCGCTTCTGTCAGTATTAAAGGCGAGCAAGCCACACAAAGCGGTCTCGCTAGGGAGGAAAGGCCCCCTTGTGGCAAAAATCAGTATTACGCTCCCAAAAAATGTACATCAAATTAACGACATTATACTCTGCCACAACAATAAACACATGGAAATTACACAGACTTTTGCTAATAAAATCACAATGTGACCACACATTGCTGTGTGCCACATAAACTCAAAAGGTTCTTGAGGTGGCCTGGTAGGCTATAGGCTACTGAGCGGTACCAACTGACTACTTACATTTTCCACTTTAATACCGTGCCTTTTTCTTGCGCACAGCAAGCACTTCTCGCAAGACCCATCCCGTAGTCTGTCTTGCTGACCTAGGCCAGGGAGGGGATCTCTTGGTGGTTTGACAGCCACTAGCACTATGTGTGTGGAAATACAGCTGTTGGATTTATAAACATGTGTTCATATGCGGCGTGCACCAAATTTAACTCAGCTTTCCAGCATTCAGAAGCAACCTCTGTGGTAACGAGTCAAGATAGCCTTCTCATTTTAGTAAATGACTCTCGACTAATGCAAAATAGAAACCAATGGACTGACATTGATTACTTCAAGATCGTTTATTGTCATTCATCCACAGAACGAGTAATGAAGCGAAATGCCGTTTCTCACAGTCCAGTGTGCTAAAACCAAAGTCACAATAGCCTAATTCAACTTACAAAACAATACACAAAACAAAATTAGACAGGCTGGCCAGCCAAAGAAGGAATGACATTTATTGTTTGATGTGATTTTTTAAAGGAAAGCTGGAAAGTTAACAGGCCCGCAAAAAAGAGCGCAATTTAATAAATGAGACAGCTGACTGTCAGGGGCGAGAATGGCGGGACTGGATCATTATAAAGTCCGTGATACTAATACTGCAACCCTATCTGAAGTAAGTCTAGCCTAACAGTGTCCATTCACTTTGACTGTTTAAGCACTAAGCATCACCGATGTAAACACAGAGTCCCTCTCCTCTCATCTCGGCGAGACCTTATGCGGTGCGCCCGCTGCATGCTCCAGGACACTGATGGGGCCGGTCTGTGTAAAGATGTCGGCTTAACAGTCTTCGATTTCCGGTGTTTGGCAGCATGACTCCCATTTCCTCCAGACCGGACATTTACCGGGAGCAGCCTTACGTCCAAGCTGGCCCAGCATGGCTCTATCCCGCTGTCTTCTCTCTCCTCTGGAGCGATCACCCGCCGTGGTGCCTGGTCCTTTTGATTGAAGTCTACATAAATACGTGTATTTGAGCAGTAACAGGCTACTTTATCAACATAGGAAATGCTCCATTCAAAGTAAAATTCAATAAGCTGGAGTTTAACGCTGAGAGCAGCTGAGCATACACAGCTATGGCTCGGAAGTAGGCTAACGGAAGAAGAAAGGAATTGCGAGGGAATGCAAAACATTTTGCGAGGGAATGCAAAACATTTTGCGAGCGAATGCAAAAGTATTGCGAGGGAATGCAAAAGTATTGCGAGGGAATGCAAAAGTATTGCGAGGGGACGCAAAGTAGTCCTCAAAAAAAAATTTGTAGTCCTTAAAAAAATATTCCTCACTGAGCCCTCGGAGCTACCGTAGATTAGGACATAGTAATGTTGAGCTCCACATTTAAAACCTGAACACATCTGATTGGATTAGAAATGGATTTTTATCTCCTTCATTTATTCTTTATTCAGATTGGAGCGCTACAGTTTGTCAGAGATCAGCTGTGCTTCTCTGGCCTCAGCTCTGAAGTCCAACCCCTCCCATCTGAGAGAGCTGGACTTGAGAAAGTTGTGGTGACACTAAAGTGCAGTCATAAGGCTGATATTATACTGATCCACAGTGAGGATCTTAATGCTAAAGGCTCTTTTCTTCTTCAGTGATTTATTCCATTGACTTTGGCAGAGCAATGTTGAGCTCCACATTTAAAAGCTTAATATAACCAGAAACATCAAATCCATGTTTTTTACAGTGTTGTCGGAGTCGGATCGTCTCTGTTTAAAGTATTCCCGTGTCATAGTGTGAGGGGGCTGTAATGCAGGAGTAGTAGATATGAGTCGGCAAAGCGCATAATGCGCGTAACAGTCGTGCACGTGAATTAATTTGTGATTCATTAATTAATTAATCAGAAAAATTAATTACTTATGAATTAAAATATGGATTAAAAAATATTAAATTTAAAATATTAAATTTAAAAAAATAATAATCAAACTAATAAAAAAATTAAATTAATTTTAAAAAAAGGGAAAAAAAGGGTCATGCTAAGGTCGATCACCAAATGGGTGGGGGAGTGTGTGAAAAGGTGTATGTCTTAAGGCGTGTCCCGGACTTATCCTCTATTAGCGATGGTGGGGGTCGATCACCAAAAGCTGAAGACGGGGGTGTGAAAAAGGGGGTGATGAGTATGGGGGATATCTGGTGTAAAAGCGGATGTTTGGGTTTTAGCAGACAGTTGTGTATATATAGCGGGGTTAGTTTTTTGACATACATCTGACCGAGAGCGTGGAACAAGGTGACGATTTTTTGGAGTGAATCGAACAGAGCTATATTCGTGCAGAACAACAGCGCCATCATTGCATCATCACAATCATGGACGTGAACATGGACACAGGTAATCAATCGGGAGTAACAACTCCAAAACGACGTATAATTATAGATCCTTTTGCATTGTGTATGGTGACATTGTTCTAATTAATATGTTTTGTACAGGTGCGAGGACATGTGATGCGAGTGAGGATCTATCAAGCACCCCCAAATATTTTCCATTACTCAAGGATGATGTTGTCGATAACTCATGGGTAGATGACTATAGCAAAGAACTGGGGAAAAGAAATTTAACATTTCTCATTCCTGAAGAAAAATCTGAGAACAAGAGCAGGGTCAAGCCGTATAAGGATGCATGTTTGGACATAATAGCAGTATTATACAGGTAACCGTAGCCTATTATTTATACGATATACTGCAACAAAAAGCTATACAAACATGTGTGTACTGTGCATATACAGATGAATGGTGCAGAAAACAACCTCACACATGCATTGACACGCTACCCTTCTTTTATATCAAAGGACATAAGAGAGAAATTACGCAGAAGCTTTTTAATAAAAATTTCACTGATGCTCAAAAGTACGTCCTACGTGGTCTTGGGCTGGTGCCGACGTGTGAATGCAGTATTCGAGACATTGCAGCAGGTGCTCTACAGATTTGGCTAAGGAATCCATTTCTCATTGCAACGCTTAAACAGGTAGTTAGAGCGGAGGACAGTGTGAATACTGTAGTTAAGGAATCTCTGGACATCTGGAAGGAGGAAAAAACACTAAAACAACACAATGGGGAATGTGTCCAGTCTACTAAACCGTGTCAAAAAGAGATACGTCGTGTATAAGATGAGAGCCCTGTTGTGTGAAGCTGTTAACGATGCAATAAGCGACACAGATGGGACACTATGTTGTTCTAGATTTGACAAACAGATAGAATGTGTTAGACAAATGACCTCTGGATGTACCATGGTGCAAATGACAGCGGATAAATACGCAGATGTGAAATCTACTCTACTCGATATAGCAAATGTTTTTCCTGATAATGATTTTCATACCGGTCATGTGTTTTGTTTTTGTACTTTTAGCATTGATTTAGTGTTTTAATGTTAACCAGAAAACAACACGTCGACGTTGATGATGTGATGCATTGCTTAACTGAATCTTTGGTTTGTAAAAACATAGATGCGAGTAATGATTTTCTGAAAAGTGTATACTTGAAAACTCGTATACTTGGAAAATAAAATACTTGAACACAGACGCTGCATCGTCAGTCTTTGTAACAAAGATCATGGAGGAGGCAATGAGAAATATCTACTATGCGACAGAAAATGTAGGGGGTTACGGAGGCAAGCAAAAACTTAAAAAGGCCATATTTGACACCACTGGAGTCCGGTGCGTAGATTCAGACGTAGAAAACTGGCTCATGAAGCAAGATGCCTATACTCTACACAAGACGGCTCCGGTGCATTTTAAGAGAAACAAGGTTTTGGTGAATTCAATAGATTGGCAATTCCAGCTAGATTTAGTTGACATGTCCGCTTATTCTGATGAAAATGATGGGGTACGCTATTTGTTAACGTGTATAGGTTTGTTTTCAAAATACGCATGGGTTCGCTGTTTAAAAAATAAGAGTGGTAAATGCGTCACAGCATCCTTTAAAGATATCTTAGCTAAAGGTAGAATACCGCGTAAAATTCAAACTGACGAGGGAAAAGAGTTCTTAAACAAAGATTTCGATGCGTTAATGAAAACTAATAGTATCGTACACTTTACCACATCAAATGAGACTAAGGCATCTGTAGTAGAACGCTTTAACAGGACTCTGAAGTCTAAAATGTGGCGTTATTTAACAGCCAAAAATTCTAAACGATACGTAGACATATTGCAGGATTTAGTCACCTCCTACAATCATAGTTATCATCGTAGTATTAAAATGAAACCGATTGATGTAACAAAAGACAACGAAGATATCGTATTTAACAACTTGTATAAAACAAAAGATAAAAGAGTAATTCATTTTAAATATAAGGTGGGCGATACTGTGAGAATTTCAAAACTACGCGTCCCTTTTAAAAAAGGTTATGAGCAAAATTATACTGATGAATATTTCACTGTAAAGGAATGCGTGTCAAGGGACCCTCCTGTTTACAGGTTAAAAGACTATGACGGAGAAATATTACAGGGAACATTTTACGAGCAAGAGATGCAAAAAGTTATTATAGATAAAAACAAAACATTTAAAATAGAGATTAAAGATTTTATCTAGAAAGAAAAGACAAGGCCGGGACATGGTGTTAGTCAAATGGGTCGGATGGCCAGATAAATTTAACACGTGGATTTTGGAAAAACAGGTTATTCAGCTACTTTAGCAGATTACAAACACACGTATAAATGGATAGAGAGGATTTTTTTGTCACCCTGCCCAGCAACTCCTCTGCATTATTTTACCCGAGCAATACAATAGCAAACTTTAGAACGAAACTAGCCAAGCCTTTACACTTTAAATCAGCATAAGAGGTGGGTTTCATAGAAATACAATATCCAAAAACATGGAAATCTTTTTCATCAGAAGACTCAAAATTTGCTGTGTTTGATAAAAAATCCAACAAGAGGGTAGTTCTATCAGCGACACAGGGGTTCTATACAACAATGTATAGAATCATGAGGGAATTACAACGTTTAGATCTCAGCCGCGAACTAACACAGTGTTGACACAGATGCCGTATTTGGCGCCACATCCTGCCGATATTAATGTAGGGATGTGTAACATGTTTGTTTATACCGATATTGATCATCAAACAGTAGGGGATAGTTACGTCCCTCTTTTAAGAATAGTACATATATCGGGGCCAAACAACCACATGATCACAAACACTTATGACAGACCACACTACCTGAGGCTCTGCAAAACACACATTGACAGTATTGAGATTTCTCTCAAGACAGATCAGAATCAACACATCCCTTTTACGTACGGCAAAGTGATAATAACGTTACACTTTAGGGGTCTATTTAGATTGGCATTCCCCTTACTCAAGAAAGGATTTACATTTGCAGCACCTCATTTAAAGACGGCTGCTAAAAACATAGCTACGGATGTTATTACTAACGTCATGAACAGACGTCAAGAGGGGTCGGGTATAGTGACTGTGGCCCCCCGACCAATAAAACGACCTCCTGGGAAAAGAGGGAGTTCCCCACCAAAGAGGCGTAGCCGAACAACAAATAAGAGGACCCAAGCTAAGACTAGAAAAAATATAAAAGCAAGGAGTGGCAAGTCGACAAAACGTCAGAAGACAGACATTTTCTAACAAGAATGTCATTGGTACATAACCTGTCACAGGAGTGCGTTAAGTCGGAGCTAGACCTGTTTATGGTACCGTTAACACAAACAAGTATTGCGAAATGCTTCTACGTCGAATGTCCTCTAGCGGCGATATCAGACTCTGCACCCCTCGAATTTTTCCTTCCTGCTAGTACAGAGGACTACCTGGATCTAAACAATACATTCCTGTACACAAGCGTAAATATTTTCACAGGTCAACATATCGTTGGGAGACCGACTCGTAACGCAATCATCAAACACATATCCTTTCAGGGGTATAATAGAGTGCCTTTTGAACTATGGAAAGGATGCTCTGCAGACACAGTTTGGATCAGGACTATTTTGCATGGATACAGCAGGTCATATGGATGACACAACGGGTGGAGGACACAACGAGGGACTAGTTAAAAGAATGGAGTACACGCAAGGTGGCCGCGTAGTGGAGCTAATATCCCCTTTGCATTCTGACTTGTTTTTTCAAGACAAGTTAATGTTAAACGGAGTAGACCTCAAGATAAAATTCATAAGAGCTAAAAACGAATTTTGCTTAATGTGCAACACTGTAGATGACTTTCGGGTTAACATTATGTCAGCAAGCCTGTTTGTAAAGAAAGTCACCGTGTCTCCGGCTGTTAAGCTACCACACGCTAAGGCGTTAACGCTTGGCAATGTTAAATATCCCATAGACAGAGTCTGTCTTAAAAATTTTAGCGTTCCGACGGGCACTTGTGTTTGTAATCAAGAAAATATATTCTTGGGACAAAAACCTAAATTTATTGTAGTAGGATTTGTAGATCATGAGGCATTTACGGTAGTTATACTGCGTAATCCATTTACATTTAACCATTACGATATAGAGTTTTTATGTTTATATCGCTGACGGCCAGCAGTATCCTTCAAAACCCTTTCAACCCAACTTTACCAGAGGGAATGCCATCAGGGAGTATCATCAATTGTACTCGCGAACTGGAAAGTATCTTAAAACAACGCTATGGCCATAACCCGCGATGAATTTTGTAATGGATACAGTCTGTTTTGTTTTAACCTGAGCCCTGATGAAGGATGCGGAGACCATATGCCGTTCATTAAAAATGGTAGTGTTAGATTAGAGGCTCGTTTTAGAAATCCGCTTCAACGCACAATAAATGCGGTTATTTACACCACATATGATTCTATAATTGAGATATCATCAAGAAGACAGGTTCTCATTGACTTTTTCTAACTTTGACAAAAGGATAGTATGAATACGATAGAATTGTCAAAAGTACTTGATAAGGTAGTAAAGCAAGGCGTCTTTCTTGGAGTATTTGCTAGTGACCAGCTTCCTAAACCGGTTATTAAAAAGAGACCCGTCATGTTGGTGGTAAACACAGACCCCTCCTACCTGGGTGGACAACATTGGGTCGCTATCTATATTGACAAGCAGGGTGTGGGATCATTCTTTGACAGTTTTGGGAACTCTCCTGTATACTCACATTTTCCTGAATCCTCTTCTGTCTTTCTCAACAGTAATTGTAAGTCCATGCAACACTCTGTTAGACAAGTGCAAGTTGTGAATTCTGTAGTGTGCGGACAGCATTGTGTGTTTTTTCTTTACCACATGGATAGAGGGTTATCTTACGACGATGTTATGACTAAATATAATAATAAACTGTCATGCAATGATTTTATGGTGTGATAATTTGTGAAAAAAATACGACCCTCGGTTGTATGCGGACAAAATAATTATGCAGAATGCAACCAATGTGTCCAAGCATCAGATTATTTTAAATGTGCATGATAATATTAGAAGCTGTGTCTCGATCATTATCAAAATGATCATTAGATTGAACCGTTACGACAATGTTTTTGTTATTCTGGTGATATAAATAAAAACACTTTGAAATGATAAAGTTATGTCTCTATGTATTTATTTAAAACCAATATACAATTAAAAAGTTATCCAATCACTCAATCGCAGTTTAGGAGACACAAAGGGTCTTTTTTCTGTTGATTTGGTACAACTTATAAAGGTATATTCAGTATAGCCAGCGATTGCAGATATTCATCCCAACCTGTAGGTCTCTGGCTGTCAGACACGTTGTGAGAAGCAGTCACTCCTTTTATCAAATCATACACATGAGACCCTTTAATGACATTACCCTTAAACACAAACTCCCCACGTTCAGTCCAAGCAGATATGTTTTTTGAGGAGGACATTTTATCCAAAATATGCTGAGCTTTATTCTTGCTGTTTTTTGGCATGTTTTTTAAAACTTCTTCAAAAACAAAATCTCTTCCTTCTTGATTCTTCTGCTCTGAAGGGTGAAAATCCTCAGCGACCAGCATTGACAAAGTTAGTGTGTTCTGGTCTTTTTCTCCTTGTTTTACCATGGTGAGAAATCTCTGCAACGCCATGGAATATTTTTTTGCTTTTTCATGAAGATCTTCAGTCTTTTGATCTAGAATTTCTTTTATAGTACGATCCAGGTCATTTTCAACAGTTTCTCGAATAGACTCGTGTGCCAGAGGTCTTCTTAGAAGATCGAGTTGTTGTTTAGGTACCAGAAACATTTTTTGTGCATACTCCATAGTCATCTAAGTTTGTCTTGAAGCTATAAGACTTCGTTATAAATGGCACTGCGATACTCAGGAGGGTAGAAGAAAACGCCATGACTGTTTGAGCATCGTCTCTTTTCTTTGAAGCGTAAACCTTTTATTGGCAAGCAGTCTAATCCCGCCTTCTTCTTTGCAATTTTTGATACTGCGCCTTATTTAAAGGAATTTTACCTTTTAAAACATTGTAAGCTATCTCGCATAATGCTACCAAAAGGTCTGGTGATGCAGATTTAATAATATTCACTCTCGGAGATGGAGATGCTCCGCGCAAAGTTTGCAGTAAAGACAGGTTTCTTTTAATGCGATCAGACATGTTTATTTACTTTCTCTTAGGCACATACACAACAGGAAGGTCTGAATGCAAGTCAGTTCTGAGTCTGAAATCATCAGGTGTCTTAGCTTTAAAATCAATCATCAAGTAACCGTAAGGAACACTCGTCGAAACAGTCCATAAAAAAATGACTCTTCCCAGGAAACATTTGTCTAGCCAGAAGCATGACTTGGTATTTATTTCTGGGGTTTTTAAACAAAACAACATAATTGGTATTCAAATTAATAGCACGGCTAACTTTGCCTTGAAAAAACAAATTCTGAACCAGGTATAAACAACATAGATTTCTATGATGCACATATTTTGAAAACACGTTTTGGACCTTGATGTTATTGCTAGCATCACTCATTAAGTCATCAATAATCAACAAATTGTTTTTATCTAAAGGTAACAATGTATCATCGCATAAAGAAGGTGGTATGCCTTCAATGAAATTCACATTTCTAATTTTCAATAACTGTTCGTACAGTGGTTGCCAACATGAAAAAATATATACAACATTTTCAATCTGTTTTGAAATGAGCTTATCGGCATTTTCAATTAACATTTTCACAAAATATGTTTTACCGCTGTTTGAAGGACCTGACACAATTAGACTAAAAGGATGTTGTAATCTAAAATCAAAATCATCAGTGTCTCTAACAGCCATTTCAATACAGTAAAATTCTCAGATGAGGAAAAACTCTGCGTACGGTGTACACTACTTGAAGTCTTTTGGCAAATGTTTTATTTTTTTAGTTCGAAAGCCTTTTTATTTCTCAGATACTTAAAATTGTCTCCTATTGTCAGAATAGTAGACAAGATGACATATCTCTGCTTAAATCACATCTTATTGTCTGAGCTCATGTGATGCAGGATAAAAGCGACTCGGCCCAGAGTTAAGCACAGCTGTCAAGAAACTGGGTTTTATTATTAAACCATTCAAACTTCTGTTTTTACGAGTCATGGGGGTTAATAATTAAGATATTGCAGGCAAAAACACACGATCGGTCTATGAAAGTAACACAGAAGACGACAATACAATGAGCAGAAATAATAATCACATTATAGATGGTAACAACGCCACATCCCTAATGGCGCTTCACATGGCTGTAGGCTGAAACGCTTTGAAGTGAATAGTCCTACAACTGTGTATATCGATATATTTTCTCTGAGTGGTAGCTTAAAGCCTAAAGCCTTTCTAAATAATCAGACGCTTGTTTGATTGATTCCCCTGAAGTTCGCTATAAAAAAAGTAAAACAAATAAAAAGCCATACATATTTTAAGATAATTTGGGATTGCCCAAAAAAAGAACCACAACTGAGGATAATAAACACAAACGGAGATTCTGTTTCTGCAAAAGAACACCTCAAATGTGTTGGACCGATTAACCAGAAATCATACTAATTATTTGTGAGTGGACTGTTTGTGTAACTTAAAAACACATGTTTAAATACAAGTGGAATGGGTTTGGTTTACTCTCTCTTCAAACGGAAGATATTAGTAGCTGGTGTCAAAGTTTTGCGTGTCCGTGTCTCCCCCTTTCGGTCAGTGACGTCACTGCTGCAGAAAAGCCCCTGTTCTGACAGATCGGTTGCGCTCCTTTTCCTGCGGTGCATGTGTAGTACAAAGTGCATTTTTAACCGTCAAACAACTTCAGCTTCACCAAAAAGATCGTCAGTGTCACGCTGAGTTAAATCTTGTTTCTGTAGCTCCCTTTTTCAGAGTTTGTCTCCTTTTCTTACCGCAGTCAGTAGGCTACGTCAGGCCCGTCGCGACAGGACAGGCAAACCAAGCAATTGCTTGGGGCCCGAGCTGGACTGGGGCCCCAAGACAACGACTGTCTAAGAATAAAATGCAACGCCCCTTTGATAGATAGTCAATGCAGTAAATTGCAATGACACTGTTATCGGAATCCCCCTCAAGGGGGCCCCTCTCAGCAGTCGCTGACAGCCGTAGGCTGACAACAGCGCCAAACACGTTATCTCTGCTGCCGGCAAAATACAAACCCTCCTCGTTGAGGAGGTCCACCATGAGCCAAGAAAGGCTCACAGGACTGCGAGACTGCGAGCGGGATGTTCGCCAGTCTTTGGACATGGAGGACATTGTGATTACCTTTGCAGAAGACAAGGCTCGCAAACAGCAGTTTTAGATAATTAGCACGTTTGTGAGAACTGAAAAATGTCAATGTGTGTGCGTGTGTGTGTGTTTGTTTTCAAGTATGTTGGATTTAGTTATTGTGCACTTTTTTAATGTATATTTGATTTTATGGTACAGTGGTGTTTTTTTGCAAATGTTCAAATTTTATGCAACAGCAGTATTTGCACTGTAAACTTTTATTTATGCACAGTATATGCAACAGCAGTATTTGCACTGTATTTTTTTTATTTTTTATTTATTTATTTAGAAAACAGGGACAACGTACAATAAACATTAACCTCAAAAGGAGAGATGCATTGTACCAGGTTTTAGCTCAAGAGCTAATTTCCACCTGTAGTCCCTGGGCAGGCTGATGTTATAATAAAATACATAATACATCATACATACATGAATAATAAAATTTACATTGACCAAATAAATACCAATAAAAAATTCAAGTCTTCACATACACAACATCAGTCACATGTGGGTGCAGATTTGATTTGACATAAGCCATTTCTTTGCAAGACGTGAAAACGTATAAAAGTTTGTGCTTCTTATCAGCTCTATAGGCAACATATTCCACTGACGAGCAACCACACAAGAAAAAGCAGAATTTCCAAATGCTGTCCTGCGTTTAGGGATCCTGCATTCGCCTCTCACTGTAGATCTGGTAACTCGAGCTGTTGTTTCAGAGCCCAGAGATATAAACTCTTTTAGTGGAGGAGCAGTGTTATCATGGAGGATCTTATACATCAAACACAGGTTTGTGTGGACTATCAGGTTTTCAAAACTGAGAAATTTGTATTTTACAAGAATATGACAGTGATGGAATCGTCTAGCTTTCTTATCATGAATCTTTAAAGAACGCTTATATAATGACTCAAGTGGCCTGAGGGCAGATTTACAAGCCTGTGACCAACTAGTCATACAATAAAGAAAGTGTGGAACAATCATTGCATTTAAATAGGCTCCTGAGGCCTCGATTGTAAGGGAGTTTCGAATGTATCTGTACTGTGCCATATTAAATTTGATTGTATTTGTTAACTTTTTTATATGCTTTTTAAAGGCTAAATTTGGTTCCAATATGACACCTAAATATTTTACCTGCTCTGAACTTGAAATGATTTGTCCATCAATTAAGATATTAGGGCAATTTTGTATTTTATTACGATTTGTAAAAAACATCAAAACAGTCTTATCTAGATTTAAGGTAAGGCATGAATTTTTCAGCCACAAAGAAACTTTCTTCATCTCTTTGGTCAGTTTTTGAGCGACTTCTTCTGCAGTTTTACCATGTGCATATAGCACCGTATCATCAGCATACATAATCATTTTAGCCTTACACACAGTTGGCAGGTCATTAATGTATAATGTAAACAGCAGGGGGCCCAGAATTGAACCTTGTGGCACTCCCATGCTGCAAGGTCTTAAGGATGATTTTATATTGTTGACCGCAACACATTGTTGTCTGTCATTAAGGTAAGATTTAATCCATGCCATTGTATTTGTGTGAAGAGAAAAATTAGATAGTTTGCTGATGAGAAGCTGGTGATTTACTGTATCGAATGCCTTTCTTAAGTCCAAAAAAGACTGCCCCTACCACACCTCCACCATCAAGACTGGATTTGATATCTTCTAATAAGTAGCAGCAAGCAGACTCTGTGGAGTATTTCTTCCTAAACCCAAACTGGCAGGGATGTAATACATTAATATGGTTGAGATGCTCTACTAGCTGCTCTGCCACCACCTTCTCATAAATCTTGGAGATGGCTGGTAAGATACTAATAGGTCGATAGTTTGACACACAGAGCTTATCTCCTGACTTGAGAATCGGCTTGACTACTGCTTTTTCAATGCCAAAGGAAAAATATTTTCATTTATAGATTGATTCACAGCTATTGTTAATACAGGAGTTAGAGTAATTTTGTGTTCTTTTAGAAAGGATGTATCAAGTCCAAATATATCCTTTGCTTTACTATTTCTTAAGTTTGTTATTATTTTGAAAATTGTGGCTTCATCTATATTCTGCAACCTACAATAAGATGCATGGCCATCATCATGATCATCTTGGCAGCAGTTCACTTCAGGAAAAGTCTCCACCAGGTCTATTATGGAATCCAGAAAATAATCATTATAAAATTTAGTTTGCTCGCGTTTCACATCTCCTTCAGTGATTCACATTAATTTCAAACGTGCGCCGAGTGACCGCCACACAGCTGTGTTGTTGTTTGGTAGCTGACGTCAGATCCCGGTCACAGGCCACGGAAGCCGCAAAGAGCTTCACAACACAGACTGGGGGAATTTATGAATGAACGTGTGAAAGTTCTGCCACAAAACGATGTTGTTACGTATCATCTCACTATTTTAAGTGGGTATACGGAAATCTTTGACTATTCCTAGTGGGTATACGGCGTATACCTGCGTATCACGTAGACTACACCACTGGCTATGCTGTGGTTCCTGTAGGCTTTGCGTGCGTGTGTACGGGGCGTTGGGGGGGGCCTCCATGTCCATTTTGCTTGGGGCCCCCAAATTCCTTCAAACGGCCCTGGGCTACGTAGACCTATTAATATTATTTTCACTGAATATTTATAGACAGTTGCAAGCATTTGAAGGGAACGGACATCCTCACATAGGCCACATTTTAAGATGTTTGTGATTTATAAAGGGAACACGCTTACAAGTCTGAATATTTTTGGTGACATTCGTACACTTTAGCGAGATTTCCGGGCACTTTTTTAATAAATGAGAGCGATCTTTACCGATCTTTCCTGCCATACAGCTGGAGTTTAAAACAAGAACGAAGAACAATCAGGGCCGCTAGACTAAAGTACCTTATATTACACTGCTAAAGATAAAGCATCTACGGTCTAGTTTCACAGTTTTATCCTTCAATTCCTTCAACATTATAGTTTATGCAGAGATAGACGGCGGCGAATATACATCCACCTTCGCACGTTCATGTCAAACCGACAGTCTAGCCGTGATCCTATTCTCATCCCCCATCCTCAGTCACTACACACAGGCTGCAGACATACCCTCCCCAGTTACACTATATCATGTCACAGTCGGGAGCCTTACGTTACCTTGTTTTAAAATAAATTGCTTCTTCTCTCTCTGTCAATGAAACGGGTTACAACACTCGATATCCCGAGAGTTACATAAGAACATCAATAAACATCTTGTGAGAATCTGCGTTTTGTTGTTCTCTTGCATAATCAGTTTAAATCATGTCACAGATGGGAGCCTTACGTTATCGTGTTTAAAATAAATTGCTTCTTCTCTCTCTGTCAATGAAACAGGTAATTTACGTGTAGTAAGAACCATAGAAAAGAACGGGAAAATAACCACATCTGTATCATTGTGTTACCAAGAGTTTAAAACGAGCTAAAAATAGCACCAACCTATTTCATTATCAAGAAAAAGAACCACATCTGCATCAGTGTATTACCAAGAGTTTAAAACGAGCTAAAAATAGCACCAACCTATTTCACTGACGTTTACAACACGTCACGGGTTATTTCTTTTAACTCATTCGTTGTTAAGTGAGCGGATTGTTTGTATAACGGACACATTTCATTTAAACTGTTTTTTCAATGCGACAGTCGCGCAAACACTAGTGTATAGTTTCATACTATATTGTTATCACATGATCGCCTCCTAATCGAGCCAAGCGAGGAGCGTCAGTGTAGGAATGTGATGCACTGCTTGTCATGGAAAACAACACTATTTCACTGTCTTTTACAACAAGTCACGGGCTGTTTCTTTTTACTTGTTAAGTGAGAGGATTGTTTGTGTAACTTTAAATACGTGTTTAAACATAGACTGAATGCGTTTGGCGTATATTCTATACAAACGGTGGGGAATCCCTGGCGAATCCCATCATCAGCTCAGCTCATTCGCTCAGTGACGTCACCGCACAGGAGAAATTCAATTCAATTTGTTTTATTGGCACGACTGTAAAACATTATTGCCAAAACATTATACATAAAACATAACAATCAGCCCTACACATATAACATTACAGCAATCAACCATACACTTTTTATTAAAGAATTAAAGCGTAAAGTAATCAAATGCGAACGATGCTTTGAAGGCAGACCTCCAGCTTCACTCCCATAATGCATTGCGATGTAGGGTATTGTTTAAATTTATTTTAAAAACCTCCCAAACACATGAATCACAAATGATACTTTATAATTTATGTGTTCTTACATGTTTCTGGTTTTAATATGTTTTTATACCGATAATTGTCATTCATATGACTAATTACATTTTGAAACCGCGAGTGAAGTGACTGCTTTGTCTAGTCGGGTAGCGACCAGGGCCATCATTAGACCAATCACTGTGTATGGCAATTACGGTTGGAATGTTATGCTGGTTAGTCAGCGAGACATTGTTGCTATACTGACAGGCACTTACCGTAGTTTAGTTCTCTGGATTGCACGCGCCTCATTTGATTCAAGACGTTTCGTTGAACTAGACGTGTTGTTGCAGTATAACAGCCCCTATTGAGGGCTATGTGTAAGATAAAATACAGCGCCGCTCACGACCGTGTCTTCTCGGCTTTAATGCATGAGTCGAGTAAGGGATGAATCATTAGAGTTACATTTGCAACAGCACCGCTGCGGCCCCTCAGTGGGCAATGTAGTAAAATAAACCCCTATAAACAATGACTGCACTGCAGTGGCTCCACGGTGGGCGATGTCAAAAGAAAAAACTCAATAACAATGAATCAATGATTCTCTCTCACACACACAATGATAAATCACTTGCACCACAAGAAGAAGTAAGATTCTCTGCCTTATACACTGTTAATTCTAGACGTTTCCCCCCCCACGGTACTAGTGAAGTATAATTTAAATAACTGGTAGGTGTATTTAGTTAAATGATATATCATGAATTTTATAGGGTTTATAAAGGTTTGTGAAAAACACAAGGATTATAATGTACTAGGCTATATTTTTAATTAATATGGGTAACTGTAATGTCATGAATTTTATAGGGTTTTCCTATCAGTTTGTATTGCGCAACCCCCCATCCGCCACCCGCATCATAAAACCCCGAAGGGGGGAGGGGGGGTTCGCGGGAGTGGCGCAATGCCAACTCATATCTACTACTTGCAGGGATCAATATTGCCGAAGCCTCCAGAAAAACACCCTGATGAACACGTTCTGGTGTTTTTAAGATGGCTCAAGGTAACCAGCTGTTTTAGATCAGCCCAAACAAAGTGTTACCTGGATGATGACGTGTGATTGGAAGTCAGTCAGCTGTGATTGGTCGATCAGCTCGCTGTAAATCCCCTTTGGTCAAACATGTTGTGTAAATGACGAAGAATAAGGTTTAAATGTTTCCTGTAACGCTTTGTCTTTATTTCATGTTTCCTGTTTAACCGGAAGTTTATTTTGAAAGGACACTACACATATGTAAGAAAGGGAAATTAACGAGGGAAAATAGTATTGAGGGGTCAGGGTATCTGTGGATAATCCGTAATTCGTTTGTAATACAAAAACGAAAATACCGTTTATTCGTTTTTTGTTTCAAAACGAAAAACCAAATAACCCTTTTTTGGTTCAGAATCCAAAAAAAAACCCCAACTAAAACGGCCCGTTTTTCGTTTTTTGGAGATTCATTTTATCGTTATTCCTTTTGGAACAAATAATGAAGACAGTCTGTGAACTTCTGTCAATTCTTTTTGTTCTAAACCAAAAACGGAAGTCACGTGGTCTATTCCTTTTTTGGAAGGGATAGTAACTGGCAAAGCCTTCAAAATAAAAGTAGCCCATGTACCATGCAGTTAGAAAGGTGATTTTAGACTAAAACTAAACTAAAAGAACGTTTTTTAAGTAAAACTAAAGTAGCACTGGGTGTAAAAAAACACTTTAGTTAACTGAAATAAAAACAATAAATAATAAAATAATAACTGTTAAGCTGTTAGGGAGAATTAAACATTTGTAAGACCATTGGTGACCTGTAACTTCAGATTAGGACAATTTAACTAATGTTATATGTAGCTTAGGATCGCAGTTAGCCTATTTATTAAAGTTTATATTATTTAATTCATATTTTAGTTTCTTAACACATATAACATAATATTTTTAAGCCTTCTTGCTGTGTGTGAGCTCCACCAGAAGAGGGCACTCTACCCCCTTGAGTCCTTCTGTGGCGCCAACAGCCAACAAGCCCTTTTGAAGTATTTATATCACAGAGAAGGCTGCACTGCGACCAGAGGAAGCTGATCACTGAGTTTGAAGGCTGTGCAGAACTTCACCTGCCTCCAGCTTCTCTTTCTATGGAGCTGCTGAAAACACTCAGCTTCCACCATCTGCTGTTATGCGTGTGTTCCAAACTCTTCAAAACAAATCTGTGGAGCTCTAAACTTTTTATTTTCCTTTGCTATTTTCGCCAGTATAAACTACTGATGTTAGTTAAGTAGACAAAATATTTTAATGCAGCCTGTAGTTCTCATGAGTTAGGCAGACTTATGTGTGAAACCTGGTGAGCATTAATAGCTCCAGGGCTTTTTAATGCTTTTTTGGGTTTAATTCTGTTTGGTGAACCACCAGATAAAGGCCGAGCTCCTGTTTGTACTTGTGTAAAGTAAAATAAGTTTCTCCCTGGTACTCCTCTCAGGACCTCCCAGATTTTCCCCAGTACCTGGAGGATGTGAGCCTGTGCAGCCTACCATCACTCTGTGTTCAGATAAATGCTGGACTGTCAGGACAAAGCAGAACACCACTCCTTCCTCCAGCACCAGAGAAGGGCCCTGTTGGCACTTTGAGATATTTACATCATGATTTATGGTAACAACACCTTGTAATTGTAGCTCTGCCTTTGTGCATAAGGAAATGTAAATACATGGTGACCTGTAGACCCAGCTCCAACCTGTCCACACTACCCAGGTCACCCTCCTTTAGGACCAGTCACCTTCACCCTCTTTACAGACAACATCTCACATGTGGAGCCTGATACTTGAGGCTTTCAGCGTTAAAAGAAAATAATTGTTTCTAAAGCTTTTAAAAGTCTCTTTTTTATTACATTCGATTTATTTAAAGGAATTAGAGACAAATCAGCTGTTTACATGGTCGTCCTGTCTGTTTCCTGGAGGCTGAGTTGATATGTGATGGTAACTGGATCGAGTTAATGTTCCTGATCATTTGGTGGGTTCTGTGTTTGTTGCAATTTGTTTTCCAAACTATGTCCAGAAGAAGATCTTCAACCAAGTCCAGTGAGAATCTTCATAGATTTCTGAATTAACGGCCTAATGTCCAAATAAAGTTCTGTGTCCATCTGACTGATGACCCCTCAGATTGTTACCTGGCAGTTAAAGCTGCTGCTCTGCAGAACACTGAACAATGTGCTCAGACTTTCTCATCTGTTTACGTGAGTTTGGCCCCGGGCCCCTTTAGTAAAAAGTGTTTTTGTGTTGATAGCTAGCTGCTTAATAACTCTGATGAAACTAAATATTAACTGATGGTTCCAGTTTGATAACAAGGCAGCTGTTTAAATTTAAGCTTGTCTATCACTGACTTAGTTAGCCCGATCTGGGCCTTTCACGTTGATGGTGGAGAAGAGTGAAGCTGGGGGGAAAAATGGAGTCAGAGGAGAGTATAGAGAATGAAGAAGACACAAGAGGACTTGTAAATAGGAAAAGGAAGAAGGATAGTGATTCAAGTGATGGCAACCAGGCAAGAAGAACAGATGACAGGTTTCAAGTAGGAATGATAGCAGTGACAAGAACGGATGGGATCTTCAAGGATTCGCACGAAGTTGGAAAGTTTGTTGGAGACAAACTCGGAGATATTCAGTCTATCAAAATAACAATGTCTGGGATGGTTGTCATTGACTGTGTTTCAAGGCGTCAGAGAGACCAAGCGCTGAGGATCAAAAAGTATAAAGATTTCAGCAGTCTGAAATGCTTCCCACTCGGGCCAAAAAGCAAAAAGGCAAGGCAAGGCAAGTTTATTTATATAGCACATTTCAACAACAAGGCAATTCAAAGTGCTTTACATAAAACATAAAAGCAACAGGGAAAAACAATAAAAACGTTTGAAAGCAACATAAAATATAATAAAAGTTAAAAGAGTTAAATGGAAAATAAAAACAGGCTGAGGGGTTGAGCAAATAACTGAGTCACAATCATTCTGAAAAGAGAACAATCAGAGAAGTACTCTTAATCTACTCTCTCTAGCTAGTCTGTACTCGGGTCCACAGCAATCTTTGGGTCCACTGAAACTCCAAAAACCCTCGGACACTACAGAGAAACCAGGACATGTCTGTCAACAGGCCCATTTGATCCAGTTATACTCTGGACCCACCTGCACGTTTACAGGTGGACAGAGGTTCCTGCAAATCAGTCGGGCGTGAGATTTAAGATCCACTTCCTTCACTCTGTTCAATCTCACTTCCAAAACGTCCTAACCCAGCTACCTACTCATTTCTCACCGTGTAAATATTTAATTAAAAGCAATGGTAAAAAGCTAAAAAACAAAGAAAGAGAAAACAGGACAGTAAAAGTTACAGTGCAGTGTAAAAGAAAAAACTTAAATATTTAATTAAAAGCAGTGGTAAAAAGAAAGGTCTTCAGTCTTGATTTAAAAGAACTGACTGTTTCAGCAGACCTGCAGTTATCTGGGAGTTTGTTTCAAATATACGGAGCATAATAACTGAACGCTGCTTCTCCTTGTTTAGTTTTGACTCCCGGGGACAGAAAGCAGACCTGCCCCAGACGACCTGAGAGATCTGATTGGTTCATAACGAAGCAGAAGATCAGAAATATATTTTGGCTCTAAACCATTTAGTGCTTTGTAAACTAACAGCAGGATTTTGAAATCAATTCTTTGACATACAGGAAGCCAATGTAAAGACCTCAGAACTGGAGTGATGTGATCCACCTTTTTGGTCTTAGTGAGGACTCGAGCAGCAGCGTTCTGAATCAGCTGCAGCTGTCTGATGGATTTCTTAGGGAGCCCTGTAAGGACACTGTTACAGTAGTCAAGTCGACTGAAGATAAATGCATGGATAAGCTTTTCCAGGTCCTGCTGAGACATAAGGCCTCTTATCCTTGATATATTCTTCAGGTGATAGTAGACTGACTTTGTAATTGTCTTAATATGGCTCCTCAAATTCAGGTCTGAGTCCATGACTACACCAAGATTTCTGGCTTGGTCCGTGGTTCTTAACATTACAGATTGAAGTCGAAGCACTGACTTTCAATCGTTCCTCCCTGGCTCCAAAACAATAACTTCAGTCTTATCTTTGTTTAATTGGAGAAAATTCTGGCACATCCAGTTGTTGACCTGCTCAATACAGTTACTCAGCGCCTGTATGGGATCATAGTCTCCTGGTGAAATGGTTATGTAGATCTGTGTGTCATCTGCATAATTATGGTAACATATTTTGTTGTTTTTCATAATCTGAGCCAGTGGAAGCATGTAAATGTTAAACAGAAGAGGCCCCAGAATGGAGCCTTGGGAACTCCACATGTCATTTTGTCAGCTCAGATGTGTAGTTACCTATAGACACAAAGTAGTCCCTGTCCTTTAAGTAGGATTCAAACCAGTTTAGTACTGTGCCAGAAAGTCCAACCCAGTTTTCAAGTCTGTCTAGTAATATGTTGTGGTCTACCGTGTCGAATGCAGCACTGAGATCCAATAATACTAAGACTGAGATTCTGCCACTGTCAGTGTTTAAATGAATGTCATTGAAGACCTTAACTAGAGCCGTCTCAGTGCCTGTGGGAAAAAACCTGAGAGGAGAGACATGTTGACAATTTGTAGTAAATCTGAGGTCATGCATTTAGACACCTTTTTGAAAAAACCTGTTGACAGAATATCAAGGCAGCATGAGGAGGATTTCAGATGTTGTATTATGTCCTCCAGGTTTTTATGGTTAATAGAATCAAATTGTCTCATGCTATATGAATTGTTTTCAAATGGACACAGGGATAGGACATATCCTGTACCTGACATGGAGCCGCTGATTACTTGTCTAATTGTTTGAATTTTGTCTGCAAAGAAGGAAGCAAATTCATTGCAGGCTCTGGTGGATAGAAGGTCAGAGGCTACAGACACAGGAGGGTTGGTTAGCCTGTCGACAGTAGCAAACAGGGCACGTGCATTATTAGTGTTTTTGGTGATGATGTCAGAGAAGAAGGACCGCCTTGCATTTCTCAGCTCTAAATTATAAATGCGAAGTCTCTCTTTATAGATGTCATAATGAACCTGGAGATTTGTTTTCCGCCACCTGCGTTCAGCTTTTCGACACTCTCTTTTTTTGAGTTCTAATCAGCGTGGCATTTCTCCATTGAGATCTTCTCTTACCAGAGACAACCTTCACCTTTGCTGGTGCAATGGCATCAATAACATTTGTAATTTTAGAACTGAAATTATCCACAAGCTCATTGACTGAGACCTGTGGAAGGGCAGGTGTTGGGGAGAAAGCCTCAATAAATTCTTCACTAGTGTTTTCCGGAAGGCGGGTTGTGCCTGGAGGACTTAGAGCCAGTGGTGGGGGTGGACGGTGAGGGGGGTTTAGGGTAGAGAAAATGGGAGTGGAGCGAGGGAAGGTGCGCGGAGTAAATTTTGTCCCAGCTCTAACCAGGTCTTCCATGTGATCAGTGAAGTCCAGCAGAGGGGAGAGGGGAGAAAGTGTGTCTGGAGATGGGGATTGGGGGGGTAGAAAAAGAAAGGAGTAATAAGCGGCGTACCCGCTATCAGTGGAAGAGAAGGACTTTTGGAACATTGAAGATGTCTGTGAGGCGAGAAGACTGACAAGATTCCGTCAAGGAGAAAGGGAGGAAAGCAATTCAGTGTGTCTGACGTTTGTGGGAGATTTACCTGAGAGGGTCTACTTAGACTACATATGTTACAGGGTGAGGCCTTATGAAAGAGCCCCATTAAGGTGCTTCTGCTGCCAGGAATATGGTCATGTAGCAGCAGTATGTAGAGGAGTCAGGAGATGTGGGAGATTTGGGAAGGACAGCTGTGAAAGAGAGGAGTGTGAAGAGAAACAAGAACAAGCTAAATGCTTTCACTGTGGGGGAAATCACCATGTGGGGTCAGTGCAGTGTCTGGAAAAAATAAAACAAACAAAAATGAGTAAAATCAGAGCAGAAGAGGGTCTAACATATGCTGAAGCTACCAAGAGACTGAAAAGAAAGGAGGAACGAGCAGCAGTACAAGAGGAACAAGAGCCGGAAAAAGAAGGGAGAGGATCAGAATGTGATCTGCATGGACAAGAAGTGATTCCTTGCATTCATTGCTATGGTAGTTAACTGTGCGGTGGAAATATAGAGCAAGTCAGAACGGATCAAGATGGTACTGGATGCAGCAAGGAGGTTCTTAGGCATTGCAAGCATAACAGGGGAAGAAATAGACACAACTCTGAGGGAAGGATTTACATCATCTCAGACCACTGAGTCTGAGACATAGAACCTCAGCATAGAGCGGTCAATGTACGAACAACGGAAGGAGAGTACTATGGGTAACAACTGTAAATATATTGCACTGGGAAACTATTTCATCCAGTAGGTGGCGGAAATGCAACATTTTGGATGCCAACCGCCGTAAAACCCCAAAGAAGAAGAAGAAGACTTAGTTAGCCCGTGTGGTTATCCATTTTCTGGTTGTGATGGTAGGCTTTCGGCCTGGTAATGCCACAGTCTCGTCTCACCCTCTCAGGTAAACTCCACCCTGCCTCTCCAGTAGCGGGCACACCTGGAGACAGTTACCTCGTTAAGAGCTGATGTTCAGGGAGCGTTCAGGATCTCTCTTAATGAATTGTGTCACAGTGTGGTCAGGGAGCAGGTCAGGATTTTGGATGGTAGGCCTTGAGGATGATGCATAATTGTTTTAACTTTTGTGAACACTTTTTAAATTGTTTTTATAACGGGCATTTTAAGTCACCAAGACCCTGTAGACCCTGTAGACTGCATGGCCTGTTTTGCTAGAGTTCACCACAGAGAGGGCCGTGGAGGATGATACACTGAGTTGCCTTAAACATCTGCTCCTTGAATGAGGTGGAGTCAGAGCTGGTGGATGATTTACTGCATTAGTTGAGGGTTGTATAGCCACTGCTGTTTGCCTGCCTGATCAAGTGCTGATTTTTGTGCCAGATTTTAAATGTGGATTCTATTTATGAGACTCTGTTACAGGTGGAGGGGCCCTGTGAATGTTTTTGCAAAGTTTGCTTGTTGTTGGGCTGCGTGACTTCCCTCAGCCCTTCTCCCTCTTCTTCCAGTGTTCTGACAGGGTGGTGGATTGAGGGAGCCCCTCTTCCCTTCACTGCATGTGGTGTGTGAATATGACAGCTGTGTGCGGACCTTTAACTGAACCATATTGTGTGGGGTTTTATGTGTGTGACTTGCTGTCTTTAGGTGGTGACGCACACCTGTGGGGGGTATCAAGGCATCCTGGTGGCAATTTTGCTTTGTAACAGTTTACTTTTATCCTTCAGCATCTCTGCAGCACGGGCCTTAACATCTTATTGGTTTATTGTTTTGAGCTTGTGTTAATAAAACTGCCCAAAACCTGATCTTTAAATTTTCGTGTTTCATAAATCACCTTTCCAGTTGAAACGCATGTCTCTTGTAAAGAAATGTTCTGTAAAAAAATAAATCCCCTGGGTTAAAATGACAGATTATATCATGGTTCCTAAGCTTGCTTAATTGCTTGTAGTGCTACGCTAACCTTTCTTCTAAGGAGGACAGGAGTCCAAAAATGTTCCAATAGCACAGAATTAATTTCTAAAAATGTATTATACATAATGACTCTTGGTATAATATAACCTACACATTATTTACAGTAGGTTTTCTTCACTAACCCACTATGCTTGTAAATCATTTCTGGGCATATGTGAGTGAAAGAGTTGCACTGCAGAGCCCTGCTTCACTGTACTATTGTACATACTAGCCTACTGTATATGATATGTATTAAAAGAGATATGTTGACATCATCCTCATTTACAAAAGCAGAGCCACAATTACAAGGTGTGGTTATTATAAATCATGATGTAAATCTGTGCCAACATGGCCCTTCTCTGGTGCTGGAGGAAGGAGTGGTGTTCTGCTTTGTCCTGACAGTCCAGCATTTATCTGAACAGAGAGTGATGGTAGGCTGCACAGGCTCACATCCTCCAGGTTCTGGGGAAAATCTGGGAGGTCCTGAGATGAGGACCAGCGAGAAAAACTAAATAACTCAACTTCACTTTTATTATTGGTACACAAGTACAAACAGGACAGAGCACGGCCTTTATCTGGTGGTTCACCAAACAGAATTAAACCCAAAAAAGCATTAAAAGATCGGAGTCCGGAGCTATTAATGCTCACCAGGTTTCACACATAAGTCTGCCTAACTCATGAGAACTACAGGCTGCATTAAAAATATTTCGTCTACTAGTTTACACTGGCGAAAATAGCAAAGGAAAATAAAAAGTTTAGAGCTCCACAGATTTGTTTTGGAAGAGTTTGGAACACACA
This sequence comes from Lepomis macrochirus, assembly GCA_024633595.2. Lineage (NCBI taxonomy): Eukaryota > Metazoa > Chordata > Actinopteri > Centrarchiformes > Centrarchidae > Lepomis > Lepomis macrochirus. The sequence goes on along the minus strand of JALXJV020000011.1, from coordinate 7,535,411 downwards.
CATAACAGCAGATGGTGGAAGCTGAGTGTTTTCAGCAGCTCCATAGAAAGAGAAGCTGGAGGCAGGTGAAGTTCTGCACAGCTTCAAACTCAGTGATCAGCTTCCTCTGGTCGCAGTGCAGCCTTCTCTTTGATATAAATACTTCAAAAGGGCTTGTTGGCTGTTGGCGCCACAGAAGGACTCAAGGGGGCAGTGTGCCCTCTGCTGGTGGAGCTCACACACAGCAAGAAGGCTTAAAAATATTGTTATATGTGTTAAGAAACTAAAATATGAATTAATAAACTTTAATAAACAGGCTAACTGCGATCCTAAGCTACATATAACATTAGTTAAATTGTCTGAAGTTACAGGTCACCAATGGTCTTACAAATGTTTAATTCTCCCTAACAGCTTAACAATTATTATTTTATTATTTATTGTTTTTATTTCGTTTTTGTATTACAAACGAATTACGGATTATCCACAGATACCCTGACCGAGAAGGCAGATCTGTTTGTGACGCCGCCAGTGTTGGGCAGTAGCGTCGCTACAAGTAGCGCCGTTACTAGTTTAACTACATTTCTCAGTAGCTTGGTGGTAGCGTCGCTATTTTCTGAATCAATTAGCTTTTCTGTAACGAAGCTCTTTTATTGGCCGAGTAGCGCGGTAGCTTCCACACACGCTACATTTTCCCAAGCATTTCTGATGGATCAGTAAGTGACACCACCGCCACACACGGACCTGTATGTGCAGCCCGGCAGAAGCGCTTCCCTGTGATGGTGACATCGCGTGCCGATCCTTGGGCTGATGTTTGCGACTTTGCTGCAGGGGAAATAAAGACACGTGCGACGGAGTCTCTCTCTCTCTCTCTCTCTCTCTCTCTCTCTCTCTCTCTCTCTCTCTCTCTCTCTCTCTGCCATGAATGTTGCAATGTTGCCAGAGCACAAAGTCACATATAAACTATAAAAAATATATAATTAATAAATAATTAATTATTTTAATTAATTAATAATATGATAATTAAGTTGCTTTATATAAACAACAATGGTTCTCCGTTTGTTTCATGAGGAAGTACATTTAGCAGCATTGATATGGCAGTAAGTAGGAGAGTTTCTCTGTCTGATTTAGCTCTCGCACACACACATTGGAGCAGGTTTATAGTCTTTCTTCTATTGCTACTATTGAATGAAGTTGGTTCAATATAAACTAAGCCTATGTTGTGTGTGTGAGTGAGTGTGTGTATATAAATATTTACATATAAATGACCTAACTATAAACTATTAAAAAATTAAAAGTAGCTTAGATGTAACTAAGCTACTTTTGCCACGTTGCTGTAGCTTAGCTTGCTACATTTCACTGGGGGTAGCTTCTGTGTAGTGAAGCTTCATTTAATGTAGAGTAGCTAGTAGCTTAGCTCACTACATTTTCCAAGTAGCTTGCCCAACACTGGACGCTGCGGCGTCTCAGTGCTCTCTGTGCGCCTGACAGCACAGTCTGTTCACTGCAGCGTGTTTACACACGGAAACTAAAGTGAAAACTAACACAGAGGATATGATTCAAAACTACTGACGCTCTCTTCTGCAATTCTTTAATGCTGTTTGATGTTATCTTGGATTTTTATGATGATTCCATCAGTTAGCCGAGTCTGAAAAGGACTCAGCTGCTAAATTCACGTCTAATATCGGGCAACGGCGAGCCGAATCCTGCCACCTGACCGCTGCAGCTCCGGGGGCTGATGAAATATTTAGCAGACATTGATTTAAGATTTGGCACTAATTTGGCTTATTTTCTTTCTTTTCCACTTGAAAGGTGCAGTATGGAATAGTTCTGGCTCACTAGCAGCAGCACAAATCAAACTGCTGCTTTGAATGTTTAAATGATAAAGTGATAACGTGTGATATGAAGTGAAATTAAATATGTGAGAGCCATTATTATCTATTCCTCTCACATTCACTTTTATTTTGATATTAAACCACTACAGACACGATCAGACTTTTATTGTGTATAAAAGGACATAATCAGGTTTCTGATTGGCTGCTTCATTGACATCTGCACAGTAACTGGAGTGGATAATTTTTAAGATTATTTTTGAACCATTTGGTGAGTTTGGAGTTCACTGACAGAGCCAGACAAAAGTTTGAGGACGGTCCGCTGATTCTCACGTCACATTCATTTTTATACATCCCACGTGTGCGTGAAAACCAGCGTCCGTAACCTTTATGTGCGTAGGCGGGGTTTATACATGAGGCCCCTGGTCTGGAGACCTTTATCCTGCTGCATCCTGCAGCGGTTTGGTGGTCTACGGATGGATCTATCTGTTTCTGACAGACTGTAAAAAGTTGAGCACATCATCTCTACCAGCTTTTTCCAGGAGTGTTTTCTCAGTGTGGACTTTGCTGAGGAAGCAGAGGCAGCAGCAGGCTGACTCTCTGTACTGGCTCCTACAAGAGCCTGTGCTGTTTGGAGGACTGTTGGACTGTCCTAGCTGGGGGCGACCTACGCTATCCAGACGGCTTCACACTGCAGGGGTTTCTACTCTGGGGAAGGAAGGTGGTGGAGCTAGCTGGGCCCCGGTTGGACGACCCTGTTGGACTAGCTGATGGGCTTGGATTAAGGTCTACATGAGTCCCAAGTCAGCTACTGAAACACTGGAAACAGAAGCTGACAGAGCGTGAGTGCTCTCTATAACGGACTTTTCTGATGGAACACTGATCTGTATCCTGCCATCAGGCTTTCTCCTGGTTTTAAGAACTGTTCTGGTTTTCTACTTGAGCCTGTGGACCCTGTAGGTGCTTCTTTGGGGGACGCCTCAGGAAAGACTCTCTATAAACTGATGGTGCAAACCGTGAATCAGAGAACACTGAGTGGACGTAGTGACGCCCCGTGGAGGGTTTTTCTGGACTCAGCTCAGGACTGATCAGGAGGATGGCTGCTTTACTCCAAACAGTGTCAGCAAGCTAACACGCTATTTAAGAACAGTCCGTGTTGATGCAGTCTGCAAGTAGAAGGATCTGTCAGAACCAATTATCAGCCGGCAATCTGACAGCTGACTTAACGTTTCATCCACAGACTTAGAAATAATAAAACAAACAGACGTAACGCTCTTCCTGATTATCAGCTTCTATTCCACATCATGTTTTTAAAGAAATGATAATAAAATACATAAATACAATGAATAAATAAATAATCTCTATTTCAACTATCAGACAATAACAAATATTTCCATTTTCTAAACTTCTACATTCTAAACCTTCTTCAGCTCTGAACAGATTATTAAACACTGAATGATTTCAAGCAGGAACATTGTCTTCTAACGTTACATCATTTATTCTTTATTCAGATTGAGGTGGTGCAGTTTGTCAGAGATCAGCTGTGCTTCTCTGGCCTCAGCTCTGAAGTCCAACCCCTCCCATCTGAGAGAGCTGGACCTGAGTAACAACTACCTGCAGGATTCAGACGTGAAGCTGCTGTGTGGTTTTCTGGAGGATCCACACTGCAGACTGAAGACTCTGAGGTCAGACACCATTTTTTTAAGTTTACTTGTTGAAGTAGAAATATTTCTTTGTTTCTGTTGGTTTCAATGTGTTTTCACAAATAATGTCTGATCACTGATATTGATCCTTCACAACACACACACACACACACACACACACACACACACACACACACACACACACACACACAGATCAGATCATATTTCCAAATGCAGATGTTTAAAGGATCAATATAGTTTTTCTCCTCTAGTTCCAGACTGGCCTGAGATCAGCAGCATGTTATTGATCTGTGTTGACATGAATGGGTGTATGAATGTTGTGCTGACATTTGGATGATGTCTGTAGAAGGCTGACATTATGATGATCCACAATAACACAATGACAAAGTCCCTCTACTCATTTTAGGGAAAAGCTCATTGATTAGGACATAGTAATGTTGAGCTCCACATTTAAAACCTGAACACATCTGATTGGATTAGAAATTAATTTTTATCTCCATCATTTATTCTTTATTCAGATTGTGTGTCTGCAGTTTGTCAGAGATCAGCTGTGCTTCTCTGGCCTCAGCTCTGAAGTCCAACCCCTCCCATCTGAGAGAGCTGGACCTGAGTAACTACAACCTGCAGGATTCAGATGTGAAGCTGTTGTGTGGTTTTCTGGAGGATCCACACTGCAGACTGGAGACTCTGAGGTCAGTTCACTGACTCTCTGTTACTATTGTAGATCTGATATGTTTAATTAACAGTTGATTGATGTTTGGTAAGTGCACCAACAAACTGGGCGAGCTGGTGAGGAAGGCCAGCTCGGTGGTGGGGATGGAAGTGGACAGTGTGGAGGCAGTGACTGAGAGGAGGATGAGAGGGAAGCTGAAAACCATCATGGACAACCCCTCTCATCCTCTCTATGCTTAGCTGAGGCAGCTCAGGAGCTCCTTCAGCCACAGACTCATCCAGCCCCGAGCCTCAAAGAGCTTTGGAGGCTCATTTGTGCCGTCAGCCATCAGGCTCCACTAGGGGTGTGGAAAATAACTGATCTTTAGATGCATCGCGATGCAGACTTGGACGATTCTGAATCCATTGACAAATCTCAATAATGGATTATCTAGAGGTTAACTGATAACGTAATGTTGACGGAACGAAAAAGGCGGAACTCAGAAATGTGGAAGTGCAGCTCTGGACCGTCTGTGGTGTGAACACAACGGAGACGTGTGGTTCTCCCTGTTCAGCACAGACAGACAGCTGTTTAATGACCGCTGCTACTAAACTTTGACATGATCAATAAAATCAAACTAACGTTAATGATTTTCACCCGCACACTGTGCAGCACGGCAGCGCTTAGCTAGCGTCCTCTGCTCATTCTTTATAGGACAGCTACAGGACAGGCGGCAGTAGGTGTCGGTGAAAGCAGAGGAGGAAAAGATGAGCACTACGTTTCAGTCTAGCAGTAAATGTACGCTGCAGGTCACAGCGTGTCCGTTAATTAAAGTCTGTCTGTTTTCCAACTGCTGGAAAAGTGAAGGCGGTTAGCGCTAGCTAACATCTCCTCTTCAGACTGCGGTCTGGAAGCTGAGCAGGACGCTTTTTTGCTGCTACTTCAAGTTCGTTTGTTGTCATTCATCCACATATCGAGTACACAAATGAAGGAAAAGCCGTTTCTCAAGGCCCATGGTGCTCAACACAAGATTACAATAATCAGGTTAGAAGAAACAAACATGTGACTACGCTAGACGAGACAAAAACAGGAACAGATATATTAAGTGGAGTGAAGGTGGTTTGGCTGCAGCACTGTAAAGTGCGTAATTCAACATGTATCTGACTCTATACTAATAACAGCAGCATCAGAAATGAAAACAGCAGCAGAGGTCAGTAATAATGCTGTAATAATGGAATAATGCTATGCTATGTTAGCTACATTTATATGAAGTAACATTAAATATCTGCATTTCATTACTACCTACTTCTTTGGATTGGTACAAATACTTTGCTTTAAAAGTACCAAGTAGTCACACAGTGAGAAAAATACATCTTTATCGTTTTACAATCTCACCGTAGCCTCATAATCGTAACGAGGTGCCTAGAAATTCCCGCCCTTGAGGTGAATCATCGAGATGCATCGTGATATCGAATCACTGACCTGATAATCGTATTTGAATCATGAGACTAGTGAAGATGCACACCCCTAGGCTCCACAACACCACAGCACCAAACTGACAGACTCTACTTTGACTTGATTTATTGAACATAATTGTTATTGTATATCCATTTTTTTTGTAGTGTGACCACTGTGTGTATATATTTACACATCTATGTAGAATGTTACCGATTCTACTTTTTATTGTATTTGTATTGTGTCCTTTACATTCGTCTGTGTTGCTGTGCCAATCTGATTTTCCCCTACAGGGATTAACACAGGTATGTCTTATCTGAAACGGTCACATCTGGATACAGAAGATCCTCTGAACTACTATTTGTTTGAAACTGATCAAGTTTACTTGTTGAAGTAGAAATATTTCAGCAGCACTTTATAATAACTACACACTATAAAGCTTTAGTGAAGTATTAGTAAATACAGAATTCATCATTTATAAAGCATTGTTCTTTCATTAATACACATTAGTAAGTCATTTATAAACAAAGTTATACATGTTGTATTCTTTATTAATAAGCTCATCTATAATGTGCTTAATAATTGTATTTTCATACTTTATACATGATCGGCTCACTATTTATAAATGAAGTATTATTTTAATGACAAACAAACAAATTATTTTATATATGAGTTGTTAATGGTTCATGAGATTTTTTTTTATATACTTTCCAGAGAAAGAATATAAACAATCTCAGCATAACTCGTAAATCTACCAGTGGCAAAGCCCAAAGGATGCTACTGAGACTACCTGAAAGATGCCCCAGCTAACTTTACCAGGTAAAAGCGTCACCGTTAAAGGCCTGGTACCGTTTCTCTGAACTCCTCATCAAAAGTCCAAGATCTGTGCTGCCAGAGATCTGCTGTGATGGGACCAGCAAAGGGTTGTTCATAGACGTTTTATTACACTTACTAATACTGCAATTCATGATTAATTCTGTTAGTTACTAATGGTTAGTAAGTACTTTGTGTGAGCTCATCTAAAGTGAGGACTGTCTGTGCCTTACAAAGCATTTACAAATGATTTTGTAACATAAGAATCAGTTATCTTCTGAACAGAAAAAGGAAACGGACACAACAAAAAGTGATACAGGACATATTATTTATTACAAAATGCCTTTCAGCCATTCGTTCATAAAAAACAGAGATCTGCTGTGACGGGACCAGCAGAGGGTCTCTTGGACGGTCTGTTGAAGGACACCAGTCTGTTGATCAACCGCCGATTGAAATGGTCTAATAGTGTGTGTTCATTGATGTTTTATGAAACTTAATAATACTACACTGAAAAAAGAAAATAGTTGGTCCAACTTAAAAAAATTACTTCAATTGGTAACACAACATTTACATAATAATTTTAAGTCAGATTTAATAACCTGAGTGCTTTCAAATTAAGGGTTTTCATTAATGCAACTTAAATTAGTAGAAGTTACCTTAAAGTTTTCTGTCTTTCCAACTCAGTTTGTTTGCTTCAACATTAAGTAAAAGACTTCATTGCAATCTATTTCTATGGTTTAAGGTCGTGTCATTCTTGAAGTTACCTTAGCTGAAAAATTTTAGATCTAACAGATTAATCTGATGCATTTCTTGAGACTTTAAAGTGATGTTAGTTCAAAGGTGTAGCCCTCGGCTGCTGAAAAACACCCAGCATATGAAGCATCAGTATCAGGACTTCTGGCGTGTTGCTCCTCCTTTCGCACAGATGACCTTTTTATGTTTTTCCTGTCTGGGAAAAACGTAAAAAAAGGTTTTACATTGTTATACCAAAGATTTATAACTTTAGCAGGAAGCATTTAAGCAAGACATCACTACTATGAACAGATTAAATTTCTCCATCTCTCCTCAGCATTACATTAAATTACAATCAAAACATACTGAACAGAGTTTACACATTTTAGGCAAAGAAATGATCTTTAACATGTATTATCATAAATACTGTAAATAAAAGTCCCTCTGAAGGTACTACATGTGCTTACACATCCAAAAGTACCTCCAGAGATTAGTTTGAAACCAGGACACAACAAAATCCTGTTGACAGTTCACAACATCCTCCGACTGCTTTTAACCTACAGTATTTGGTTTTAACCCGCCCATTTAAGCTAGCATCACGCTGCACTTTTAGCTCTCTGCTAAAGGTTACAAACTTTACTCACCGGAGTTTCCAGGAATAAAAAACTCCTTCGGCAAGTTGTGGTATCCAAAGATCAGGAGTGATGGTGTTTTTACACTTAAGACCTGCTTCTGGGCCCGTGGGATCTCGTTTTTCCAACTGTGTCTTAGCCGCTTCTCTCTGTTCTTCCTCGGTGCGGTCTGGCGCTAAAGTGAGCGCACACTGCAGAGACTACTGGACGCGCTTAGGGTCAAAATAGCACTGCTTTAAGGCCCGTATTTTTTATGTGGGCTACAGTCTGTGGTAAGGAGACACGGTTGAGATGGGCGGTTTGACCAGAAACCGTACTTTCACTTGTTTCCTGTGTTAAACACAAAGTCAATATTGAGGTTTTTATTTGTTTGCCTTTGGAACGTAAGTAACGTTCAGTTTCAAAAGGTTATTCACTAGTTTTATTTTTGAATTATTATTTAACCGGACGTATTTATTGTTGCTAACTTGACCGCAGAGACGTCCAAAAACGACACTCTATCAACAGAAATGCAATATAAGATCCATAACTGTTTTCAGTGGTGTGTAAAGACCTTATATAATAAATTACATTGTCAGGGTAAACTCTTTGGTTAGCTCTTTGTCATCTGGGGGGTTATCAGATGACAAGTTTGAGATATGTGTTAATGATAATAATACATTTATTTATCATGTAAATACATCGAAAAGTTTTTTTATTTATAAAAGACAGTAAGTGTCTAACTTGATCCCATTTAAGGGTTAACCAAAGACCTTTGCTTGGGTCCCCCTAGGCCTTGGGACGGGGTCATCTGTACCCTTTGACCCCCCCCCCTGACGGCGGGCCTGTCTGAACCATGCGTACGCTCATAAAGAGGAGAAAAGAGAAACGGAGACTCACATGGCAGAAGGATGAAACTGTTTGAAATGAACAGGCCTACTGCTGTGTGAAATAAATCCAAATACTCCCTCTGATTATTTAGAAAGGCTTTAAGCCTGTACTACTCAGACACCTGTTTGATTGATTTCCCTGAAGTGCACAATTAAAAACATAATTTAAGATCATTTGCGGTGCACAAAAAGAACCATGACTGAGGATAAAAAACACAAACAGAGATTCTGTTTCTGCAAAAGAACACCTCAAATATGTTGGACAGTTTAATCAGGAATCAGATTAATAGGCTACTTTCATGCATTGAAATTTATTCTCATAAATAAGGTGAACAGGAGACAAATTATATTTTTATTTTTATTAAACCTAAGGTGGATCCCTGGTTAAATGACGCCACAAGGGCCCTTAGGCAACACTGTAGACAAGCCGAACGAAGGTGGAAAAAGGACAAATTATTTACATCACTGGGCCTATTAAGGGACAGCCTGGCCGCATACCAGAAGGCTGTAAAGGTCTCGAAGATGCATCTTTCTTCGGTCATAACTAGCAGTTGCCATGCACCTAGAGTTTTATTCAATACAATTAACTCTGTGTTGAATCCATGTACCTCTGATCCGACAGAGGTTTCAATAAGCACGTGAGAAATTTCTTGGCTATTTTACTGACAAAGTAGCATCTGTCAGTCAGAAATGCAGTGCTAATTTTAACGTGTTTGTACCTGCTGCTCCTGTGTGTTCTGCTGTTTTTGAGCAGTTTCACTTACGCTGCTTTCTGAGGTAGTGCAACATATGAAACCCACCTACTGTCCGTTAGACATTGTCCCAGCCAGGATAGTGAAGGAAGTTTTTAATAGTGGCATTGGGTCAAGTTTACTCACATTAATTAATGAAGTAATTCTTGTCTTAGTCTAGGTTGTGTCCCAGCTGCATTTAAACATGCTGTGGTCAGGCCATAGACTGTATATAAAAATGGACGTAGCGTCCATGACGTCACCCATTGGTTTCTGAAGAGCCGTTTTGAAGCTCAAAAGTGGCAGAGCTGTCTGCCGCCATCTTGGCAGCGCATCACCGCTCGTCACTCCCAGATAACCAAAAATGGGCAAAGAGGCGGGTCGTAGGTGGAGCTGAGGTGACGTTTTGCTGAAACCACTCCCGCCTAGCTCGACGTGACCGAGTTAGCTCAGGCTAAGGAGTTAATGCTACATGCTACTCAGCGGTGCTGTACGGTGGAGGTTGGAATCTGCGTGGCCGTGTCGTTACCAGTTTACGGACATGACCAACTACAGTCAAGGTAAGACACCGGAAAATAATAAAATAACTCACATATCTGTTATTGACATTATACTTCATAAGCTTTTAAATGATTTTTAATATATAAATGTGATAACGTTATTTTGAAACACTAACGTTACGTTAGAGCAGTTAACGACAAATCAGTTATTAATTAACGTTACCTTAAGTTTACTGAACGTTACAGCTCAAATGAACAATTAAATCAATTAACCCTTTTACATACAGTTGGTTAGAAAGCGGTTACCTCAGTTGTTACTTGTAATAAACGTAATAAGCTAGCGGTAGAGTCCTTAGTTATAGGATGGACGCTGTATAACTTGTAAAACGTTAGCTATGGCTGCTATCACGTTAGTAAATTCCCCACACTGCTATTTTGAGTAAAGTTGCTGCTGTCGGCAGGGTTGTGTCAACTTGTGTGGGATTATTGTCTGGAATAGGACTCGAGAGAGAGAAAGGTACTTTTTATATTTGTCACAAGATTCTTGTTGAGGTTCTGATGCTTCCACATCTGCTACTCAAAGCTTAAACTTTGAGTCTAAATAACGTTGCTAGTCTTGGCTACTGTACGTTTTTATAGCAAATATAAAATTGTCTGTCTTAAAAGGACAGCACAAAAACATTTAAAGACTGTCTCCCTTGTTCCATTTTCTCCCAGAATCACACTGTGGATCAGATGTCCCACCTGGAGCCCAAAGAGCTGCAGAGACCTGGGAGTCCTCATTGTGCTGATGGGGTGGACTGGCGTGGAAAGGCCTTCTCTCCTTCTGTTTACTCTGACTTTTTAATATTGCCCATATTTGTATCATAGATCCATTTAAAAATATACAGTTTATGGTTCACTTGTAATAAATTCTATATATAAGCACTCAGAGCTGACCAAATGCATTTGTAGTAAACAGGTGAGTCTATACAATGTAAACCACACAAAACCTTCTCAGGTCGCAATAAATGACACCTACAGGGCTTCAAAACTACTCAGTGTGCAGATAATTCTTTGTTTTTCACTACTGAGTAATTTCTCAGTCAGTGTCACATTTGTCTCTTAAAGAAATGTCAAAATAATACAACACCAACCTTTAGTGTTTGACTTTCTAACAAAAATGTTAACCTATAAATAACATCTTAATATTTTTTCATTTACAGCTGTTAACTAGAATATATTAAGTTTAGATCACACTATTTAAAATTAAAATATGAAACTGATAATGAATGAAGAATGATTTTATTATGTATAATTAGTTTGATACACTTTATAACAGAGTGTTCCTAATACAACAGCAATAGTTAATAGTAAATTAAACTCTTGTCTTGCATTAATGATAACATCAATATTAAGAGGTTACAAATGTAAAAGTAGTTTTGTATGACTTGAAATGTGTTGAGTTATTATAATGATAGAATCTGTTGATAAGGACACAGTGTCATAATTTCACGTCAGTAGTGTTCAGGTGTTGTGAGTAAAAAGAAAAGCAGGAGCTGAAGAGCTGGAAGCTGGAGCTGTTCTCTCCTGAAGAGCTGGAAGCTGGAGCTGTTCTCTCCTGAAGAGCTGGACACAGCTAATCACATCTGGAGGGTTCTGCAATCAGCTCCTCTGGTACCTGTAAAGACAACAATGGGTAGACAGTTAAGCAGCTTCTTCCAAAGAGCCATAAAGCTACTGAGCTCTGAGATCGCCTCAGCATGATAACCTCTCTGGCATGTGACAGTAATTAGGGGTGGCAATGTGAAATATACTGTTTACTAATTTGTGGAATATACGGGTTGCTGTTGGACACTGTGCAATAATGAATACTCAAGTCAGATCTTTTTTATTCGCACAATTGCAGATGAAACTACTTTAGGTCTAAACTTAACACCCACCTGTTTAGAATGGCTTTTAAAACGCAGTAGCAGTGTGACAATTTCCTTTTCTTGTTTCTTTTGACTTTTTCTTTTCTTTTTTGTTATATGTATCTATTGTATAATATGCTGTTTTATTATGTTTTATTATTTTTTTATGATGTGAAGCACTTTGGATACCTGACGGTTGTTGTAAAGCGCTATAGAAATATTGATTGATTGATTGATATATTTACATTGATGCTGTTTTCAATGCGTCAGTCGAGCAAATATGAGAGCAGAGTTTCATGTATTGTATCACATGTTCGTTTCCTGATGGAGCCAAACGCTGTGTGCCAGCGTGTGGATGTGATGCGCTGCTTGCAAAAAAACACTATTTTCTTGTCATTTCCAACAAGTCATATTTCTTTTAACTCATCTGCAGCCTTGTTAAGTGAGTGGAGTGTTTGCGGAGCCTAAATAAATGTTTAAACAGGTGGGATGCATTTGGTTTACTCTCTTTTCAAACGGGGGAATCCAGATCAGTACCTGGGTCATCCCGTCTGTCTGTGTGTCCCCCTCCGGTCAGTGACGTCACTACTCAGAGGGAGGCCCCTTCCTGCAGATTGGTTATAAAGGGGTGGAGCTCCGGTGCCCCCTTTCCTCCGGTGCACAAGCGTTGCATTAAAGTGCGTTTTTTACCCACCAAACAGCTTCAGCTTCACCAAAAGGAACGTCAGTGTAGCTTCTCTGTCAGAATTTGCCTCCTTTTCTTCCTGCAGTCAGGACGTATTAATATTAATGAGGGCAGGGTGTCCGCGGGGTCTTAAAAAGTCTTAAAAGGTGATAAATCAATTTTGCGAAAATCAAGGCCATTAAAAGGTATTAAAAAGTGATTTACGAGTACAGCCGACCGTAACCTCCCTACCCGGCGGACCCGTAATGCTGATCGTCCAAAACATAGTCAGAGTGGCGATCAGAAGTAACGGGATTAACCCGGTTAGCTGCTCGTTCTGTGGCCCCTTGAACAGCCCCGTTCCTGAAAAATGAGCGAGATGCGCCACAAACAGCTGAGTCGGTAAGACAGAAGACAACAGGGAGAATTCAAGGAGCGTGTGGGTTTGGCTAATGTTAGCTTGGTATTAAGCCAAATCGCTGCCTTTTATTAAAATACATTAAACTTTTCATAAAGCCGATAATCTTGTTAATGTCACTTTTTGGGATCGGTCACAGCCTGGATACAGAGCCCTTTAAAGAGAGAGTCGCGTCATCTCCGTTCTCTCCAATGGACCAGTTTTTCACAGCAATGGCGGATCATGGAGCGTCTGAATAGTTCCCGGAAGTTAGCATGAAATGCTCACAGCGCAGCAGAGCAGCAATAGAAAATGCTATCTGGGATGCACGTTTGAAAGGTAAGAAGTGTAAAAAATGAGATTGTTTATTTTTAGCAAAACTGAATTAAGTTAACATGTGCAGTGAAACATGTTAGTGGATTTCCCCACTAAACTACAAGATTTAGGGACAATTACGGTTAACAAATTTACATACTGGCAATGGATAAAGTTAGCAGCAGACAATAAACGGGCAGCCTATTAATTTATTTTAAAATACGTATATTTGGGGGGTAGTATTTGATTTAATTTAAATATATTAGTGGTGCATGTATGAATAAAGGGTTTTAAAACATAATTGTTTTTTTACCTCTAAAACTAAAAGTAGTATACTAGCATATTATATAAACAATCTTCATTGTAATCATTGATTTTATTAGAGCAGTAGACTCTGGAGGTGGAGGAGCAGTGATGCTAAAGAGTACTGAGTGGACTGGACCATGGTGAGAAAACAACACATGATTATACCATTTATAAGAAATATATATACTTCTTATACTTTCTTTCCTTTCTCTCAATCTCTGCATCCCGTCTTAGCTTATGAGCTTATTTTCCACACAACAATTCAGGTTTATTTGCCCACATTAATATTGGTGAACACTCAATTCTTACTGGATATGTTTACTCTAGTTACTAATTACTTTGTACAAATTCATATCACATCATCATCAAAGTTCCTGTATGAGAGAAATGTTTTAAAAAACAAAAACAGTCACTAACAGCTTATACAGTAACTGATGCCAACATCAGCTGCAAAAGCTGTTAATGAAGTTCCAAAATTTAACAATCCAGAACTTTCTCAATCAAACCTGTAGCTGTTTACAAGAAAGGTTGAATTGAGAGCAACTACCTTCTTCTGTAATGTCCAGATTCAACTTTTCTTGGATAAACATGACCTGGATGAATCTTTACAGATGTGTAGGTTTGTCTAACCCTTTCTCTTGTTCTCCCTCTCTCAGTACAAGAATCACAGGGGTTCAGTGGAGCCTGAAGATGATCTGATGTTTTAATAAAACAAACATAAAGCCAGTGACGTGTTATTTCTTTGTGGAAAAAGTACCTCACATATTTTATTGTTAGCCTCTTTAGTGATTGTAAGGTTGCTCCTGTTGACCTGATTCAACCATTTTTTCCTCCTCTCTATGTCAGCTGGGAAACCAAACGTTCAGACTCATTTTTCTGACAGACACAAACCATTTAACATGCTGTTTTCTAAGTGTATTAAATTAATACATGAGTATCATTGATATTCACCTGTCTGTTCTATCTGAAGTTATAAAGATACATTAGTCAGTAAGCTCAATTAACCCTGGTACCATGGAGTTACGAAAAGGTATGTTAGAAAGGTAAATCTCATCTGAATTTTGTGTGTTTGCAACACTTTCCAATGTAAGGTTTGCCAAAAATGTCCATAAGGTAGGTGATTGTAGCTGTTAATGTCAAAAATATATGTCCTCCTTTTAAAAAAATAGTAATGTAACTAAATGTACATGTCAGTGTGGTATACACATGTTGTAAATCAACGCATTTGTTGTTTAAATGACCAGAAATCACTTAAAATCGCCGTTTTGTCGTTTCTCTCGCTCATTTTGAATTGCCCGCCTAGGACTTCTGGGAACTATCTGCAGTCTCCATGAACCACGTGACGATGCAGCAATTTGGACCCCCGCTGACGCAACTCTCTCTTTAAAGGGCTCTGTCTGGATAACGGGGTTTTTAAAAAAGTTTGATGTGCTGCAACAAACTATAAATGTTGAAGTTAATGTTCTGCGTAAACGGTTATGATTATTGACGAGTTAGTAGCCTGACGAAAATCAAGCTTAGAGACTATCATGTAGCCTCCAGCATTTTTCTTGCACAAAGTTAATGAATAAAAAACAACCCAAACTGAAAGAGCTGTAATTTGAATTAATATTAAACTAGTGGTAAGTTATATACTGTATGAAATTATATTGAATATAGTAACATCATGAATATTAATATCAAACTTAAAGTTTAATATTACATTAACAACATACTTTTTATTTAATGTTAATGTTATACTAATCCAGTCATTTAGACTAGTCTCTCCTCCAGGTTGTGTCTGTGCTACACCGCCTACACTACACATTATTCATCACTCAGTTTATTCTCTTCATCTTTGTTCCCTCCTGGCCTTTATGAATTTTGTTGTATTGATCACGTGGTCGATTAAAGTTATCACACATAGCATTGCAGGGAAACTCACATTATCTAGTTTAAACCAACTAAAACACAAAATTACACTGTGTTTCACATAATTTGCTGTAATGTTGCTACAGAAACGTCATAGCTTTAGTAAGACAGCTGCTTTTCGCAGGAAATCTGACCAGTCCTTCACATAGAAAACAGTTGGCTCATACAGGCTGTTACAGTATAGGGAACTGAAAAAGTTGGTGAATGCCTCAATTTTTAAGTGGCGTTACAACCTGACGACATATAGGCATAATATGTTTTTCCTTTTTAAAACTCAAAAATGTCCCTTTTAAAGGTGTGTGGCTGATTTAATCAGTTAGCTCAAAGTGGCGTGGCAGTCTTAAGGTATGTTGAAAAAGTCTTAAAAAGGTCTTAAAAAGGTTTTGAATTTTACTTCAAGATTCCTGTATATACCCTGGAGGGACGTTTCACTGACCATTGACAGGCAACTATGGGCGTTTGGAGGGTCGGACATGGAGTTCTCTGGAAAGTATATTAAAAAAAAATCTCATGAACCATTAACAACTCATATATAAATGGTTTGTCATTAAAATAATACTTCATTTATAAATAGTGAACCGATCATGTATAAAGTATGAAAATACAATTATTAAGCACATTATAGATGAGCTTATTATTAAAGAATACAACATGTATAACTGTGTTTATAAATGACTTACTAATGTGTATTAATGTAAGAACAATGACTTGTAAATGAATTCCATATTTACTAATACTTCACTAAAGCTTTATAGTGTATAGTTATAAAGTGCTATATTTTCAATGTGTTTTCACAAATAATGTCTGATCACTGATATTGATCCTTCAGCACACACACACACACACACAAACACACACACACACAGATCAGATCATATTTCCAAATGCAGCTGTTTAAAGGATCAATATAGTTTTTCTCCTCTAGTTCCAGACTGGCCTGAGATCAGCAGCATGTTATTGATCTGTGTTGACATGAATAGGTGTATGAATGTTGTGCTGACATTTGGATGATGTCTGTAGAAGGCTGACATTATGATGATCCACAATAACACAATGACAAAGTCCCTCTACTCATTTTAGGGGAAAACTCATTGATTAGGACATAGTAATGTTGAGCTCCACATTTAAAACCTGAACACATCTGATTGGATTAGAAATGGATTTTTATCTCCATCATTTATTCTTTATTCAGATTGATGGAATGCAGTTTGTCAGAGATCAGCTGTGCTTCTCTGGCCTCAGCTCTGAAGTCCAACCCCTCCCATCTGAGAGAGCTGGACCTGAGTGACAACAAGATGCAGGATTCAGGAGTGAAGCTTTTGTGTGGTTTTCTGGAGGATCCACGCTGCAGACTGGAGACTCTGAGGTCAGTTCACTGACTCTCTGTTACTATTGTAGATCTGATATGTTTAATTAACAGTTGAAGCTAATTTCTGTTCAGACATAACTTCCATCCATAAAGTTGTAAATGTCCTTTTGTTCATATTTTCATGATTCTTGACAAAGACTTGTGTTTCTTAAAGAAACTGTAGAAAATGTTCGCTGTTAGTCGTTAAAGTAAATAAATGTTTCTAATTTTTGGTAAACGGTCACATCTGGATACAGAAGATCCTCTGAACTAATATTTATTTTAAACTGATCAAGTTTACTTGTTGAAGTAGAAATATTTCTTTGTTTCTGTTGGTTTCAATGTGTTTTCACAAATAATGTCTGATCACTGATATTGATCCTTCAGAACACACACACACACACACACACACACACACACACACACACACACACACACACACACACACACACACACACAGATCAGATCATATTTCCAAATGCAGCTGTTTAAAGGATCAATATAGTTTTTCTCCTCTAGTTCCAGACTGGCCTGAGATCAGCAGCATGTTATTGATCTGTGTTGACATGAATAGTAGAGGCTGACATTTTTTCCGGAATCCCACGGGTCACGGGATTCCCGTGGGATTCCTGCAGGATGGGAGTCATATTTACTATTAATCACAGGATTTGGACGGTACAGGATTAAATGGTTAACGGGAGCAGACGGGAGCGGGAATTAACCTATAGCAAAGACGACAAAGCTTTATGTGCTGTTTGGGTTTATTACACTATTGTAGACATGGTGTGAACTATGTAGGGGAGAGGCGGGACGAATGAAACACAGCGATTTTCTCAGAGACCATACAAGTCTGAAATGCCAAACTACATCAGCAGATACAGTCCACTGTAATTAACAGAACAGGGGAAAATCAGGTGGATCCATTACACTTTCACGGAGTTACATGAAAGAAGTTGTTTTTAACCACGTAAAGTAAATTCACTCAAGCGATCTTTTTTTTGAATGACGAGTTGTGTTTATTGTTCCATGTGTAATGGTTGTGATTACATGAAAGATTAGTTAGTACTTCCTGAACATCCTGAAGTTTGAATGTCAAAGTTTTACAGTTTAGAAGCTGGTGAAGTTTAAAAGTCACTGTCGGGACGATTGAAACAGGTGTTTCATTCGTCCCGACACGCAGCCATTCTACCTTTATTTAGATACGGCGGGAGGGGGGGCAGAGTCTACTGGGCTGCTGGTTGGACCACCAGGATGCTCGATGCTCACACCCAAATAACAGGGTCTTCTTCACAGTAGACCAAGAAAACAGGCTGCAGATGTGCATAAAAAGGGCAGCCGATATCTGATCCAAGTGCATTAGCTGTTAGATTTTGCAGTTAGCTAGCTAAGTCATATTTATACTATTTTTTATTAAGAAAAAGGACATAATGGGTTTGCAATTACGTATTAAGAAAGGCAGTGTCCAGCTTTCTAAATAAAAACAATAACTTAAACTATTTAAATGTATATCGCTGTGTTTCATCCGTCCCGCACAGTAGGGACGAATGAAACAATGCGCACCTTTCGTTCAAAGTGAAATTATACTGAAGTTGTTTTACATTTTAACAAGATAACACCTGGTATTGATAGAACACACATGTGAGTTGTTGATGACAACAACAAATGATTTCTGTCTGCAACGTTATATTTTAAAATGACGTGTATGTGAAAAGTGTTTCATTCGTGCCGGCTCTCCCCTACTGTTTTTCTTTTATTTGCTGTCTTCCATTTTCTGGAGAAAATCTAGAAACAGGCTCAGCAGCTGGTCTAAAACAGGATGGAGAGCAGATTAAATCAAATTCTATGTATTAACTAAACACTAATTGAAGAAAAAAATATATGGGAGCGGTACAGGAGCGGGAATCAGTTTAAACAGGAGCGGGATGGGATGGGATTAGTTTTTAAACTTTGGTCTGGGAGTGGGACGGGACAAGATTTCTTTCTATGGGAGTGGGACGGGACAGGAGTGAAAATCCACTCCCGTGTCATCCTCTAATGAATTGGTGTATGAATGTTGTGCTGACATTTGGATGATGTCTGTAGAAGTCTGACATTATGATGATCCACAATAACACAATGACAAAGTCCCTCTACTCATTTTAGGGAAAAGCTCATTGATAAGGACATAGTAATGTTGAGCTCCACATTTAAAACCTGAACACATCTGATTGGAATAGAAATGGATTTTTATCTCCATCATTTATTCTTTATTCAGATTGGACCACTGCAGTTTGTCAGAGATCAGCTGTGCTTCTCTGGCCTCAGCTCTGAAGTCCAACCCCTCCCATCTGAGAGAGCTGGACCTGAGCTGGAACGACAACCTGCAGGATTCAGGAGTGAAGTTGCTGTGTGGTTTTCTGGAGGATCCACACTGCAGACTGGAGACTCTGAGGTCAGTTCACTGACTCTCTGTTACTCTTGTAGATCTGATATGTTTAATTAACAGTTGATTGATGTTTGGTAAGTGCACCAACAAACTGGGCGAGCTGGTGAGGAAGGCCAGCTCGGTGGTGGGGATGGAAGTGGACAGTGTGGAGGCAGTGACTGAGAGGAGGATGAGAGGGAAGCTGAAAACCATCATGGACAACCCCTCTCATCCTCTCTATGCTTAGCTGAGGCAGCTCAGGAGCTCCTTCAGCCACAGACTCATCCAGCCCCGAGCCTCAAAGAGCTTTGGAGGCTCATTTGTGCCGTCAGCCATCAGGCTCCACTGGGGGTTTGGAAAATAACTGATCTTTAGATGCATCGCGATGCGGACTTGGACGATTCTGAATCCATTGACAAATGTCAATAATGGATTATCTAGAGGTTAACTGATAACGTAATGTTGACGGAACGAAAAAAGGCGGAACTCAGAAATGTGGAAGTGCAGCTCTGGACCGTCTGTGGTGTGAACACAACGGAGACGTGTGGTTCTCCCTGTTCAGCACAGACAGACAGCTGTTTAATGACCGCTGCTACTAAACTTTGACATGATCAATAAAATCAAACTAACGTTAATGATTTTCACCCGCACACTGTGCAGCACGGCAGCGCTTAGCTAGCGTCCTCTGCTCATTCTTTATAGGACAGCTACAGGACAGGCGGCAGTAGGTGACGGTGAAAGCAGAGGAGGAAAAGATGAGCGCTACGTTTCAGTCTGGCAGTAAATGTACGCTGCAGGTCACAGCGTGTCTGTTAATTAAAGTCTGTCTGTTTTCCAACTGCTGGAAAGGGGAGGCGGTTAGCGCTAGCTAACATCTCCTCTTCAGACTGCGGTCTGGAAGCTGAGCAGAACGCTTTTTTGCTGCTACTTCAAGTTCGTTTGTTGTCATTCATCCACATATCGAGTACACAAATGAAAGAAAAGCTGTTTCTCAAGGCCTATGGTGCTCAACACAAGATTACAATAATCAAGTTAGAAGAAACAAACATGTGACAACGCTAGACGAGACAAAAACAGGAACAGATATATTAAGGTGGAGTGAACGTGGTTTGGCTGCAGCACTGTAAAGTGCGAAGTTCAACATGTATCTGACTCTATACTAATAACAGCAGCATCAGAAATGAAAACAGCAGCAGAGGTCAGTAATAATGCTATAATAATGGAATAATGCTATGCTATGTTAGCTACATTTATATGAAGTAACCTTAAATATCTGCATTTCATTACTACCTACTTCTTTGGATTGGTACAAATACTTTGCTTTAAAAGTACCAAGTAGTCA
Source organism: Lepomis macrochirus (assembly GCA_024633595.2). Taxonomy (NCBI): domain Eukaryota; kingdom Metazoa; phylum Chordata; class Actinopteri; order Centrarchiformes; family Centrarchidae; genus Lepomis; species Lepomis macrochirus. Next base: position 7,514,976 of record JALXJV020000011.1, on the reverse strand, counting down.
CACAGTGAGAAAAATACATCTATCGTTTTAAAATCTCATCGTAGCCTCATAATCGTAACGAGGTGCCTAGAAATTTCCGCCCTTGAGGTGACGCATCAAGATGCATCGTGATATCTAATCATTGAACTGATAATCGTAATCAAATCGACGGCACTAGAATCCCTCTGTGCATGGCCTGCTATGACTCCCACCCAATTTTCAGCAACCTGGTACCTGGGAAGCAAATTTAAGAAAAAACAGGCAGAGCAATAAAGCAAGTTAGGCAGTACAAAGTGTCATACATTCAAATAGGGGCATGTGATCGCGCATCTGCAATGACGTTGTCTGCTCCTTTAATGTGCCGAATGTCAAGGTCATAGGCCTGCAAAAACAACGACCACCTCATAAGTCTTTGATTTGGACACTTAAATGACTGTAAAAATGTTAGAGGGTTATGATCTGTGTATACAATGAGTGGTGCGCCTTCTCCTCCTCCTATGTACACCTGAAAATGCTGCAGCGTCCAAATAAGCGCCAGCGCTTCTTTCTCTATCACTGAATAATTCAGCTGATAACTGTTGAATTTCTTCGAAAAGAAGCTAACTGGTCTCGCCATTCCCTGAGCATCCTCTTGCAACAGAACAGCACCAGCACCAACCTGACTTGCATCTACTTGGAGCATGAATGCTTTATCAAATTTTGGAGCTATAAGTTTCTCCGGAGACATGCGGTAAAAGCGCTGTTTAATTGGTTGTGCATCTCCAACATCAACATCATGTTCAATCCAGTCCGTGCAACATCACCAAACAGACAGGGATATTTCCGCACCAAATTCAATTCAATTCAATTCAATTTATTTATATAGCGCCAAATCACAACAACAGTTATCTCACAGCGCTTTTCATAAAGAGCAGGTCTAGACCGTACTCTGAAGTTATTTACAGAAGCCCAACAATTCCCACCAAGAGCAGCACTAGGCGACACAGGCAAGGAAAAACTTCCTTTTAAGAGGCAGAAACCTCGAGCAGAACCATGGCTCAGGGAGGGCGGCCATCTGCCTCGACCGGTTGGGGTGAGGGGGATAGAGAGAGAGAGAGCAAGAGAAAGAGAGAGAGAGAGAGCAAGAGAGAGAGAGCAGAGGGAGGCAACCTACACAGTATACACAGAGGTACAGACAATAAAGGTGATGGTGCTATAGACTGAATGAATGAAAAATGGTACAGATATTTATAGTAATGTTAATGATAATAATAACAGCAATAATAGCAATATGACTAGTAACAGCAATTACAACTGTAGCAGAGGGCGTCGAGCAGGAACATGGGGGCAGCAGGAGACTCCCAACCACAGATCCAGACTCCACAGCTCCAGAGCCAGCAACACCCGCAGGAAGTGACAGGAGGGGGAACCACACGACCACGGGAGAGGGAGAAAAAATCAAGTTAGTAACATGCATTAATGGGATGAGGTTGCACTCAGAGAGGAGAGAAGAGGAGAGAGGAGCTCAGTGCATCATGGGAAATCCCCCGGCAGTCTAGCCTATAGCAGCATAATTAAGAGATGGTTCAGGACTCACCCGAGCCAGCCCTAACTATAAGCTTTATCAAAAAGGAAAGTCTTAAGCCTACTCTTAAATGTAGAGATGGTGTCTGCCTCCCGAACCCAAACTGGAACCTGGTTCCACAGGAGAGGAGCCTGATAGCTGAACGCTCTGGCTCCCATTCTACTTTTGGAGACTCTAGGAACCACAAGTAACCCTGCATTCTGGGAGCGCAGTGCTCTGGTGGGGTAGTAAGGTACTATGAGCTCTTTAAGATAAGATGGTGCCTGACCATTAAGAGCTTTGTAGAAGAAGGATTTTAAATTCTATTCTGGATTTTACAGGAAGCCAATGCAGAGAAGCTAAGACAGGAGAGATATGATCTCTTTTACTGGTTCCTGTCAGAACACGTGCTGCAGCATTCTGGATCAGCTGAAGAGTCTTAATGGACTTTTTCGAAGAGCCTGATAATAAGGAATTGCAGTAATCCAGTCTAGAAGTAACAAATGCATGCAAATCAGACAGCTCACCACGTTGGGACTCAGATAAATGGGATAACAGTTTGTCTAAGTTTTTAAGTGACTCTGAATTATTCAACCGGCCATATAATAAACTATCATCAGTCTCCGGTACCCCATCTTCCTCCTGCGACCCCGAAACTGAGCTGACCACGAGAGCCGGACGCACCTCATCTTTAACTGCCTGGCTGACCTCGGCACCCCGACTGTTATAGGGCTTCAGCAGGTTGACATGACACAGTTGTGTCGATTTTCTCCGTCCTGGGGTTGCAATGACATAATTCAAATCAGACATTTTTTCAGCAACTGTGTAAGGACCGGTGTACTTGGCCTGAAATGGAGAGCCCACAATCGGCATAAGAGCGAGAACCTGATCTCCAGGACTAAACTCATGGCGTTCCGTACAGCGATCATACATCTTTTTCATTCTGCTCTGTGACCTCAGCAACTTTTCCCTTGCCATCCCACCTGCTACAAACAACCGATGTCTAAACCCGTTAACATAGTCAATCAAATTCTTAGGCGGTTCCGTGTCTACCCAGCCATCCTTCAACACTGCCAAGGGCCCCCGCACTGTATGTCCAAAAACCAGCTCATTCGGACTAAACCCCGTACTCTCCTGCACTGCCTCTCTAGCTGCCAACATTAGCCATGGAAGACCTTCCTCCCAGTCTTTATCCAGCTCGGTGCAATACGCACGCAGGAGTGCTTTCAGAGTCTGGTGGAATCTCTCCAGGGCACCCTGGCTCTGTGCATGGTAAGCGGATGACTGGTTATGCTGCACACGTAACATTTTTAACACCTGTTCAAACATGTGTGATGAAAAGTTGGACCCTTGGTCACTCTGGATTACTTTCGGTATACCAAACACTGAGTTAAAGCTTTCACCACTGCTTTAGTGGTTATCGACCTCAGCGCATAAGCAGCAGGATACCGAGTCCTCTGACACATCACAGTCAGAAGATACTTACATCCAGACTTAGAACACGGCAATGGGCCCACACAATCCACAATGAGATGCTCAAAAGGTTCATTTACAGCAGGAATCGGCTGCAATGGAGCAGGCTTAATGGACTGGTTCGGCTTCCCCGTTAACTGGCACACATGACAGGTTTTAATGTACGCTGTCACATCTCTCTTTACGCGCGGCCAAAAAAAATGTTTCAAGATGTTGAGATAGGTTTTTTTCACTCCGGAGTGCCCACTATCATCATGAGTCACTTTTAGGACCAGAGAACGAAATTTAGCCGGCACCACTAACTGGAACACTGGATCTCCCACAAAGTCATTACCAAGAGTAACCCACTTCCTAAATAACATTCCATTCAATTCAATTCAATTCAATTTTATTTATATAGCGCCAAATCAAAACAACAGTTATCTCACAGCACTTTTCATGAAGAGCAGACCATAGACCATACTCTGAAGTTATTTACAGAAGCCCAACAATTCCCACCAAGAGCAAGCACTACGCGATCCAGGCAAGGAAAAACTTCCTTTTAAGAGGCAGAAACCTCGAGCGCCATGGCTCAGGGTGGGCGGCCATCTGCCTCGACCGGTTGGGGGTGAGGGGGAGAGAGAGAGAGCAAGAGAAAGAGAGAGAGCAAGAGAGAGAGAGCAGAGGGAGGCAACCTACACAGTATACACATAGAGGTACAGACAGTAAAGGTAATGGTGCTATAGACTGAATGAAAAATGGTGCAGATATTTATAGTAATGTTAATGATTATAATAATAACAATAATAATAGCAATAGGACTAGTAGTATTAGTAATAGTAGTAATAGCAGCTGCAACTGCAGCAGAGGGCGTCGAGCAGGAACACGGGGGCAGCAGGAGACTCTCAACCACAGATCCAGACTCCACAGCTCCAGAGCCAGCAACACCCGCAGGAAGTGACAGGAGGGGGAAGCACACGACCACGGGAGAGGGAGAAAAAATCGAGTTAGTAACATGCATTAATGGGATGAGGTTGCACTCAGAGAGAAAGAGAGAAGAGGAGAGAGGAGCTCAGTGCATCATAGGAGTCTAGCCTATAGCAGCATAACTAAGGGATGGTGCAGGACTCATCTGAGCCAGCCCTAACTATAAGCTTTATCAAAAAGGAAAGTCTTAAGCCTACTCTTAAATGTAGAGACGGTGTCTGCCTCCCGAACCCAAACTGGAACCTGGTTCCACAGGAAAGGAGCCTGATAGCCGAACGCTCTGGCTCCCATTCTACTTTTGGAGACTCTAGAACCCACAAGTAACCCTGCATTCTGGGAGCGCAGTGCTCTGGTGGGGTAGTAAGGTACTATGAGCTCTTTAAGATAAGATGGTGCCTGACCATTAAGAGCTTTGTATGTGAGAAGAAGGATTTTAAAATCAATTCTGGATTTTACAGGAAGCCAATGCAGAGAAGCTAAGACAGGAGAGATATGATCTCTTTTACTGGTTCCTGTCAGGACACGTGCTGCAGCATTCTGGATCAGCTGAAGAGTCTTAATGGACTTTTTCGAAGAGCCTGATAATAATGAATTGCAGTAATCCAGCCTAGAAGTAACAAATGCATGGACTAGTTTTTCTGCATCATTTTTAGACAGGATGTTCCTGATTTTTGCAATATTACGTAGGTGAAAAAAGGCGGTCCTTGAAATTTGCTTAATGTGAGAGTTAAACGACATGTCCTAGTCAAAGATAACTCCAAGATTTCTCACAGTGGTGCTGGAGGCCAGGGTGATGCCATCTAGGGAAACTATATCTTTAGATAATGCGTCACGTAGGTGCTTAGGGCCTAGAACAATAACTTCAGTTTTATCTGAGTTTAACATTAGAAAATTGCAGGTCATCCAGGTTTTAACACATTTAAGACACATTTGGAGCTTAGCTAACTGATTGGTTTCATCTGGCTTGATCGATAGATATAACTGAGTATCATCTGCATAACAATGAAAGTTTATGGAGTGTTTCCTGATAATATTGCCTAAAGGAAGCATATATAAAGTGAAGAGGATTGGTCCGAGCACAGATCCTTGTGGAACTCCATGACTAACTTTGGTATGCATGGAGGACTCATTGTTAACATGTACAAACTGAAATCGATCTGATAAATAGGACTTAAACCAGCTTAGAGCGGTTCCTTTAGTGCCAATGAAATGTTCCAGTCTCTGTAATAGGATCTGATGGTCAATGGTATCAAATGCAGCACTAAGATCTAGTAAAACCAATACAGAGACAAGTCCTTTGTCTGATGCAGTTAGGAGGTCATTAGTAATTTTCACCAGTGCTGTCTCTGTGCTATGATGAGCTCGAAATCCTGACTGAAAATCCTCAAATAAACTATTGCTATGTAGAAAGTCACACAGCTGTTTGGCAACTGCTTTCTCCAGGACCTTATCCATTTATCCAGGAGATAAATGGTAGGTTAGATATAGGTCTATAGTTGGCTAAAACATCTGGATCCAGGTTGGGCTTTTTCAGAAGAGGTTTAATTACAGCTACTTTAAAGTACTGTGGCACGTAGCCTGTTGATAATGACAAATTAATCACATCCAGTAGAGAAGTGCTAACCAAGGACAAAACTTCTTTAAGCAGCCTAGTCGGGATGGGGTCTAAGAGGCAGGTAGATGGTTTAGATGAAGAAATTATTGAAGTTAGTTGATAAAGACTGAGGGAAGCAAAGCCGTCTAAACATATAATTGGTTTTACAGCGGTTTCTAAAGTTCCTGAGTATTGAGTTAAGTCGGTGCCAGTTGAGGGCAGGTCTTGGTGGATTTTGTTTCTAATAGGTAGGATTTTATCATTAAAGAAGCTCATGAAGTCGTAACTGCTGAGAGCTATGGGAATACTTTGCTCAATAGAGCTGTGACTTTCTGTCAGCCTGGCTACAGTGCTGAAAAGAAACCTGGGGTTGTTCCTGTTTTCCTCTATTAATGATGAGTAGTACGCTGCTTTGGCATTTCGGAGGGCCTTCCTATAAGTTTTAAGACTATCTTGCCAAATTAAACGAGAATTTTCCAGTTTGGTGGAACGCCAATTCCTCTCGAGTTTCTGTGATATTTGCTTTAATTTGCGAGTTTCAGTATTATACCATGGAGCTAACCGTCTTTGTTTTAGTATTTTCTTTTGTAGAGGGGCTACAGTGTCAAGTGTTGTTCGCAGCGAGCCTGCAGCACTATCAACAAGATGATCGACTTGGGAGGGAATGAAATTCGCATAAGAGTCCTCTGTTAATTTGATACCTGATAGTGAATTTAGAGCCGATGGGATCGCATCCTTAAATTTAGCTATAGCGCTATCAGACAGACATCTTGTATAGAAATTTTTGCCCAATGGAGGGTAGTTCAGCATTACAAGCTCAAAAGTTATCAAACAGTGGTCAGATAAAGAGGGATTCTGTGGGAACACTATTAAATGTTCAATTTCAATACCATATACCAGAACAAGGTCGAGGGTGTGGTTAAAACAGTGGGTCGGTTCATGAACACTCTGAGAGAAGCCAATTGAATCTAATAGAGAGATAAACGCGGTACTAAAGCTGTCATTCTCTACATCCACATGAATATTAAAATCCCCTACAATAATAACTTTGTCCGTTTTAAGGACTAAAGTTGACAAAAACTCTGCAAATTCAGAAAAGAATTCAGAGTATGGCCCAGGTGCTCGGTACACTATAACAAATAAAATTGGTTGCAGTGATTTCCAGCTTGGTTGTGAAAGACTCAGAACAAGGCTTTCAAATGAGTTATAATTTAGTTTAGGTTTAGAGCTGATTACTAGGCTAGAGTCAAAGATAGCTGCAACTCCACCTCCTCGGCCTGTGCTTCGAGGAATGTGAGTATTAATATGACTGGGAGGGGTGGATTCATTTAGGCTTACATATTCTCCATCACTCAGCCAGGTTTCAGTAAGACAGAATAGATCAATTTCATAATCTGATATTAGTTCATTTACTAGTACACCTTTAGAAGAGAGAGATCTGATGCTTCTCTCTGCAGAGAAGTGTGTTAAACTGCGACTCTGCGTAGGGTTTTGGGTGGGTAACTGCTGAATTAGAAGGGCAGAGAAGTGTGTTAGACTGCGACTCTGCCTCCTGGTCTCAACTCTGGGTTGTCATGGATTTGGTCCGCTAATAAAGTTGGCCAGATTTCTAGAAATGAGAGCTGCTCCTTCCCAAGAGGGATGGATGCCGTCTCTCCGAATCAGACCAGGTCTTCCCCAGAAAGTCTGCCAATGATCTACAAAGCCCACATCATTGGCTGGACACCACCTCGATAACCAGCGGCGGAATGACGACATGCTGCTATACATGTCATCACTGGTCAGATTGGGCAGGGTCCAGAGAAAACTACGGTGTCCGACATTGTTTTTTGCGTATGAACACACCGACTCAACATTAATCTTAGTGACCTCCGATTGGCGTAACCGGGAGTCATTACCGCTGACGTGAATAACAATCTTACTGTATTTACGTTTATCCTTAGCCAGCAGTTTCAAATAGGACTCGATGTTGCCCGCTCTGGCCCCAGGGATGCATTTGACTATGGTCACTGGTTTCGCTGACTTCACGTTTCGCAAAATGGAGCTGCCAATTATCAGAGTTGGTTTCTCAGCGGGTGTGTCGCTGAGTGGGGAAAATCTATTAGAAACGGGAAGCGAATGGTGGTGTCCTGAGGGCTTTGAATGCTTACGACTATTCCTCCTTCGGACGGTCACCCAGCCACCCTTTCCTGGCTGCTCAAATGCCGGGGAACGGCTACCAGAGGCTAACTCAGGCCTGGCTAGCTGGCTAGCTACAGTAGGCTGATCTACCAAGGTGCGGAGCCGGACTTCTAACTCACTGAGCCTCGCCTCCATGTCTAAAAATAAATTACACTTGTTACACGTACCATTACCGCTAAAGGAGGCAGAGGAGTAACTGAACATCTGACACACCGAGCAGGAGAAAGCAGGAGAGAGAGGGGGAGAAGGAGAAGCCATCGTCAGCTGCTAAGCTAAAGTACGGTAGCGTTGGCTACCAACTTTTGAAAACAACTATGAGATCGAACAGCAGTCACTAAAGATGGAAAGAACTGTGAGTGCTTAGGTAAACTTACTGTAAGAATAAGTGTTTAGCAGACAATTGGCCGCTGTAATGATAATCTAACAATTTTATCTGGTATTTAGCGAGAGCAGCAAACACGATACCAACACACAAGAAACGGAAATGAGTCAACACGCTTACCGCAGTACGTCAGCACGTCCTTCACAGCAGCTATGGTGCTGTACAGAATGTTCCAGGAACTATGTATAACAGCTGCATATCAGTAGCTGTTTTGGTTCTTGCTTCTTTGGGGGTCTGGCTCTGTGACCCATCCACTGCAGGTTTCCTGTGAACACTTCTCTGTAACAAACTCAAAGATTCATATTAAAATACAATGCTTATATTTCCATATATGTATTTCCATGTACTGAGTAAATATGAGATAACTTATATACATAAAGATTCCAACATTTCCCTCCTGTTTATCACATATTTGCTCAAATTCTCATTTCACTTAAGTCAGTCACTTCTGTTAAGATTTTCGACTGCAAGATCATTTTTTATAAGCTCCAATATGCTTACACTCAGAGTTCAACGTTACAGGTTAGAGGAGACTCGTTCATAATCTTCTGGATAAGAAAACAAATCTGGTATTTGATGTAATGGATCATTTTCTTCATCATCAGTATCATTGTCTTTGAATTCTTTGAATTGATCCATTTCACCCAACAAAGGATATAACTGAGCCACTCTGTGCTCCATAGGTGATATGGCTGTGGTAATGATACGGTGTACCAGTGTTCTAAGACAAGGAATAAAACAGCATCCACAAAAGGTCAGAATGGTCGCAAATACAGTTATGGACACCAAAGCGGAGGTTACCAGTGCTTCCCATCGACCAAACACATTTGACCAGGAGCCCCACAGTGAATTATCTATTCCGGGAGTGCTCTTTCATTTTCCCGTTAAGGGATCGAAGTCCCCGATGGCATTAGTAAGACTGCCATCTGCAGCCGTATTGTTAGGAATGAACGTGCAGCATTGCTCTCCGAACATTGCACAAACACCTCCTTGTTCTGCTAGTACCATATCTATGGCTATTTGGTTCTGGAACGCCATGAGGGAGGTTGCAGCAAGTTGGTCATGAATGGCCTCAAAACCGCTCTGGGTCCAATTTCCTAGTTTCTGAACGTTGTAGTGGATGTAATTTATTCTGTCTACATTTTTATTAGTTGTACACCACCAACAGAGTGCTGATTCAAACCCGGATAATATTTGATTTGCTAATTTATATTCATCAGGAACCCCTCTAGGAACTCCAATAGCATCAATATAAGTAGGATCTGTTATAGATAGCCAAGGGGTATTATCCTGGATGCTTCTTCTCTTAAGCAGCCACTGATGTGGCATTACACTCTTCAAGTCAATGATTAAACTTGCAACTGTCATGGGATATACTGAGACTGGTAAGATCAGTGTCACTAGTGAACAGAGTCCTGTCACATTATATGGTAATTTGTCAAACAATCTATCATCTCCACACCACCACCAGATATCTCCTCGAGAAATTGGTCTGAACGTGGTTTTCACAGATATTATAACAGTACACCATTCTTTGGATAGTTTACCCAATTTTGCACCTGTCCCTGTCATATTTATGCATGTGAAGTTTCCACGTGCTACTCTTTTAGAGAATAAAGGTTTCTTTTTGTCTGCTGCAACAACAGGGAACACAGAATCCCATCTCTGGCAGCCTTTCTTGGGATTGGTCTTATTCATTAATTCAATAGTACGATTGTCTTCTACAGATGCTGGAATTACCTGTAGTAGTGGTCTAGGTCCCATACACACTACGCAATTTCCTTTTGTCATGTTACCTGCTTGTTCTACCATTAGCAACCAGTTATTACTATATCCAGTAATTCCTGTGGTCATTTGGAACCATTCATCAGTGGATTTTGGTGTTCCAATAATGCGTATTCCCCCTTTTAAAGAGACTGGAGAGTTTGGAGGGTTTAGTACTATTTGTATTATTCATTTCACAGATATAAATGGCAAAATTTGGGTCATATCCTGAAATGTAGGCCCATAGAAAGAATCCCCAACACCTAGTTAGTGATGTCCCTGTAGGATTGTGAGAGGGCGGCATCAATGTACTGTATGTTAGATTTACTGTTAACAAAAGTCCAGTGTTTGTATGTGCCAGTTTAAACAGTCGTTTATGGTGTTGTGCATATTCAGTAGTTGCCCAACTAGGTGTCCAGTTATCATTTTCATCTGCCACTAGAGTTGGCCATGATGTATCTTTCAGATCATTTGTCATATACCATGTATGCAAGCTCCTGGTGGGATACAGAAGGCATATCATTAGCTTCCTTTTGTTTTTGCTGCTCTAACATCTTTCTCATGTAATCAGCTAGACATGACTCTTCATCCGTCTCCTACTGATTTTTAAACTGTGGTAGCCTATATGGTCGACCAAACAATGTTTCATACGGAGTTAATCCTGTTGTACTTGTTATATTTATGTACATTTTGACTAGGTCTAGACATTGTGTCCACGGTCTGCCTGTCTCTTCCATACATTTCTTTAATCTGTTTTTTATAGTGCCATTCATGCGCTCTACCAATCCTGCACTTTGTGAATGGTATGCACAGTGGTGTTTTAACTTCATGTGAAACATAACTCCTATTTTTTCAATTAATTGGTTTACAAAGTGTGTTCCATTATCACTATAGATTCTTTCTGGGATGCCATATCGTGGAATAATATCTTTACACAATGCTTTTGCTACCGTCAGTGCATCTGGGTGCTGAGTAGGAAAAAGTTCTATCCATTTGGAAAAAGCATCTATTATCACTAGACAGTATTTTTTCCCTTCACTCTTATTTAGTTCTATGAAGTCCATGTGTATTGCTTGAAACGGATACTGAGGCTCAGGGAACCGGCCCCTTCTTGGTCTAAGGTTCCCCTGTGAGTTATGTTTAGCGCAAATCAGACATGCTCTACAAAAATTCTTCGAAAAGACATTAAATCCATAAGTAGTATAATGTTGTTGCACCTGAGCCACCATCCCTCCTGTTGAGACATGAGTAACTCCATGGCTCAATATGGCTGCCCATTTAAATAGATTCTTAGGTAATATTGGTTTGTTGTCTGGTCATACATACAGATCATCTTTCAACTGTGCACCATTACGTAACCAAACATCTTTTTCAAACTGGGGACTTTGTTGTTGCATTTCTTTAAGGGTTGATTGATCCATGTGAGCCCGTTCTCATCTCAGGGCGTCATATACCGACGATTTGAGAAAGAGTGACAAAGCGTAAGTATTTTACGCGAAAGGTACCCTTTAGCGTTTTATGGAGCGCACCGGTGCGTCTCCATGAGACGCTTCGAAGCGTCTGTATGAGGCGCTCGAGCGCCAGTTCGGACCGGAAGTGCTAGCTAGCTAGCGGTAGCTAGCTAGGTAGCTAAGTTCAGTGATAAAGGTGTTGACAGCCCCCGGGCCCCTACCCTAACCACAACCATCCGAAATGTTAGTGCCTAAACCCAAGTCACTGAATGTATGCATGTCGACCGGCTAACCCTACAGCTGCGCACATCGGCCTCACGCGCCGATGTGCTAACAGGTAGGGTTAGCCTCCCTATATTAGCTTTAACGTAGGAAGCGGGAGCGTTTCATACGGACGCTGAAGGGTACCTTTAGCGTAAAATCCTTACGCTTTGTCACTCCGGATGAAAGCGTCAGATATGACGCATTGAGATGAGAATGTGTTGTCCATGTCTGTGTGTTCTGTCATTAGAAGAACATCTTGTTTCCCTGTAGCTGCTGCTTTAGCTATTTTATCCGCAAAAGCATTACCAAGAGACACCTCATCTGTCCCTGATGCTCCACATTTACATATGGCTATAGCCTCTGGGAGCTGTACAGCATCAAGCAGTTCACTTAGGAGTTTGGCATGTGTTACTGGTTTTCCTGTAGATGTTATCATACCACGATTCTTCCAATACTGGGCAAAGATATGCACTGTGGCATATGCATATTGGCTGTCTGTATATATAGTTACCTTTTTTCCTTTCATTAGTTTACATGCTTCAGTAAGTGCTACTAACTCAGCTGCCTGTGCTGAGTAGTTGGAGGGCAGCTGTTTCGCTTTTAATACTGTGGTGTTTGTGACCACAGCATATCCTGTTAATAATTTGCCTTGCTCATTTTTTCTAGATGAACCATCTACAAAAACAATTTCCCCTTCTTGAAGGGGTTGATCTTTGAGGTCAGACCTACTTTTAGCTGTTTCCTCAGCTTGTTTCTGACAATCATGCTTCTCTCCGTCATCTGCTGTCGGTAGAAGTGTCGCTGGATTTAACGTGGTACATCTTTCTATAGTTACATGCGGTTGTGACAGCAACACTGACATGCAAGACAAATGTCGAGCAGGTGATAAAAATGTCATATTTGTCTGGAGAAGTAAGGCTGCGACCGCATGTGGAACTTTTAAGGTCAAGGGGTGAAAGAGTACAACTGCAGCGCTTACTTCTACAGCCATTGAGGCAGCTATTACAGCACGCACACAATGTGGCATAGCACATGCCACACTGTCTAATTTGGAGGAGAAGTATGCAATAGGTCTCTTTTTTAACTCCATATTGTTGAGTTAGTACTGACGTCATAAAGTATCCCTTACAATCCACCATCTGGATAAAGGGTTTATTATAATCAGGTAGTGCAAGAGCTGCACTAGAAACCAAAACTTGTTTTATTTTACAGAAAGCTTCTTCAGCTTCCTCTGTCCATTTTAATGGTGAATTCATTTTAAGATCTTCTTCATACATCATCTTACTTAAAGGTGAGGTTATTTCTGCATAATTTGGCACCCAAGTCCTACAGTAATTAGTTAAGCCTAGAAAAGACATCATTTGTTTCTTTGTCTGTGGTTTGGGTGCTTGAAGGACAGCTACTTTTCTGTCTTCAAGTAGAGTTTTTCCTCCTGCACTGAGGTTATGGCCTGGATATTTCACTACCCTTTTACACAGCTGAAGTTTATTTTTGCTCACTTTGTGACCTTCCTCTGCCAAATGCTGTAGTAGTGCTATTGTATATGTCTTACAAGTGTCTTCATCTGGAGATGCTAACAAAATGTCATCAACATAAAGTAAGATTTGACTATTACCAGGAGGTTGGAATTTAGCCATGCTAGCACTCATAACTTGGGAATAAATAGTTGGACTTTCGCAAAAACCCTGCGGAAGTCTAGTGAACGTATATCTTTGTCCCTCAAAAGTAAATGCAAACCAAAATCTTGATCTACTGGTACAGAAAAAAATGCATTGCTAATGTCTACTACAGTAAAAACTTTAGCATCAGATCTTAGAGAATTTAACAAGGTGTATGGATCAGTGCTCTCTGCACTACAGCATCATTAACTGCTTGTAAGTCTTGTACCATACGCCATCCTTCAGAGGGGGGTGCTTTCTTAACTGGGAAGATGGGAGTATTACAAGGGGAGTCTTCGCATTTTATTATTACTCCTGCTTTAAGCAAATCTTCTATTACTGGTTTTATTCCTACTTGTGCATCTTGTTTTAATGGATATTGTCTTATGCGGGGCCTATAGTCTGATTTTGGTCTAATTTTTACAGGTACTGCTCCTTTTATCAGGCCTACATCACTAGGTCCCTTAGACCACACTTCTTCTGGAATGTTTTGTAACACATCTTCATCTTCCTGTATTAATACCATTAATTCTCATTTATTTGAACATTGTAGGTGTATTCCCTCTTGCACTTGAGCTGACCAAAACAAGGCCTTTTTTGTCAGTCCAGTACCAGCACTTGACCACGTGTTCACGGACGCCATCCAGTCAGTAGCATTCTCTCCCTGTTGCACCATTTTCCCCAAATCTTTCCACTGCATGTTTTTGTTTTTATACAGAGAGATGTGTGGTGGTACTCTCATCCTGTATAACTGCATGATTTTATCATTTAGAGTCACTCCTGCAACTGATGTGCTGTCTGCATCTGAATAAATATAGTTGATGGTGATTTTAGTAGGTGTAACTTGTGTCAGGCTTTTCTCAAAGTCTCTGTCTGGGCCTGTTGTTTTTTTGTACCACATTGTGACATGCAAATCGTCTGCTGACATTGCACTTTGTAACTCAGATATTGCATTTCTTCCTTCACTTAATAGGACTGTGGCAGTATTGTGTGGTGGCTTGTTTGTTATGTCTTGGGAATAGTAATATTTTGGCTCTCCTATCCCTTGAAGGACACATATGTCCCCCTGCAGCAGTTCAGCTTTTCTTTTTACCACAATCTGCCCCTCAGCTGATGGTATTAATGCTAATCCTAGCAACAAAAGACCATCTCTTCCTAGCAAGTTTACTGGGCATTGTGGAAACATTAAGATGGACATCTGGCATGAGAGACCCTCAGGATCTCGTATCCACACGGGTTCAGATTCAGGTATTTCAGTCAGCTTTCCGCTGGCCATCCGCCATCTAGTCCCAATATCACGGAATTTATATACCCGTAGGACTAGATGGCGTAGTCCACGGCAGAGTCCGTTAAATTCCGTGTATAAAAATAGGCCTAAAAGTGGATGGCGGAGTCCAACAAAATCCCGATAAATTCCGTATGGAGACGGCGGAGTCCTACAGGTACCCGACAAATCCTAACAAACAATTATAAAATTCATTTAACAATCTTTTAAAATAAAGTCATACATTATGAATGCATGCATTAAAATGAACTAGAAGGAACACAGACATTATACTGAAATGCTTTTTCATGGACTTCAAATAATAAAAAATGCAACGTACAGCCAAGCTCATAATGAGTACATACATAGACGTGTAGCGTACGAACACAGCAGCATGCACAGTATACATTAAAGTAGCCCAGAAGAAAATGAATAAAACAGATAACAGATACACATGCAGCTATAAAAAAGGCAGACTAGCAGTAAGAATGTCACTAGTAAGAACAGACAGCCTGAGTGTTGACAGAGCTGAGTCCTGATTAACCATTTCTTTAAACGGATTTTAAATGAGCTGCATGGATCCAATTCTCTGACAGCAGCTGGGATGGAGTTCCATTCTGATGCAGCTTTAATCCAAAATGCAGACTGACTGAAATTACTTTTTCTTAATGGGATAATACAATCCCCTCTTGCTGACCCTCTTGTCAATGATATGCAGTTGTTCTTGTAGTAACAAACTGACTGAGTGGGGCAGAAGTCAGTCCTTGTATAATCTTGTACATGAGACAAACATTTACATATTTAATCAGGTTTTTCAGCTCAACAAGTTGTATTTTGCTGATATTGGGCAATGATGAAAACGTACTGATGTTTAGTCCAAAACTTTAAGTGTTTGTTTATACAGTGACTGTGATGGTACGTGAGCGAGCGAGAGAGAGAGATTATAGTTATTATTTATCCTCCTGCACATCAGCAGAATAAGATGATCCAGCTTTAGCTCTGTGTCTGTCCTCTCTGCTCCACCTGAAGCTGTGAGCTGCACTGAAACTAACTTGTGTGGATTTGTGGTGAGGTTAATCAGCTGACAGGCAGAGGAGCCATTATACATGTTTCATTTCAAAATCTGTGTGAAACTCTTTCACTTCCCATTAACGGAGCATTAAAAGCGTCTTTAGTCTCTGCAGAGCAAATGAAGGCTGCACACTGTAAGATCTGTGTCAGATGATCACTGCATTGACTGAGATATATTAAAAGTGTCCTGTTGTTGAACAGAGCATCGCTTTGGACATCAGCCTGTTTCTTTAATACACATCGGTTACTATTTGTTTCATAGCGATGTCCAACGATGAAACTGATCCTTCACTCAGAGAGAGAGAGAGAGATAATAAGCTGGATAAAATAGTCCTGTTTGGTTTTAGCATGACGCTCAGCTTCCTCTGTCTGCAGGTTTACCTGCTTCAACAACGAGCTGCTCTGTTTCTGCCACAATAAGTCTTTGCGTTGTGAAGATTATTTAGATGCTTCAGGAATAATCAGATTGTTTTGGCAGCCTGTGCTGCTGCAAAGGTTTGTTTGGCTACATCTCCATAATAAAAGGCTCAGGTAACAAAAGCTGGCTGGGCAGCAATAGTGATATTTTAAAGTGATCAACACCTTCATGGAGATTTAAAAAGAAACAGCTAAATTACAGATAATCAGCTTCTTCAATGCATTTGCAGGAATATTTTAATGGGCTACTTAAAAAATAAACTCATCAAGTTTCCTAGTCTGAAGCAACAGACAGTCCATTTTCACTCTGATAGCCAATCTTCACCTTTCCTCATGTGGACACATCGGGGCTGTGATCCTGCACCACAACACATCCCCACCCCACATGAATAATAATAATAATAATAAATTGAATTTGTATAGCGCTTTTTACAAGTTCAAAGTCGCTTTACAGAGTAGAAACAAAAAAAAAGCTAGGGATAGGCAGAAGAGAAGAGATGGGTCTTAAGACGGGACTGGAAAATGGTGAGGGACTCAGAGATGCGGATCTCATGGGGAGGGAGTTCCAGAGCCTGGGAGCTGCCCTGGAAAAGGCTCTGTCCCCAAAACTGCGGAGCTTGGACTTGGGGACGTAGAGGAGACCGGCTGAGGTGGATCTGAGGGACTGAAGGTTGGTAGGGAGAGAGGAGGACAGTGAGGTATGAGGGGCCAGGTGGTGTATGGCTTTGTAAGTAAGGACCAGGATTTTGTATGTGATCCGGTGAGAAATGGGAAGCCAGTGTAGCTGTTTTAGGACCGGAGTGATGTGGTCCAGGATTTGGAGCGGGTGATGAATCCTGCTGCTGAGATCTGAACAAGTTGGACTCTTTTTATGTAGGTTGAGCTGATACCGAGGAGTAGTGAGTTGCAATATTCCAGCCGTGAGGACATGAAGGCGTGAATGAGTCCAGGAGTTTAAAACTGAATTAAAATGATTTAATTTATTAGTGATGAGGTAAAAAGGTGCCACATGCACATTTAAAGAGGTTACCTCAGTCAGTCACGCCTGCCTGTGTGTTGATTCAGCAGTGATGATATTAAAAGTTGATCTACAAGAGAAACACATCTGAAAGCTGAGAGCTGCTCTGCATTATATCCTGTTACAGTTTTAGATTTTAAATTGTTTTATTAAACCAGAAAAACTCCAAGAGTGTCCAGGCCAAAGCAGGCAGGAGTACGATTGCACATTTAAGATGGGAATAAATAATCAGTTACAAGGTCAAAAAATATCAACATGTTCTTAAATATTCACCAAAATTCAGCAACACCTGAATTTTGTGTCCATTTACATAAATAATTTCCACAATAAATTGATGCAGAAAAACACCAGAATGCAGGAAATGAATGTTGTCATATTATTATAATTACACACATGACATTAAGATTTAGCAAAATGAGACAGTCAAAAGTGTTGTGAGTTTTGTTGTGCTGTATAAGTAGAGGAGGTTTACTGTTGCTTTACTGCTTTACAGACTAAACTTTGGGGGGGGGGTCAATTATTATGTGAAGATATTTATGGGCTGGGCTAAGCCCCCAATGTTTCATGATCCTAAAAACGCCCCTGGTTTTTATTGTTGCTAACTTGACGGTGAGACGTCCAAACACGACTCTAAAGGGGTGTTAACCCAAGCCGTAAACAAGCTGAGACTTAAGAAGCCTAACTGAGACTTTTCTCAGTCTCCTTTGTAAGGCTTTGTACGGCCTAAGATAGTCCTTACTTAAGAGGGAAAACACTTATTAAATCATTTCCTTAAACTTTATCGTATGAAACACAGGCGCATATATATAGTTTTTCATTGGAACAAATCCAATCATTAAGAACATCATTGATGAGCTGGTAGTGAGAGATGATCTGTTTCAGAAATATGGGACCAGGGGTCTCATTTATAAACGTGGCGTACGTACAAAACAGGGCTGGAAACGTGCGGACGCCACTTCCCAAGCAAAGGCTGTGATCTATAAAAAACAAGCTTGAGGGGAAAATGTGCGTCCTGTCAGTAAACTCTGAGCGTACTGTTAGATCCCGAGTTACCCCTGTTCAGGAGGTACTGGACCAGCTCTCCGTCTTAAAGGGTCCGATCCTCGTGGCCTATGGGTATTACCCTATTAGGTATTTACTGAGGACTGTTTAAGCTGGTGTCGAAGAGATTCGCCTAGCTTCTCACTGTCTTCTTCCGAACGCCTACCCTGCTTACTCTGAAATGGCACCCGACTGAATAGCCAGAGCCGAATACCACTCCAGCCACGTCCGTTCACGACAGCTCTCTTCTCATTGATCAGTGCACTTGGTATGGTTGCTAGGATTGTGTTTAGTGACCAGGAAAATAGGCCCCAGGATATGTTAATTTCGTTGGCTAGAGCAACCTAAAAGAACCTTAAAAAATGTTAAACACACTTTACCTAATACAATTACTACCTTAGTGAAGAAATAATTCAATGTCTACCACTGGTACTTTAAATGCATTGATTATATAATTTATTGCAAAATTAAGCAAGGGCAAGCATACAACTGAAATGATTAAAAATATAGTAAACTGATAAAATCTTAAAAATTCAAAACCTGATTGTAGTAGTTGAGCTTGAGTGCTTTGATGTCTTCTGTTTTGGAGAGAAAGGGAATGGAAGGAGTCGTTACTGCAGGTGGATTCCTTCTACTACTGCTGGGCTGATGACCTTGGTGGAACCTGATGCCTTGTACAAAGCCCTCAGATTGTCTTCAAAAAGTCTTCAGTCTTCCTTGCAGATGAGGGAGAGAAAATCTTCAGAGTCCGATCATTCTTCAGTTGGTTTGGCCGGTGTGGTTACCCTCAGTGGCGCGATCTCTGGAAATCCCCCGAAGAATCTCTGAAGTCGTCTCTAGTTGTTGGCTTCTCAAATCCCCGTCTCTGGTCTTGGGCTCTTGATCCGATGCTCTGATCTTGGGCTCTTGATCCGATGCTCTGATCTTGGTCTTGATCCGACGCTCTGACTTGGTCTTGATCCAACGCGGTGGTGGTCTTGCTCTTGATCCGAGTCCAGTGCCTTCTGAGATCTGCCGAGGAGTAACCCCGATCTCTCTCCGTCTCTTCTTTTTATATCCTACATCGTAGCTGAGTTTTCTCTGTCGAGTCAGCCACCACCCCCTTTCTTTTTTGACTGTTGTCATGCAGCTCGTCTCGTCCTTCCGTCCTTCCGTTCCTCCCCCTTCCTACTCCTTCCTCTGACGACACATGGTCATGGCGCTTCGCATTCATATCAGTGTTTCACTACAGCTCAACATGTCTCAAATTGATCATTCACTTCTCTTTATCTTTCTAAGTGCACAGACTTACTTACATTTTAAGTTCCTCATTTTTAGCCATAGCATTTTTCATTCATATCAATAGTTCATAGCAAGTTCAACATGCTTCGAGATGATTCTTCACTTCCCTTTTTTAAGCACACAGACACATTTTTAACTTCATTAATATTCCTTCTTGTACCATCAAGTTTGCAATTTTCTTAACTTCTTTTCACAGTCTACCACATTCATTGCACTTCTCAGTTGATCATTTTACAATCGTTACTTTTAATGCATCATATTCTTATTTTCCTTCATTTAGCAAGCTGATTATACTTATTTGTGTTATTCTGTTGGAAAGTACCTTACAGTCCCCTTGCTCTGGTGTGTTACTGAGCCATTGTTCATGCTGTTTAGAGCATTGGGATCTCAACCTACTTGACAGTACGCACATAAAGAGGAGAGAAGAGAAACGGCGACTCACATGGCAGAAGGATGAAACTGTTTGAAATGAACAGGCCTACTGCTGTGTGAAATAAATCCACATATTACCTCTGAGTATTACAGGCTTAAAGCCTTTCTGAATAATCAGACACCTGTTTGACTGATTTTCCCTGAAGTGTGAAATAAAAAACATAATTTAAGATAATTTTGTGCATTCAATCAGACGCCTATTTATTTATTGAGCATTTATGTATTTCTGTATTTATTTCTGAATTTGTCAGGATCAGTCCTCCATATGGGCAGCCTCGTTAAGTGAGTGGAGTGTTTGTGGAGCCTAAATAAATGTTTAAACAGGTGGGATGCATTTGGTTTACTCTCTTTTCAAACAGGGGAATCCAGATCAGTACCTGGGTCATCCCGTCTGTCTGTGTGTCCCCCTCCGGTCAGTGACGTCACTACTCAGAGGGAGGCCCCTTCCTGCAGATCGGTTATAAAGGGGCGGAGCTCCGGTGCCCCCTTTCCTCCGGTGCACAAGCGTTGCATTAAAGTGTGTTTTTACCCACCAAACAGCTTCAGCTTCACCAAAAGGAACGTCAGTGTCACACTGAGTTAAATCTGGTTTTGTAGCTTCTCTGTCAGAATTTGCCTCCTTTTCTTCCTGCAGTCAGGACGTATTAATATTAATGAGGGCGTTTCACTGACCATTTATAGGCAACTGTGGGCGTTTGGAGGATCGGACATGGAGCTCCCTCACATGCCCCACATTTCAGGTTGTGATTTATAAAGGGAACTTTCTTAGTTTCGTACGCACACTTTTATAAGTCTGAATATTTTTTGGCGTGCGCCATTTTTTGCTTTTGGGCGTACAAACACTTTTAGTGAGGTTTCTACGCACAGTTTTATAAATGAGACCCCAGGACTGTAACGGTGAGGCTTTTCCATGCCACCAGTAAAGTTAGCTGGGGCATCTTTCAGGTAGTCTTAGTAGCATCCTTTGGGCTTTGCCACTGGTGGATTTACGAGTTATGCTGAGATTGTTTATATTCTTTCTCGGGAAAATATAAAAAAAAACAACTTATGAACCATTAACAACTCATATATAAATGGTTTGTCATTAAAATAATACTTCATTTATAAATAGTGAACCGATCATGTATAAAGTATGAAAATACAATTATTAAGCACATTATAGATGAGCTGATTAATAAAGAATACAACATGTATAACTGTGTTTATTAATTACTTACTAATGTGTATTAATGTAAGAACAATGGTTTATAAATGATGAATTCTGTTTTTGCTAATACTTCACTAAAGCTTTATAGTGTGTAGTTACTATAAAGTGCTATATTTCTTTGTTTCTGTTGGTTTCAATGTGTTTTCACAAATAATGTCTGATCACTGATATTGATCCTTCAGAACACACACACACACACACACACACACACACACACACACACACACACACACACACACACACAGATCAGATCATATTTCCAAATGCAGCTGTTTAAAGGATCAATATAGTTTTTCTCCTCTAGTTCCAGACTGGCCTGAGAGCAGCAGCATGTTATTGATCTGTGTTGACATGAATAGGTGTATGAATGTTGTGCTGACATTTGGATGATGTCTGTAGAAGGCTGACATTATGATGATCCACAATAACACAATGACAAAGTCCCTCTACTCATTTTAGGGAAAAGCTCATTGATTAGGACATAGTAATGTTGAGCTCCACATTTAAAACTGAATGTGGTTGAATCTGATTGGATTTGGATTTTTATCTCCATCATTTATTCTTTATTCAGACTGAGGCGCTGCAGGTTGTCAGAGATCAGCTGTGCTTCTCTGGCCTCAGCTCTGAAGTCCAACCCCTCCCATCTGAGAGAGCTGGAGCTGTGGGGAAACAACCTGAAGGATTCAGACATGAAGCTGCTGTCTGATCTGAAGGAGAGTCCACACTGCAGACTGGAGACTCTGAGGTCAGTAGAGGGTTGGAGTCAGTCCATGCTGGTTTCAGCAGTATTGTACTAAACACAGTTAGTATCAAAGCAGAGATCCAGTATTTCCTGTAAACCTCCAACCTTCTCAGCAGCTGCTTTCCTCAGTGAAGCTGTGAGAGGAGAATGGTGACAGGCTTCAGGATTGGACAGAGAGACAGAGAGAGAGAACAGGCAGTGATCATGTGTTTGAGTTGATGTGAGGACGACTGTTGTTGTTGTGTTCATGTCTCCAGGAAATAAAGCTGGATTCCAGCTGACAGCATCACAAGATGTATAGAGACAGTGGTCCTCATTCATCAAACTGTCGGACCATCAAATCTGATCTCAAAGTGTTTGTTCTCTCATTTCAACACTAAACTACTGATCAGTTCATCTTTGTCACAGCTCTGAGATCAGTCTGACTGAAGCCTGCAAATCACTGGCTCTTATTTCAGAGAACCATCATTACATTTAGTAACCATGTGGTCTTTCTACAGACCAGGGGCCTCATTTATAAACGTTGCGTACGCACAAAGGAAGGCGTACGCCGCTCTCTACGCAATAATTGGTTTTTATAAAAAGCAAACTTGACGGGAAAATCTGCGGTCCTTCACGCAAACTCTGACCCAGGCGTACGCACAAAAACGGGTGAAATGAGAAATGGCGACACCGTTGGCAGATGGAAAAAAACATGTGAAATCGTGTGTAACTGTTGTGTAAAAGAAAAATAAATAACAAGACTTCACAAAGCACGTCGTAGGCTACAATTAACAGCCTACAGGAACACCCGTTTGATCGATCTGCAGTGTAAAACAAACAGAGTGAACGCATCTTCAGACAGCAAGAAAACTTGCTGGCAAACAAGAACGAGTGGCTTATGAGCCGGTTCCGACTTCCTCGAGCCGTCCTGTTGGACCTTTGCGGTCTTTTGGGCCCAGCGTTACAGAGGAGCACTCGGAGGAACCACGCAGTGCCAGTCCCACTTCAAGTCCTGACAACACTAGGATTCCTGGCGACTGGCACTTTTCAGAGGTAATTGGCTGACAGGTCAGGTATATCTCAGCCGACCCTTAGCCGGGTAATGCCAGACGTGTTAAAAGGCATAATAGTTAATAAAAGTTTCCATACACGGCGGGTGAACAGGCAAACAAGAAAGCTCAATTTGCAGCCATGTACGGTTTCCCAAACGTAATCGGTGCTATTGACTGCACTCATGTTGCCATAAGGGCACCGAGTGTTAATGAAAATGCTTTCATTAATCGAAAGCATTACCATTCGATCAATGTCCAAATTATTTGTGATGCAGACATGTTGCTCACTAATGTGGTAGCTCGGTGGCCTGGGTCAACCCATGACTTATTCATTTTAAGATACAGCAGTGTTGGGCGCAGACTCGAGGCTGGTGCTGTGCGTGATGGCCGGCTTCTAGGTACGTTTGATAGAAATTTCACATTTTACTGTACTTCAATGCCTTAACCCTTTCACTATCTTTGCAGGGGACAGTGGATATCCCCTCAAGCAGTGGCTGCTTACGCCTTTCCTCAACCCACATAGTGCAGAGGAAAGGCACTACAACATGTGCCACAGCCGAGCTCGCGCTATAGTGGAGCGCACCATCGGCCTGTTTAAGAGCAGATGGCGCTGCCTCGACTGCACTGGAGGGAGGTTATTGTATACTCCTGAAAAGGTGTGCCAAATCGTGCTGGCATGTGCTGTGCTACACAATGTGGCACAGCTTCAAAACGTGCCTCTACCCTCTGACGCCGATGGCTGCGTTGGCCCCGACCCTGACCCCCATCCCCAGGCATTTGAGCCAAATGCCGCTGCTGTGCGCCAGCGTTTGGCAGTGATGCGTCACTTGTGAAGAACAACAAAAGGTGTGGAACCATTATATTATTTATTCAAGAATTCCCTCATTGTGCAGTTTATTTCAGTTAGGACAGTCTTGATTTCCCCCAACTCCTTGGCCACCTCTCTGATTGAATTAATGACTTCTCTCTGTATTTCAAGGACTGCATCGCTGAGGACTCGGCCGCTGCTGGAGGGTTGAGAGCCGCGTGCCGTGGAGACGCTGGGCCCAGACGGCTGCTCAACTGCAGCATCAGAAGCACTCGCCCCGCTGGAACACCCAGCAACTGAAATAAGGATTGTTCTATATTAATAAACTGTAATCGTGTAGCCTATATGTTGACTGCATTCATTTGACTTATTTCACTTACCTGTGTCATCCGTTGCATCTGGCGCATCAGTGTCCCCCTCCGCCTCAGTCACCACTCCATGTAATAGGGATTCCCCAATAATTGCCGCCAGTCTCTCATCAAGAGGGGTCAGCTCCGCTGTCCCCTTTCCCCCACCCGTGGCAGACACACTCGATGGAGCGCTAGACGCTTTTTTGGATCAACTTTGATGTCCGACCATTTCTTTTTTATTTCGGCCACGGTCCGAGGTTGTGAGGCTGCAGCATTAACGGCGTCTGCAACCTTTTGCCACTCAAGTGCCTTTTTGGCATTAGTAATGCCCACACTGTGCCCTCCAAACAACATTTTACTCCTCTTTTCCACCTCACCAACGATAATTTCTACTTCACATTGAGTGAAGTTACGTTTCTTTGTTTTCCTCTCTGTGTTTGCCATGATTTCGCAATCGATGAATATTAACTTGTGGGCGTTTCACGGACTATTTATGGGCAACTATGGGCGTGACATGAAGCCGCAAAAGCTGCGCTGCATTTAGAGTTGATTGTGATTTATTAAGGGAAAACTGCGTAGGATGTGCGTGCACACGTCCTATGTTTCATCCCTACGCCACTTCAGAGGCTAATCCTACGCAGTGTTTTATAAATGAGGCCCCAGAACCTCTGCTGAAGTCCAGTAAGCACAGCTGATGTTTAGCTGGTCAGTCTTTGTATGAACATGTAGGACCTTTAACATCATATATATATCTGTCCATGTGTCTTTAGTTTGGTCCAGATGTTTTTAGAACAGACTCCATATTTACAGATTTGTCCTGTAATATTTCCAAAGTAGCTGAAATCTTCAAATGTGACTGGCTGGCTGGTTTTAACAGCTTTGAGCCCTAACAGCAGTAAATCCATCATTACAGTGAGCAGTGAATATCTCTCTGTCTCTGCAGTCATGATGCGTTCAGGAGACTCTCAGCACTTTATTTCCACTGTGGACTTGAGTGAAACCTGCAGAGTAAACAGAGCTGATGGCCAAAGTCTCTGCAGGTCTCAGTGTGTTCACTCCAATACGTTAACATGAGAGCTGAAAGGAAGCTGGCTGCAGCTACACAGCAGCTCCACTTCTGGTCTGAACAGGACTGAAGTCCCTGCTGGTCTTTATACTGGATGTGCTGCATCACTGACTGACAGCTGATGAAGGGAGTCTCTGTAAACTCTGATTTATGACTTCTGCTCTCTGTCTTCTTCTCTAATCAGCTTGTGGTGATCTCTGTCAGAGTGTGAGTGATGAGAAAGGTGGTGGTGTTGAGAGAGGATCAGCTGTGTCCTGATGATCCAGAGAGGTTGAAGCAGCAGCATCAGCTTGTGTGTGGAGAGGCTCTGACTGGGCCATGTTACTGGGAGGTAGAGTGGAGAGGAGAGCTTCATCCAGCAGTGACTGACAGAGGAATCCCAACAGTGCTGCAGTCTGAACTGCTCTGAGATCAGCTCCACTGTCAGACACAAAGTCAAGTCCACCATCATCCCTGTGTGTTCCTCTGGATGTGACAGAGTATCATCAGTGGATCTGGACTGCTCTGCTGCTGCTCTGTCCTTCTACACAGTCTCTGCAGACACACTGAGACTCCTCCACTCCTTCTGCTGCACACTCAGACACCTCCTCCACCTGGACCTCCACCTGGACCTGGACTTTATTTCCTCCAGATGTTCTGAACCCAAAGAGCCTCTGCAGATTAGTTCTGTTTCTGACAACAGAACTGCAGATGAACACTTATTTAAGCTGACTACTTAATTCTGAGGCTTTGCACATCCAGGTAGTTAAAGTGGGAAAGGATCTTCTATAGTGTTTCACAAATGTTTATCCGCTTTGCAACACATCTGATAATCAGAACTTTGTATTACATGATCTCCCTTCTTAGTATGTTACTGTATGATGTCACCCTGTCCATTTAACAGTTTATTTGTTACAGCGTGGACCCAAGCTTAGGACACATTCACGCTGTGGCCGTTTTTATACACAACAAATTTAGATATTTACATTTTTTCTTGAACCTGACGGAGTTATTCTGGATATATGTAACACGGCAGAGCACCCTCAAAAGGAAAAACCTGAATAAAATCCCACAGACAGAAATCAGTTTTGGTTTCTATCAATAATATATCTTGTCAGAAACATTTTAAGAAAAGCTAAGTTAAAGTTAAGTTAAGTTAAACCCAGATGATGAACTTTCATCCCAGCAGCAGTCACCTTGTTCCAGTTTCTGTAGACAGCTGTACCTGATGGTGTAGAATTGACAGCAGATGGTCGACGGTCCGATGCTGCAGCGTCCGTGACTGAGAGATTTGGAGGTGACGCTGAACAAAGTGGTCATTTAAATCCCGTCCTTGTAATTTAAAGTGGATCTCTGAGTGTTTTCCTTCTGCTGCATTTTATCAGCTCACTGTGAACTTTGACTTTTGTGTTCAGATGCAGGAAGTCAAACATGTTGCTGCTTATCTGACAGATGGAAACACGCTGACATCAACATCTGGGCCTCCGATGGAGAAAAGTCCTGAGGAGAGGCGAGAGCCTGTAAAGCTCATCAGGTGTGCTGTTGTCATGACAGCTACAGGTCGCTCACGGAGACTCTCTTCTGGCTTTGTCCTGCTGAAGGTCCACGTCTACTACAGATCAGATCCTGTCTCTTCTCCAGGGTTTAAACGCCGTCCAGAACCACCAGTTACACCATCGCAGTGAAGATTTGATTGGCCGCCTCCACCTGTGATGTTCATCAGGTCTGAATGAGCTTTAAGTCCTCTATGGGTGAGCAGCTGGTCCAACATGCAGCTGCTGAGCTTTAACTGGAAGAAGAGAACATCAGCCCAGTTTGAGCTTCCCTTCATTGGCTTCCCGCTGCCTCCAGAATCCAGCTCAGGTTCTATTCATCAATCACTTCGAGGGCTTTAAGCGGATCAGCTCCGAGCTCTCTCTGACCTGCCGACCCCAGAATCACGAGGGCGCCGCTGAGCTTCGGCTCTTCTCCCAGCTCCTCGGTCTGGATCTACTGACCGAGGTGCGTTTGCTGTCCACGCCACCTAAACTGTGGAGCGAGCCGCTGTTCACAATCTGTATCGCCGCTTCTGGATTTTCTTTGAAGCGTCAGATAAAAAGTCTCCCAGCAGGCGGCAGCTTACGGTCCGCGTGACATCTGTTCCATGTAGCTCCGTGATGGTAACTCAGACTGAAACGTGTCCGTAACTCTGAGAAAAAGTCCTGATGTTTGGTCAGATCCAGAATCAGGCTGATTGATCCTGTGATCAGATCCTTCCTGATTTAAACCATCACGTGTCCAGTTTCAGACCAGTTTCACACTGGCTTTGATTTCCCTTCTCGTACGGCTGCTTCTGTTTACACACAGTTTCTTTAGTTCAGTCAAAAAAAGGGTTTGTAGAAAAACAGATTTCTCAAAGTCTGAAAAAAGTCGAATTTGGTATCAGAGCTGCCGCTCAGGTGTTGGACCTGCATTAGTAGTGAAAATGTCAGACGCCACCCGGCGCTACAGGAAGCCGTCGGACAGGTCGCTGCTGGGAGTGAGTCCTACCTCCTGGATGATGTGGGCTCCTCTGGGATGTTTCAGGTCCACAGAAATCCTCTGAAATCAGACGCTCCGTCAGCAGAGGCTCGTTATTAACACTGTGAGAACAACATGAGGCTGAACCTGAGTTTACTGACAGGATGCTAAAGAATCAGACGGCAGCTTTAAGCAGGAATCACAGCTTTTACATTCATCTGCTTCCTTCTTGGCAGCCGTTGGTTTCACTTCATTTCTCTGAAGATGAACCTGCAGAGACTCCAAACACTCGTCAGCTTCATGTTGTCGTCACATTCATGTTATTGCAGTGAGGTGTTGTACAGTAAAGGTGAGCAGGGGCTGCTTTTAAATCCATTTTCCATTCATTTAATGGCTCGGGTAAGGGGGGCCAAACCCGGTCCCATCAGTAGCGGCTTAGATAGTATTGATCAGGTTCGATGCCGCTTTACTGAGCGAAGCAGCTAAAGATGGTGAAACTCTTTGAGCCTGTTGCTGTTTGCTCACAATAATTCACCACTAACAGCTTCTTCTGAACCTCCGACAGCTTCGTGGCCTCACTGTGTCTTATCAATGAGTGTGATTGGAAGTTATTGACTGAAAGGATTCCTGGGAAATAACTGGCTGTTAATGTTTCTCACACACAATCATTGATCCCTTATTTCATCTTTATTTAGAGAGATTTGTGGAGAAACCGGCCGATAAACACGATGCTGATTCTGAGCTGGGATTATTTGGCCTGTTCACATTTTAATCAGCAGTTAGAAAGCTCTTTATATATATTGATATATTGATATATTGCTAAATGATTGGAACAGGAAGAAGCCTGAAAGTTTCCAGTGAGCAGCTAGCTTAACAAAGCTGAATTAGACTTTGACCAACAAAGCTAATTAAAGTTTCTGGAGCCAGTTAATGTGAGAAATGTGAGTCCTGTCAGCGCAGTGACACATTTAACAAAGTTTAAAAGCGTGTCCGCTCACTTTTCACACTTCTTTTATCAGGTGAGGAACAACACTTTCAAAGTAAAGGTCCGGATGAAGGAAAGAAGTCTGGACTTTCACAACTCTTCTGCTAACTTTTGCTCCAAGTCTGATTTTTCTTCTGTTTCCAGAGTCTTTGTCCTCATCAAAACAAAGATGGCAGCTGGGCAGCTCCTTACTCAATGTGGAAGACATGAACCAAGATCAGAAAGTTAGATTTCTCTCTTAATGTTCCTGTCGGCTGCTTTCTTTCCACACAACAACATGTTTCCTGTTTATTGTTTATTTGTTTCATGGAAAGAAACAAAGAGACTCTGATGTTGTCGTCTTTGTCTTATAATGAAGATGTTTAGAAGCCAAATAATAAAACAGAATCAGATCTTTAACTTCAATCAAAGATCTGAACACAACAATGTAAAAAGAATTAATTTCAAATTCAAATCTTAATTAAAGAACAGAAGTATCAGCAGTAAAATGTAGCTGAAGGATCCAAAGGAAAAGTCGGCCTCCTCATTCTGCTGCAGAATGAAACCTGTCAGTGTTACATTATTATTTATTGGCTATTATTGTCACAGCTAACATCTGATTTGGTGGATGTTAGCTTTGTTAGCTGTGAGCAAGCCGCTCTTACTGAAAGGTTAGTTAGCTGTTAGCTGTAGCTGCTAGCTGTTAGCACACACAGATGTTTGTTCCTCTGCCCCTGTGGGGACATCTCATTCACACATTCCCTGAACCATCTCATCTACCTGAACCTAATCACAATCTGAACCCTAAAACCAAGTCTGAACCTTTAACTTTTGTCCCCATGGTAACATTCAGATTGAAGTCCCTACCATGATATAAAAACATGAAATTCACACACACACAGAGGAACTCACCTGGTTTCCTGTAAATGCAGAGGGGCGGAGCTACACTGATCAGGTGATCCAGGTGAGGACAGGTAGGATCCTGGAGCAGAAAGAGTTCAGTCAGTTCAGACTCCATTTAGAGTCGACAGAGCAGAAGGAGGAAAACTGAAGGCTGAGGCAGGGTGAGTGTTAATCCAACATTTTATTATTTTACTGTCAAAGTCTCTGAGTCTCTTTTCTCCCTGTGGACTGTAGAGGAAAGAAACCTCAGAGGGAACCTTTTACGTCTTGTTGGGGACTTTATCCTGAGACACTGAGGACAGAGAAAGTTTTTGAGGGTTAAGACTTGTTTTAGCGTTCAGATTACAGTCAGTTTAATGTCAGAGGATGAGCTAAGGCAGTTTGTCACAGAGATGCACAAAGGTGTGTTTGTGTGTTACTTCCTGTTGTCGTGTGACTCCTGAACAAACTTGTTTCCTGGTTCTGAGCTCACAGACAGTTTCACTGTTTCACCTCTCAGACAGACTGAGTTCTTTCAGATAACTGCTGCATCAAACCTTTAACATTTAAAAGTTGACCTTCAGTTGAAAAGCTATGTTTTCTGTAGAAATTTAATCTATTCATAGTAGTGATGTCTTGCTTAAAGGGGCATTATGTAGTTTCCAGCGGCCACTAGCGGGTGGTTTTAAGATTGCAACCAGGTGTGTGCTCGTACGCGTGCTCGCCTGAACTCATGAGCGAGCAGAATCCGAAACACAACCGCTTTCACACAGAAATCCTGCAATAAACGCAGGAACAGCAGCAGGCTGTGGCTTTTCACTCAGACATGTTCAGGCTCTGTTACTTCAACGTTCCCGTCTCAGAGGCGGATCAACACTGGCGCCGTAACGCTACTTCATTCAGCGCAGTGAGACAGCGGCATATCGGCACAGTACTCCCGAAAAAAAGGCAGAGTGACAGCGGCTGTAGACAGACAGAGCTGGGAACTCAGGGAAACTCCCACTGCAACGTTACAGTAACAGTTTTATCAGCTGCAGGTTGAACTAATCCAGGCTCGTTACATGATAAAGTTACACTGCATTTAGCTGACGTGCTACATCGTTAGCTCGCCTGCTGTTTTCAGTAACCATCTTTACTATCTGTGAATCTGTCACCGGAGGCTCAGCAATGTCAGCACAGCTACATGTACTGGATGATAATGAAACGGGTAGAGAGCTGGACTGAATATTATAAGATTGTGTCTCACTTTATAACAGTCAGACCGCAGTAAGTAACTTTACAGTAACTAGTGTTAGTGGATGGCTCTTCTTCCTCTGGGTTGTATATTATGTGGGTCATGTTAGTTACAGCGACTGAGAGGTGGAGAAGCTGTGTACCCATCAGTAAAGGGCAATAAATCTAAATTGAACGTTACGAAGCAAACAGCGGCGGGTCCGAGCTAACGTAGCGTTAGCTAGCTGCTCGTGGCTGCATCACTATGGGATAGTAAACAAATAGTTCCACATTAGCTTTTAACCGTTACATCATTTCTTGCAGGCTTTGACACTTTGATATTGTGGTACAGAGGAAAGTAACATGGGTCGCATTGGTTGGTGAAGTAATGTGAAACACCGGACAACATTAGCAACTGATCGGCGTTAGCCGGCGAGCTAACGCTATCTAACTTGAGCCAACTGAAGCGTAAAATCAAAATATATTTTACATGCTTTGCAGTAACGTTAGCTTGGCTATCCAATAGGAGGAAAGCCAACTGCGGGTCTGTTTTTATACCCAAAACAAAGCGGAGGTTTCTCTATGATTTAAAAGCCCTGCCGATGTTGTTCTGTGTTTTTGTCCAAAGTCGATCCGATTCACATTTGGCCCGACGAGC
Organism: Lepomis macrochirus; assembly: GCA_024633595.2. NCBI lineage: Eukaryota > Metazoa > Chordata > Actinopteri > Centrarchiformes > Centrarchidae > Lepomis > Lepomis macrochirus. The sequence continues at coordinate 7,483,796 of JALXJV020000011.1, read as the reverse complement.
TTCAGCACATAAAACTATTTTGTTTTTTTATCCTTATGTGGAGTTTATGTTGGAGTCTGTATTGTGCTGGGAGCAGGTCTTTCTTAGTGTTAGACTCCATATCGTAAGTTGCAGTGTCGTTGCTGCTGAGTGCAAAGTAGACAAAGCGAGAGGCTCAGGAGCGCGCATGCTGGTGTCAGTCACTGGATTTCGCAGAAAATCTGACCCGGAGCCTTTGAATAGGAATACCTGTCTTCAGAGTTAATAGCCAAACCCGGCAGGTGGATCATTTTAATGTCAGATTACAACCCCTTCATACACAGGCAATAAAAAAAGGATTCTTTTAGTAGAAAAAACCCATACAGCCCCTTTAATGAACAATTAATAATTCAAACTAAGATATTATAAAACCTAAACATATTTGAGAAGCTCATTAAAAGTCGATTTTACTGCAGAAGTATTCAGCTAGATAAAGTTAGACTGAACAAAAGGAAGAGAGCTGCTCATAAACCTGAGCAGGTGAAGAAAAAGGCAACAACTCAACAAGTAACAGGAAGTTTGCAGGAGGTTAGTTGAGACTCATTTAGAGTCGACTGATCTGATCAATAACTGGCTTCTCTCTGCTGTAAACTGAAAATATGAGTTTGTTTTCTGACAGTTTATAACGACCATCAACAGAGAGAAGACCTGTCAGCTTAATCAGTGATGAAGATATTTATTAGCTGCAGCTGTGAATGTGATAACATTTAAAAACACATCTAATTTTAATAGTTACTCATTCATAATAAACTTCTACTGAAATAGTGACGTGAAATTCAGCAAACAAGACTTTAACTTAAACATTTGATTAGTGGAGGAGGATTTCTGATGCTTGAGTTCTTTTGTTGCCTCTCTGCCTCTCTCTCCTCTGCTGTTTGAGAACAAACTTGTTTTTCTTGTTTCTCCTGTTCAGGCCGCAGCAGAGTTACAAAGGAGTCTCTATTTAAGTCAACAAAAGATTAAAAGTGAAACAAAGATCATCATCCCTTCTTATCAATAACATTATGAATCAAACACCTGAATGTAAAGCTGATGTAACACTGGTGTAAAATGGAGGCTGAGACAGATTCAAACCATCTAACAGGATTTCTCCAACTTTAACTCATGAAAGGGCAAAAACTCAGTAATGTCTTGTTTTATCAAACAGCCAGTGAACATTTATTTGTGATGAAATTATTCATGATCTCCTGATTAATCTGCCACATTTACACCAGACAACATTCCCGCTGTGTGTGATTACAAAATGTTGCATTCATATTATGGTTTGTTCGTACTCCAATAAGTAAAGATTGCTTAAAATATAAATTATTTATTTGTTGTCCTCGATATTAACAAACAAATCAGATTAGAAGATTTATAATTTATTGCCCGTTAAATACAGGTGTGTTCCCTTCTTCACTTTTCCCTGAGAAGATCATCTGTGGTTGATCCATCACATCCACATTTTGTCTGTGCAGAATCAGGTCTGTGTTCATCAGTGTTACATCCTGAAGAGTCGGGCATCAGGACATGAACATAAACCAGATGTAGTTGGTATTTGAAAGGATCTTTATTTAAAAGAAGGCAAACAGAGCTCACAACAGAAAATGGGCCAATGGGTGCTGCAGAAATCACTAAAGGAGGATTACTAATCTAACTACAACAAAACAAAAAGGGTAATCCAAAAACCTCTCTAACTAAAATCCAACACACAAAGAGCACAGCACCCCTGAACCTAGAGGAACTAAACAGAAACAAAACAAGCTGCAGGACAGCGGACTCTCAAAGACTCTGTGCTGGCTGCATGGTGCACTGAATTTTAATCTGGAGCCTAAACATTTACTGTTAGCACCATTTAAAAGCGATATTACCCTGCTGTCACTTCTGCCATTGTTCTGCTCTAACAGAGTCATGTGGACGGAGACTGTGGTAAATAAGTAAATAAATGAATAAGTGGCAAAGTAGCGCGATGAACGTTTCCAAATTTGGCCGAGTAAAAGTACTGATTTTTCTCTGTATTTAAGTATTTTACTTTTCTACATTTTGAATCACATCTGTAACTGAAAAACTTGTGACCACTTTGGTTTCAAATGCAACAGAACAACAGCTTCATCAGTTTAACTGGGGAAAAAATGCTGTATTAAGTTAGTGCTAATCCTGCAGACCTCTACAATGCGTCTACATTTTCAACAGTTTTCTGACAGCGGACCAGTTTGAAAAGTTGCAGTGAGTAATGCGACAGTCAGCAGCAGCAGACACAGTGAGCTGTTAGATAAAGAGCTGCACACCTCCGCCTTCAGCCAGGTAACCAGCTCCTTTCACTTTCACTGTTGTGTGCAGCATGAAGTCAGATCATGGCTGCTCACAGAATTATGGAAAACACTAAGTAGGCCTACTGCCCGACAATAGTTTGTTTAGCTGCTCCAGACTTCTGTGCGGGGGCGGAGCTAGACTCTCATCACAGTGGGGGTGGAGGTTCATCGTGTCTCACCAGCTACAGAGTCATATTACCCAAGTTTACACGAGCCCAGACTCAGAATCTGATAGGTCACAGATTTTGGTGTTACACCGGTCTGTCTGCCTGCTAAACTCTGTCAGCGCAGAGAGACGAGGGAGAAGAGAACCCCGGTGCCTTTCAAGCAGCCGTGAGCTGAATGTAGCTCGTCAATGTCACTTGTCGTGAACCGATCAATCACAGCCTGGATGGGGCGGGACATTTAAAAGTATTGACAGACAGGTGTCATTTACACTGGGGACAGGTCAGAATCTGAATGTCTCCATCTCTTTACTCTGGCAGCTAATTTTGTCCACTTCAAGCTCTGGTTTTGAGCCAGTGTCTGTGATGAAGGAGTAGCTACAATACACGTTGGGATTTTTCCAGGTAATAAAACTACCTGTCATTAGTTGGATGTTTGCCCTCTGTTCGTTTTTATCAAATGCCACATCTGTCACACGTTATTAGCAGCTCACAGTTATTTGTTTTACAATGGTTCTGTCCCTCGGTGGAAAAGTTAATGTAATAGTCTTTTGTTATATACTTTTCAAGAACATAAAGATTGATGGAGTATTTTGGGTTTCTACACCTGAATAATTAATTAATGTATGTTATAATAACACAGATACAGTAAATGTGCTTGCTTATATTTTTACATCTGATGGGTTAATTTACAAAATATTAAGGAAGCGTTTGTGCAGTAAAGTATGTTTATACAGTCTTACAGTTCCAACTGGCCCTTTAACCAAAATGCTTAATGTGGCCTGTGGTGAAAATGAGTTTGACACCCCTGAGTTAGAGTAAGGAGCTGGGAAGGTGTTATTTAAAAATGTGTCTGTGTTACTTCCTGTTCTCTCAGACTTGTGACTGTTGAACAAACCTGTTTCCTGATTCTTGTGTTCTGAGCTCACAGTCAGTGTCACTGTTTTACCTCTCAGACTGACTGAAGTCCAGAAGATGATGAAGAGGACAGAGGAAGAGGAGGACGGAGCAGAGTCCTCAGTATCCAGCTGTCTGTCTATGAAGAGTGACTGGTCTAAAGTTCGTCCTCCAGTCTTCAGTCCTGAACCTGGACCCTCAGACCCAAAGTAAGAGACTGTTTTTACTGTAAACTGAGCTGATGAAGATGATGCATTGAGGATGAAGACAAAATGTTGTGCTAACAGATTTATATTCCTGATGCAGAACTATTAGTGCAGATACTGTTTCAAACTAAGATGGATCTGATTTGATTTCTGGAGCAAAACACCTGAGAACCTCCATTTCAGAATTTACACTTCAAGAACATCTTCATATATTTTTGCCCTCACGTTGACGTCACTGTAAAGATTTAGAAGGATTCAGAATCTGAAAGAATCTGCTTCAAATGTGTCCTTCATTTTCTCCTCTTTGTCCTCTAAACACTGAGCTGTTTGGCTCTTCCTCAGATCAGCTGTTCTGATCCACCAGATGCATCTTGAATCACTTCAGATCATAATTGTGCAACATGTGGTGAAAAAGCATTTGTAGTTCAGCTTTGCTCACCTTGATGAACACTTTGCTTTGAATCATTAGTAAGTGGACCTTTGAGCTCAGATTCTCTCCACCATATATTGTTCCTAAAGGTGAAGAACAAACATCCACGGGCAGCACTGATGGAAAAGTTAGCAGTGGATGGAAAAAGGGCAGAAAATGGTCACATGGAGATTTGGACCACTTCTCTTTTTACAAGATTTGAATTGTTTTCATGTGACAGGAAACAGAAGGACGTACAAACAAGGCTCCGTGTTATGTGTATTGTCTTAAAATAGAAACATTAAGATTACTGTGAAATATCCTCAGCTGACAAAATAAGCTGATATACAGTATGTAAAAGATTTTTACACTTTCAATTAAACTGCATCCAAGGAAGGTTCAAATCAAGGGGAGCTGGACTTTGCTGAAGATACTGGAAGACGTTTCGTCCCTCGTCCAAGAGACTTGGATCATGGTGGTTCAGACTTGGCCTCAGGTGGCTCTAACGACCATAGCGACTGTCGTTAAAACAGCCAAGAGCTCTAACGAACCAGCGGTATGGATCGTCTTGATAATGACCCCACAGAGGTTAAATAGCTGAGTTTTCCTACCGGCCAGTCAGAACTTAAGAAGTCTCTTGGATGAGGGACGGAACGTCTTCCAGTTTCTTAGGGCGCTTTCACACCTCGATCGATTGGCGACGTTCTGACACAAGGGGCCGTTTCCCTTTTGGCTCAGTTCGTTTGCTAATATGTGAACACAACAATCTCACTCTGAACCGGAACAAAACAACCCAGCCGAGATCGCCTAGAAGAGGTGGGCTGCGGTCGAAAAGTCTTTTTTGCTTAGGAAGGTTCCTAATTGACAGACAGGTGTCCTTTACATGGGGATGCTGGGGACAGGTCAGAATCAGAATGTCTCCATCTCTTTACTCTGGCAGCTAATTTTGTCCACTTCAAGCTCTGGTTTTGAGCCAGTGTCAGTGATGAAGGAGTAGCTACAATATACGTCGGGATTTTTCCAGGTAATAAAACTACCTGTCATTAGTTGGATGTTTGCCCTCTGTTTGTTTTATCAAATACCACATCTGTCACATGTTATTAGCAGCTCACAATTATTTGTTTTCCAATGGTTCTGCCCCTCTGTGGAAAAGTTAATGTAACAGTTTTTTGTTATTTACTTTTCAAGAACATAAAGATTGATGAGTATTTTGGGTTTCTACACCTGAATAATTAATGTATGTTATAATAACAGATACAGTAAATCTGCTTGCTTATATTTTTACATCTGATGGGTTAAATGTCCTTAACTTGAACAGGCTAAATAATCAAATAAAGAGACAGTTAATTTACAAAATGTTAAGGAAGCGTTTGTGCAGTAAAGTATGTTTAGAGTTAGAGTAAGGAGCTGGGAAGGTGTTATTTAAAAATGTGTCTGTGTTACTTCCTGTTCTCTCAGACTTGTGACTGTTGAACAAACCTGTTTTCTGGTTCTTGTGTTCTGAGCTCACAGTCAGTGTCACTGTTTTACCTCTCAGACTGACTGAAGTCCAGAAGATGATGAAGAGGACAGAGGAAGAGGAGGACGGAGCAGAGTCTGTAGGATCCAGCTGTCTGTCTATGAAGAGTGACAGGTCCAAAGGTCGTCCTCCACTCTTCAGTCCTGAACCTGGACCCTCAGACTCAAAGTAAGAGACTGTTTTTACTGTAAACTGAGCTGATGGAAGATGATGCATCGATTGGAGACATTCTGACACAAGGGGGCGTTTCCCTTTTGGCTCAGTTCGTTTGGTAATATGTGAACACAACAATCGCACTCTGAACCGCAACAAAACAACCCATCGCCTAGACGAGGTGGGCTGCGTTCGAAGAGTCTTTTTTGCTTAGGAAGGTTCCTCACTGAGTGAAGTGAACCGGAAGTATTTCAGTGGCAGCCATGATAAGAGCTGTTCGAATTCTCTAAAAGCTGAGGGAAGGAGCCTCAATGCTTCCTTTCACGTCTCCTTTAGCATAGGGAACACCGGACCATCCTTTACGAAAGGAAAGGAGAGAATGCCGTCCCACAATTCCCCGTCTCTCTCTCTCGGCACAGTTTCGCTGTCATTCTGTGGGAAACAATTGGGATTCATGTTGATAAATAGGCCTATGGGTGGGCAGGAGGGTGAGTGTGAGCAATGTGACAGCCCTGTCCATTATTTAGTGACTGGTAGGCTGCCTTAGCTGCCTTTTGCTATCTTGGTTATTAAGTAATATTTTCCACCGTGTTGTCCACCTTTAGACGGCCTGTATTGGGGCACAGTGTCAAAGATGCGCTTTTTGTAGTCCATCTTCAGAACATTGTAGCTTCAACACGGTAGGTCACGTCAGTAAAATCCGCCATCTCATAATTACGTCGCTCAGAAAAGAGCAGTCGGATTCTCTGAGCCCCGTGGTCCTCTTTTCCCAAATTCTTATGGATTCTCCTTCACGTCTTTCCTTGACCTCATGACATTTTCCATTGAGGTCAAGGAAAGGAGGTTAGGAAAGGAGATTTTTTTTTACTTTTCGACCGCAGCCATAGTCTTGGCTCAATTCCATACGAACTAGGGCTGAACGATTAATTGCATTTGCAATATTATCGCGACATAATAAAACGAGATTTCCTAATTGCAAAGGCTGCGTTTACACTCTGGTCACATGACACCCAAGCCAAAAGCAGTCTGACGAAGTTGGTGCTTTGTATGAAGTATCAGCCGCCACCGCGGATAAAGTGTTGGTGGGTGAAATCTTCGGGCCATCCGCCGCTCTGACAAACAGGAAAAATGCACAACAGAAAGACGCGTGTAGTGAGGTCAGTGTAATGTGGCGATCGGCGCCTGCGTCACACACACAGCCAGTCAGCTCAGGAAATATCTGTGAAACGGCGTTTTTAAACTAAACTCACAAGTCCTACAGAGGCCTGGTCTGTCCTGAGTTACAGCTGGTGAGCTGTTTACCAGCATGGAAGGCTGTCGGAGAATCACTAAGCTTGTCTATTAAACATGAGAGGCGTCACTCTGTTCTATTTTCGGTGGCCAACTTTTGAATTGAACCTCAAACTGAGTGATTTTTGTTTGCTAAGTGGGATATAGAAACATGGACTCCAGGAGATTTGAACTGAGATGAGGACTCATTAATTGGTGTTTGAACTGTGAGTTTTATATTGAGTGTTTACTGTATAAGACACTGTATTGAGTTAGTTTTTCTTGTGGTCTGTCGGCCGACCTGATGATATTATATTATTTAATGCCATGACTTGACTCAAATTATCTTTCTAATATTATTAGAATTTGATATATCTTCTCCACCACTGCTCATAATAATAATAATTCTACCTAATTCATCATAACAAGAAAGAACAGTGTCATTCTATCTGTCTAATATTGTGTTGGTCAAACTATACACTGATTTACTGCTTGTCCATTTTGAATCATACAGAAGGTAAAGAGCTTAAAAATTAATCACATATTAAATCGCAATATTAGTTAAAAAAAAATCGCAATCAGATTATTTTCCAAAATCGTTCAGCCCTAATAGGAACCCTGGAGCGATTTGTTTGCAGTGAGAACACAACCGGCCCACGAACCGGAACAAATGGCCTGGAAACTGATGCTAAAAGATCGCTTTTCAACAGCTTCTTGTATTGTATTATTATATTGTTCTTCTATTCTTTTGCTAATTTGTTGCGGTATGTTGTTGTGGTTGTATTATGTAGGCCTGGTGCTGTCAGAGTTTTTTTCGACGGAGCGTTCACAGCCCCTCTCTTTCACTTTATCACTGACCCGCTTGTAGACTTCAGTGTTCTTGTGTGTGGTGTGCAACATCCGGGCGATGTGTTGTTCCGACCAAACATCTATTTCACCTCTTTGCAGCTCCAAGTCCACCCGCGATTCATTTTGTGTTACTGTTGTCATGGAGATGTCCCCCAATGGAATGCGCGACCTGCACGCATGAGGTAGTGACGTAATGGCGTAAGGTAAGCCCTGGAAGGGTGAGCGATTTGGACGCTTTACAACAGTGTGGTGTGAATACAAGTGATGTATTTAATGTGAAAGCAGCCTTAAAGTCCAGCTGCCTAATTTGAACCTCTTGGATAACTTTGACCTGGAGGACTGAGAACCTTCACAGACAATTAAACTGTAGTTGGAAATAATCCAAATAAAATACATCCCACTATTGATTCTGAAACTGCTGTGTTTAATGGATTCAGATGTAAATTTACAATATTAACCGATTATTCACAAACAGTGAAAAACTGTCACTTCTCAATGAGCTCGTCTGTTAGGGTTACTACGACGATGAGGTCATGATGTCACTTCAGAGCAACACACTGTGCTGTTGGGAGGGTTGTTATTGTCCATAATATCCTCCTGACCCCTGGGGCTCCGTGTAGTTCTGATAATATGAGGGGACAAACTGTCTTTATTCTTCCTGATACAGTGTATTAGGAAGTCACAGCTAAACTCACCACAAAAGCGCTCTCTCTCTCTCTCTCTTAATGCAGGTTATATTTTCAGCGGCCACTAGCATATCCAGACCCACCAGAGACCGCTTCACACAACATGCTGGAAACTCATTTAAACTCCAACATATTTTATCAGCTTGAGGTTGAACTAATCCATGCTCCTTACATGACAACTTTACATTGACTGCATTTAGCCAACATGATACATCAGCGTTAGCTCTCTGCTTCTCTATTGGTTTATCTTTCACCTCAGCGATGTGACACAGCTAAATGTACTGGAAGATAACTAAACAGTTAGTGAGCTGGGATGAATATTATAATGAGATTGTTGTCACAGTTTATAACAGTTAGACTGCAGTAAGTTTCTTTACTGTAGTGGATGGCTCTTCCTCTGTGCTGTTGTCCTGAACAGTTATGTTGCAGAGACTGTGGAGAAGGTTTGTACCTGAGTATCAGTAAAGCCACAATAAATCTATATTGAACGTTCGGAAACAAACAGCTTAGATCTGTGTAAACATAAAGTCAGCTGGCTGCACCTGCCTTGCATCAAGGCTATTAAACAACATCGCTCCACATTTGCTTTGCAGACTAAATCAACGGCTTGACATAATACTTGTCATGCACAGGATAGTAAGGTGGATCAGCTGGTGAAGGAACGTGGAAAGCATAATAACGTTAGAAACTGCTCTCTGTGACTCCAGCCTTTCTGATGTTGACTGTGTTTTCACCCAAAGATCATTCTTGTTTGTCCTGAAAGGCTTCATCACATAAAACTATGTTGTTGGTTTTTAGCCTCATGTGGAGTTTGTGTTGGAGTCTGTGTTGTGCTGGGAGCCGGTTGGTTATTGGTTTTAGTGGACGATTCTGAATGTTTCAAACGGCTTTAATATTCATTTTCCACAGTATCGATCCTGAAAACACACACTGCTGCAGTCACACAGCCCACCTCCTGTTACTCGCAGCACTTTCTCATTTGCTTCCTTGGAATCGTGTTTCTTTCCCTGCCAGCTGTGATTAGCTGGTACTCGTCACTTGTGATTGGATGCTGGCAGAGGATACATGCAACCACATATGAAAGTGACGGCACAGAGCGAAGAAAAGAGCAAAGCACCTGCAGGACCAACTCACCATAGTTAAGGCTTTAATACATAAAAAAACAAAAGCATCATCGAAAATATAACATAACCTGGTAACAGAAAAAACAGGTTGGACTAAAAACGAGCCGTTTTCAGGAAGTTCAGAGCAAAGTTTTCTGAGGGAGACGGGTTGGACCTCAAGCTTTTTCACTTTGCACCTATTACCTGTTACATGCACAAAAAGAAATTTTCTTTTGAAACTCAATAAAGGAGAGAGAAGAAGCCAAAAATCATTATATGAACTCTTTAAAAAAGAAAACTACTGTAAAAAAGTTATTTTTCATAGAGTTTGGATTTTTTTACAGTGTGCAGGAGCAGCCGTCCTGCTGTGCTTTGTGTCAGGACGTCCTGAAGGATCCAGTCTCTACCAGCTGTGGACACTGGTTCTGCAGACGGTGCATCACCTCATACTGGGACCAGTCTGCTTCATCAGGACACTCCTCCTGTCCCCAGTGTGGAGACAGATCCAGAACCAGAGCTGGACTGCAGACAGCCAGTCAGAGCAGCTCTGTACAAAGTAAGACTGGACATCTGTCTGCTTCTTCAGATATTCTGATATTGATGGTTTTTATATTAGTAATGAAAATAATCAGCACATATTCTTTGTTTTATCTCACATTGTTTCTCTTCTTTAGTGAGAGGTGGTCTGCAGGAGGTTTTAGATGAACATAAGATCAGTCTGAGGAGGAGATGTGAACGTGTGACTGAAGGAAGTGATGAAACAGGAAGTGGAACCCTCCTCAACAGGATCTACACTGAGCTCTACATCACAGAGGGACAGAGTGAAGAGGTTAATACCCAGCATGAGGTGAGGCAGCTTGAGACAGCTTCCAAGAAGAAGACCCTCCATGACACTCCAATCAGGTGCCAGGACATCTTTAAAGCCTTACCTGGCCAACAGAGAGCCATCAGAGTGGTTCTGACCAATGGCGTGCAGCTGGCGTTGGAAAAACCTTCTCAGTGCAGAAGTTCACTCTGGACTGGGCAGAGGGCTCGGAAAACCAAGATGTCAGTCTGCTGGTTCTGCTCTCGTTCAGGGAGCTGAACTTGATCAAAGATGAGCAGCACAGTCTCCTCACGCTGCTCCATGTTTTCCATCCAACATTACAGAAGGTCCCAGCAGAGAAGCTCGCTGTCTGTAAACTGTTGTTCATCTTTGACGGCCTGGATGAAAGCAGACTTTCATTGGATTTCCACAACAATCAGGTTGTGTCTGATGTCACACAGAAGTCATCAGTCAACCTGCTGCTGACAAACCTCATCCAGGGGAATCTGCTTCCCTCGGCTCTCGTCTGGATAACTTCCCGACCCGCGGCGGCCAATCAGATCCCTCCTTCGTGCGTCGGCAGGGTAACAGAAGTACGAGGCTTCACTGACGCCCAGAAGGAGGAGTACTTCAGGAGGAGAGTCAGTGATGAAGAGCTGTCCAGGAGAATCATCTCACACATCAAGACCTCCAGGAGCCTCCACATCATGTGTCTAATCCCAGTCTTCTGCTGGATCACTGCTACAGTTCTGGAGCACATGTTGACTACAGACCAGAGAGGAGAGCTGCCCAAGACCCTGACTGACCTGTACTCACACTTCCTGCTGGTTCAGATAAAGAGGAAGAAGCAGAAGTACGATGAGGGACATGAGACGAGTCCACAGGAGCTGACGGAGGCTGACAGGAAGGTTCTTCTGAAGCTGGGGAGGCTGGCGTTTGAACAGCTGGAGAAAGGAAACATCATGTTCTACCAAGAAGACCTGGAGCAGTGTGGTCTTGATGTCACAGAGGCCTCGGTGTACTCAGGAGTTTGTACAGAGATCTTCAAAAAGAGAGAGTGTGATCTTCCAGAAAACAGTCTACTGCTTTGTTCATCTGAGCGTTCAGGAGTTTCTGGCTGCAGTCTACATGTTCCACTGTTACACCAGCAGGAACACAAAGGTACTGGAGGACTTCCTGGGGGGAAGACTGGCACAGAGAAAACAGGTACGGTTTCCTGGAATATAACTATTATCATGATCCATCCCTGGATGTGTTCCTGAGCAGAGCCATGCAGAAATCTCTCCAAAGTAAAAATGGCCACCTGGACCTGTTTGTTCGCTTCCTTCATGGCCTCTCTCTGGAGTCCAACCAGAGACTCTTAGGAGGCCTGCTGGGTCAGACAGACAACAGTCCAGAAATCATCCAGAGAGCCATCAACAACCTGAAGGAGATGAACCGTGATGAGATCTCTCCTGACAGAATCATCAACATCTTCCATTGTCGGATGGAGATGAACAACCACTCAGTACATCAGGAGATCCAAGAGTTCCTGAAGTCAGAGAACAGATCGAAGAAGGAACTCTCTGTGTTCCACTGCTCAGCTCTGGCCGACATGCTGCAGATGTCAGATGAGGTTCTGGATGAGTTGGACCTGCAGAAGTACTACACATCAGAGGAGGGACGACGGAGACTGATTCCAGCTGTGAGGAACTGCAGAAAGGCTCGGTAAGTCCAGATGTGATTATCAACAGTGTAAAGCTGAAGCATCAGTATTACAGTAAAGATACACACTTTACACACACGCTCAATATAAAACCGAGACAGCTTGCTCAGTTAGTGGCATCGGCAGCTACCAGTGGGATTTCTGGTGGCACCATGAGATGACACAGATTTTTCCTCAGATGCCACAGCACCTTTCACCGTTTATGTGTATTTCCGCTGGCAGGCGGCTCCTGCTGCTGTTTTAGGTGTATTTCCGGTGACAATTAAAATGCCACAGGTTTTCCCTGAAGTGCCATGGCACTTTTTGCCGTTGACGTGCAGTTTATGGGGTATGTTTGTTGGCCCTGGGATGCCACAGATTTAAACAGGTACCTGCCGCTGTATGCGTTAGGTTGCCACAGATTTTCATTGCTCAGTTTGATGAAAGACATTAATAAAAAAACAGACAGGGTGGTCAGGTGAACCGCAAGTAATAATAAATGGGCCTATTAAAATAAAAGCCAAGCTGGTAGAGTGGCGATTCTGTAACATTTTGCAAGCACTAACGTCATACCAGGGTAAAGTTAGAAGGAAAAAACAATCCATAAATAAACCTGGACTGAAAGAAATGTGTTAGCAAGTTGATTATACAATGTATAATATTGTGCATTTCAACGAACAGCAGAGTCACATTTAATGTTTGGTGCAATACAGTTGGTAATTTAACCTAGGTAATTATTGCAGCCTAATTATCATCTTCTAAAGGCAGCAACACTAAAGGCAAGATCAGCAGCACACATTTCTCTCCAGGTTCATTCTGCCAGTGAAGAAGAGCTCAGCAGCTTCAGTTCAGTGGAGGGATTTTATCATCACCGAGCTCAGAGAAGAAATGATGCTGTTAAAATGCTGAACTCCACTTGAGAAAATCTGTTAATAAGATTGTCTTAAGTCAATGCAATATCAAATACGCAGAGTCTATTTTTAGAATAAAGTGTCAGATTTTAAGTTTTATATTCTCTGTCATCACAGACTTTCTGGCTGTAAACTCTCAGAGACTCACTGTGAAGTTGACCTCAGCTCTGACGTCCAACCCCCTCCCATCTGAGAGAGCTGGAGCTGAGCTACTGCAACCTGCCAGATTTAGGAGTGAAGTTGTCTGCTGGACTGGAGAGTCCACTCTGTAGGCTGGAGACTCTTAGGTCAGTTTGTGTATTTTGCTCTTGTACAGAATGTCCAAATTTAAATCCATGACCGAAGTTTTAAATTTCTTTCAGGTCTCTTGTTTCTGGGTTTGTCTAAGAACAAATTACAACAGCTCTTTATTAAAGTTTCAGTAGTTCAGTAAGTTTTGCTCCAGATTTAGTCTGAATTCAATTATTAAGGAAACTGAAGGATTTATCCTTCAATTTGCTGTAAAATGAAATCATGCGTAACATTCATCCAGCCAGAGAGAACCATCGCGTCCTGTTCACAGCGCGTTGGTCGTACTGTGTACGGTAAATGCTCCGTATTTGTGTAGCGCCTTTTGTAGTGTTATACAAATAAAAGCACGAGATGCTTGTTTACTGTATTACAGTAAACAAGCATCTCGTGCATTTATTTTGTTGACAAAACCACTAAAGAGGAATTGATTATGTGAGGAACTGTTGCTGTCATGACTGAGATTGGTTTCAGCACCTATCAAAGTATTTATTTATATTTTTTCCTGCTATCAAAGCACCATAATCTGGCAGCGGGCCAGATATTGTGGGTGGGATTGCGCAATGGTTAAGACTCCCGCCTTTGGTGTGAGAGACCCGGGTTCAATCCCCACTGTGTACCTGAGCAAGACACTTAACCCCTAGTTGCTCCAGAGACGTGCGACCTCTGACATGTATAGCAATTGTAAGTTGCTTTGGATAAAAGCATCAGCTAAATGAATAAATGTAAATTATTGTTGGCGGGCAGTTTTGGTGAGGGTCCATAATCACAGAGAGAATGAATGTGTTTATCTTGTCAATGTGTGGCTTATAATGGACAGAAGAAAATGAAACTAACATAACTAACAACATGTCTGATTTGATCATTATTCCAGACTGGCCTGAGATCAGCAGCATGTTATTGATCTGTGTTGACATGAATAGGTGTATGAATGTTGTGCTGACATTTGGATGATGTCTGTAGAAGGCTGACATTATGATGATCCACAATAACACAATGACAAAGTCCCTCTACTCATTTTAGGGAAAAGCTCATTGATTAGGACATAGTAATGTTGAGCTCCACATTTAAAACCTGAACACATCTGATTGGATTAGAAATGGATTTTTATCTCCATCATTTATTCTTTATTCAGATTGAGTGTCTGCAGTTTGTCAGAGATCAGCTGTGCTTCTCTGGCCTCAGCTCTGAAGTCCAACCCCTCCCATCTGAGAGAGCTGGAGCTGAGTAACAACAAGGTGCAGGATTCAGGAGTGAAGCAGCTGTGTGGTTTTCTGGAGGATCCACACTGCAGACTGGAGACTCTGAGGTCAGTTCACTGACTCTCTGTTACTATTGTAGATCTGATATGTTTAATTAATAATTCAGGCTAATTTCTGTTCAGACATAACTTCCATCCATAAAGTTGTAAATGTCCTTTTGTTCATATTTTCATGTATCTTGAACTAAATTCAGTCTGCAGTCACAAAGACTTGTGTTTCTTAAAGAAACTGTAGAAAATTTCTTCTGTTAGCCGTTAAACGTAAATGAATAGTTTTAATTTTTGGTAAATGGTCACATCTGGATACAGAAGATCCTCTGAACAAAAATTTGTTTTAAACTGATCAAGTTTACTTGTTGAAGTAGAAATATTTCTTTGTTTCTGTTGGTTTCAATGTGTTTTCACAAATAATGTCTGATCACTGATATTGATCCTTCAGAACACACACACACACACACACACACACACACACACACACACACACACACACACACACACACACACACACACACACACACACACACACACACACAGATCAGATCATTTTTCCAAATGCAGCTGTTTAAAGGATCAATATAGTTTTTCTCCTCTAGTTCCAGACTGGCCTGAGATCAGCAGCATGTTATTGATCTGTGTTGACATGAATAGGTGTATGAATGTTGTGCTGACATTTGGATGATGTCTGTAGAAGGCTGACATTATGATGATCCACAATAACACAATGACAAAGTCCCTCTACTCATTTTAGGGAAAAGCTCATTGATTAGGACATAGTAATGTTGAGCGCCGTGTCTGGTTTTTGATCAGCCCAAAAGGACTCATGTCACTTCATTACTCAGTGACCTCCACTGGCTCCTCGTGGCCTCCAAAATCAAATTCAAGTCACTAATGCTTGCAGACAGAGTGACCACCTGGTCTGCACCCATCTACCTAAACTCCATAATACAAACCTACGTTCCTTCTCGGCCGCTACGCTCCTCCAACGAATGGCGCCTGGCTCTGCCAGCCCTTCACTCAAAGCAATCCCATCTGTGACACCACAATGGTGGAACGAGCTGCCACACGCCATCAGAGCAGGGGCATCCCTCTCTAACTTCAAGAAGCTCTTGAAAACTCATCTCTTCAGAGAAGACTTCCTCTTATAACACCTCTAACTAACCTCTAACATACACTTACTGTGCTCTTCTTCTTCTATCCCTACAAATATCTCTTATTGACTGCACTTTTGTCCTGATTGCACTTTCTGTTAACTCTTACTTCCTTTCCTAGGTATTTACCCATTGATGTGAGATGTACTATGAGCTCTTACTAGTATTTTTTGCCGCTCTTACTAGTATGTATTGTCAGTTGTAGATCTATATTGGGTGCTCTGTTGATACTTGTAAGTTGCTCCTCTAATGTAAGTCGCTTTGGATAAAAGCGTAATGAGTAAATGTAAATTTAAAACCTGAACAAATCTGATTGGATCAGAAATGGATTTTTATCTCCATCATTTATTCTTTATTCAGATTGCGTGTCTGCAGTTTGACAGAGATCAGCTGTGCTTCTCTGGCCTCAGCTCTGAAGTCCAACCCCTCCCATCTGAGAGAGCTGGAGCTGAGCTACAACCAGCTGCAGGATTCAGCAGTGAAGCAGCTGTGTGGTTTTCTGGAGGATCCTCACTGCAGACTGGAGACTCTGAGGTCAGTTCACTGACTCTCTGTTACTATTGTAGATCTGATATGTTTAATTAACAGTTGATTGATGTTTGGTAAGTGCACCAACAAACTGGGCGAGCTGGTGAGGAAGGCCAGCTCGGTGGTGGGGATGGAAGTGGACAGTGTGGAGGCAGTGACTGAGAGGAGGATGAGAGGGAAGCTGAAAACCATCATGGACAACCCTCTCATCCTCTCTATGCTGAGCTGAGGCAGCTCAGGAGCTCCTTCAGCCACAGACTCATCCAGCCCCGAGCCTCAAAGAGCTTTGGAGGCTCATTTGTGCCGATCAGCCATCAGGCTCCACTAGGGGTGTGGAAAATAACTGATCTTTAGATGCATCGCGATCGCGGACTTGGGCGATTCTGAATCCACTGACAAATGTCAATAATGGATTATCTAGAGGTTAACTGATAACGTAATGTTGACGGAACGAAAAAGGCGGAACTCAGAAATGCGGACGTGCAGCTCCGGACCATCTGTGGTGTGAACACAACGGAGACGTGTGGTTCTCCCTGTTCAGCACAGACAGACGGCTGTTTAATGACCGCTGCTACTAAACTTTGACAGGATCAATAAAATCAAACTAACGTTAATGATTTTCACCCGCACACTGTGCAGCACGGCAGCGCTTAGCTAGCGTCCTCTCCTCATTCTTTATAGGACAGCTACAGGACAGGCGGCAGTAGGTGACGGTGAAAGCAGAGGAGGAAAAGATGAGCGCTACGTTTCAGTCTGGCAGTAAATGTACGCTGCAGGTCACAGCGTGTCCGTTAATTAAAGTCTGTCTGTTTTCCAACTGATGGAAAAGTGAAGGATGTTAGCGCGGTCTGGAAGCTGAGCAGGACACTTTTTTTGCTGCTACTTCAATTTCGTTTGTTGTCATTCATCCACATATCGAGTACACAAATGAACGGAAAGCCGTTTCTCAAGGCCCATGGTGCTCAACACAAGATTACAATAATCAAGTTAGAAGAACAAACATGTGACTACGCTAGACGAGACAAAAACAGGAACAGATATATTAAGGTGGAGTGAACATGGTTTGGCTGCAGCACTGTAAAGTGCGTAGTTCAACATGTATCTGACTCTATACTAATAACAGCAGCATCAGAAATGAAAACAGCAGCAGAGGTCAGTAATAATGCTGTAATAATGGAATAATGCTATGCTATGTTAGCTACATTTATATGAAGTAACCTTAAATATCTGCATTTCATTACTACCTACTTCTTTGGATTGGTACAAATACTTTGCTTTAAAAGTACCAAGTAGTCACACAGTGAGAAAAATACATCTTTATCGTTTTACAATCTCATCGTAGCCTCATAATCGTAACGAGGTGCCTAGAAATTTCCGCCCTTGAGATGACTCATCGAGATGCATCGTGATATCAAATCCTTGACCTGATAATCATAATCGAATTTTGAGACCAGTGCAGATGCACACCCCTAGTTGTTATTGTATATGGATAATTTTGGATGGATAATGTTTTTTGATACTTTCCCGAGAAACAATAGAAACAATCTCAGCATAACTCGTAAATCTACCAGTGGCAAAGCCCAAAGGATGCTACTAAGACTACCTGAAATATGCCCCAGCTAACTTTACTGGGTAAAAGACTCACAGTCACTGTTACAGGCCTGGTATTGTTTCTCCGAACTCCTCATCAAAACTCCAAGATCTTCTCCATCTCCATCTCTCCTGAGCATTACATTACGTTAAATTACAATCAAAACATACTGAACAGAGTTTCCACATTTTAGGCAAAGAAATGATCTTTAACATGTATTATCATAAATACTGTAAATAAAAATCCCTCTGAAGGTACTACATGTGCTTACACATCCAAAAGTACCTCCAGAGATTAGTTTGAAACCAGGACACAATAAAATCCTGTTGTACAGTTCACAACATCCTCCAACTGATTTTAACCTACAGTATTTGGTTTTAACCCGCCCATTTAAGCTAGCATCACGCTGCACTTTTAGCTCTCTGCTAAAGGTTACAAACTTTACTCACCTGAGTTTCCAGGAATAAAAAAATCTCCTTTGGGAAATGGCGGCATCTCGTTTTTTCCAACTGCGTCTTAGCCGCTTCTCTCTGTTCTTCCTCCGTGCGGTCTGGCGCTAAAGTGAGCGCACACTGCAGAGACTACTGGACGTGCCGAGGGTCAAAATAGCGCTGCTTTAAGGCCCGTATTTTTTATGTGGGCTACAGTCTGTGGTAAGGAGACACGGATGAGATGGGCGGTTTGACCAGAAACCGTACTTTCACTTGTGTGTTAAACACAAAGTCAGTATTGAGGTTTTTTTTATTCGTTTGCCTTTGGAACGCAAGTAACGTTCTCTTTCAAAACGTTATTCACTAGTTTTATTTTGAAAGTGTAACTGGATGTATTTATTGTTGCTAACTGGATGGCGAGACGTACAAAAACGACACTAAAGGGGTGTTAACCCAGGCCGAAAAAAGCTGAGACTTAAGACGGCTAACTGAGACTTTTTTTCAGTCTCCTTTGTAATGCTTTGTACGGCCAAAGATAGTCCTTAAGAGGGAAAATACTTATTAACAGTGTTGGGCAAGCTACTTGGAAAATGTAGTGAGCTAAGCTACTAGCTACTCTACATTAAACTTCACCACACAGAAGCTACCCTCCAGTTAAATGTTGCAAGCTAAGCTACAGCATAATGGCAAAAGTAGCTTAGTTACATCTAAGCTACTTTTGCCACTAATTTTTTAATAGTTTATATTTAGGTCATTTATATATAAATATTTATATACACACACACACACACACACACACACACACACACACACACAACATAGACCTAGTTTATATTGAACCAACTTCATTCCACAGTAGCAATAGAAGACAGACTAAAAACCTGCTCCAATGTGTGAGAGAGCTAAATCAGACACAGAAACTCTCCTACTTACTGCCATATCATTGCTGCTAAATGTACTTCCTCATACAACAAACGGAGAACCATTGATGTTTGATAAAGCAACTTAATTGTCATATTATTAATTAATTTAATTAATTATTAATTAATTCTATATTTTTTATAGTTTGTATGTGACTTTGTGCTCTGGCAACATTGCAACCTAAACAACCTAAACATTCATGGCAGAGAGAGAGAGAAAGAGAGAGACTCCGTCGCACATGTTTTTATTCCCCTGCAGCAAAGTCGCAAACATCAACCCAAGGATCGGTACGTGATGTCACCATCACAGGGAAGCGCTTCTGCCGGCTGCACATACAGGTCCGTGTGTGGCGGTGGTGTCACTTACTGATCCATCAGAAATACTTGGGAAAATGTAGCGTGTGTGGAAGCTACCGCACTACTCGGTCAATAAAAGAGCTTCGTTACTGAAAAGCTATTTGATATTTAAAAAAATAGAGACGCTGCCACCAAGCTACTGAGAAATGTAGTTAAACTAGTAACGGCGCTGCTGCCCAACACTGCTTATTAAATCATTTCCTTAAACTTTCTACACGATTGTATGAAACATAGGCGCATATACATAGTTTTTCATTGGAATAATACTTTTTATCAAATCCAATCATTAAGCACATCATTGATGAGCTGGTAGTGACAGATGATCTGTCTCAGAAATATGGCACAGGGCTGGAAATGTGCGGACGCCACTTCCCTGTGGCTGTGATCTATAAAAACAAACATGAGGGGAAAATGTGCATCCTGTCAGTAAACTCTGAACCATGCGTACGCACATAAAGAGGAGAAAAGAGAAACGGCGACTCACATGGCAGAAGGATGAAACTGTTTGAAATGAACAGGCCTACTGCTGTCTAAAATAAATCCAAATATTACCTCTGAGCAGTATAGGCTTAAAGCCTTTCTAAATAATCAGACATTGTTTGAATTTTTTCCCTGAAGTGTGAAATAAAAAACATAATTTAAGATAATTTGCGTCGCACAAAAAAAACCATGACTGAGGATAATAAACACAAACGGAGATTCTGTTTCTGCAAAAGAACACCTCAAATATGTTGGACAGTTTAATCAGGAATCAGATTTATTAATAGGCTCCTTGCATTCATTGAATTTATTCTCCTAAATAAGGTGAACAGGAGACAAATTATATTTACATTGATGCTGTTTTCAATGCGTCAGTGGAGCAAATACGAGAGCAGAGTTTCATGTGTTGTATCACATGTTCGTTTCCTTATGGAGCCAAACGCTGTGCACCAGCGTGTGGATGTGATGCGCTGCTTGTAAAAAAAAAAACACTATTTTCTTGTCATTTCCAACAAGTCATATTTCTTTTAACTCATCCGCAGCCTCGTTAAGTGAGTGGAGAGTTTGTGGAGCCTAAATAAATGTTTAAACAGGTGGGATGCATTTGGTTTACTCTCTTTTCAAACGGGGGAATCCAGATCAGTACCTGGGTCATCCCGTCTGTCTGTGTGTCCCCCTCCGGTCAGTGACGTCACTACTCAGAGGGAGGCCCCTTCCTGCAGATCGGTTATAAAGGGGCGGAGCTCCGGTGCCCCCTTTCCTCCGGTGCACAAGCGTTGCATTAAAGTGTGTTTTTTACCCACCAAACAGCTTCAGCTTCACCAAAAGGAACGTCAGTGTCACACTGAGTTAAATCTGGTTTTGTAGCTTCTCTGTCAGAATTTGCCTCCTTTTCTTCCTGCAGTCAGGACGTATTAATATTAATGAGGGCGTTTCACTGACCATTTATAGGCAGCTGTGGGCGTTTGGAGGGTCGGACATGGAGCTCCCTCACATGCCCCACATTTCAAGTTAATTGTGATTTATAAAGGGAACTTGCTTACAAGTGTGCGTACGCACAGTTTTATAAGTCTGAATATTTTTATTCGTACGCCATTTCTGGCTTTTGGCCGCACAAACACTTTTAGTGAGGTTTCTACGCACTGTTTTATAAATGAGACCCCAGGACTGTAACGGTGAGGCTTTTCCATGCCACCAATAAAGTTAGCTGGGGCATCTTTCAGGTAGTCTTAGTTAGCGGTGGGAATCTCTGGGCACCTCACAATTCGATTTGATTATAAAACGATTATCGATGCATCCTGATGTATCACTTTTTCTATACAGGATCCCTGGATAATTACTAAGCATTTAATTTTCACATTAAAATCCAAAAGAAACATATCCTAATTAGCTTAAAGAACTGGTTTGCATCCCTAATTTACTTTATTAACCTCAGCTCCATGGTCCATTTCTTTAACATCCAGACTTCTCTGAAAGCAGACATATAATGTTAATTATTAGGATACAGCCTACAGTCTTTGTCCAGGACAGAGCTGTACACCAGTTTAGTCTAAGCCTGTACCTGATGTTCTCAGCCCTTGACTAGTAGGTTAGTTAGTAATGACATATAGCTGATAATTAATATTACTTAGTCACTAATTTAGTTAACGGTACATAAATAAATATTTTAGTGCATTTCATGGGACCCAAGGACGCTTTACACATAGTTACAGTGACAGAACAGAAAGTCATCCAGGATTGAATGCTGGATAAAGAGCTGGATTTTTAGTAGATTTTTGAAAGAGTCCAGACAGAGAGGATTTCTGTGGGGAGGAGTTCCAGAGGGTGGGGGCTGTGACGCTGAAGGCTGTCCCCAAAGTCCGGAGTCTGGGGGACAGAGAGTAGGGTAGATGTTAGCTAGAGCTAATAGCCTTCACTTTTCCAGCCGTTAGTTAGTAATGACATACAGCTGATAATTAATATTACTTCATTACTAATTTAGCTAATGTTACATTAATAAATAAATCTTTTTAGCAACTTTTACGGGACCCAAGGGCTTTACACATAGTTACAGTGACAGAACAACAAAAAGGGGGGGGTGACGCTGAAGGCTGCGGAGTCTGGTGTGGGGGACAGAGTGAGTCCTTGTACAGGGGAGATGTTAGCTCGCACTAACAGCCTTCACTTTTCCAGCCGTTGGGAAAACTACAGACTTTTATTAACGGACACACAGCGACCTGCTCTGCACGTTTACTACCAGACTGAACTTACTATTGATATATTTCACCGCTAACTTTCACCCTCACGTTCTACCGCTCTCTCTCACTCGCTTGGCCTCACACACAGGATGCAAGAGTAGCATGAGGCTGCAGTTTCAGGACCGCAATCCTAGGACCGGAACAGAAATTCCACGACCCTTGTTTACTTTGATACTGCCAGCTAGCTGACTGGCTGGCTAGCTACGTTACTCTTTAAACCCCCCTGAAGCCAGTTATCTTCACCACAACCACCAACAAGTGTGTGCCTAAACCTAACTTATTGATTATATGCATGTCGACCGGATTCACAGAGAGCTGCTGAGTGTCGAGTGTCACCAAGCTCAAAGTGTGTGAGTTAAAATCATCACTTGCACACTGATATTAATGATTGTGTGACATTTTAGTGGGGTGGTTATTCAGTCTGTAGGTGTGTCAAGTACAGGGGCACACTGGCCTCTCTGTTGTGTGC
Organism: Lepomis macrochirus; assembly: GCA_024633595.2. Classification (NCBI taxonomy): domain Eukaryota; kingdom Metazoa; phylum Chordata; class Actinopteri; order Centrarchiformes; family Centrarchidae; genus Lepomis; species Lepomis macrochirus. The sequence continues at coordinate 7,461,122 of JALXJV020000011.1, read as the reverse complement.
GCTCTGCAGACGGTTCGGGCGCTGCACTTCAGCGAGTTCTGCCTTTTGCGTTCCGTCAACATTATGTTAGAATTAACTTTTAATAATAGATTTTTAAACATTTGTTAATCGATTCATAAGATTCATCAGCATCGTGATGCATCTGAGAATTGATTAATTTTCCCACCCCCTAGTTTTAGTAGCATCCTTTGGGCTTTGCCACTGGTGGATTTACGAGTTATGCTGAGATTGTTTATATTCTTTCTCTGGAAAGTATAAAAAAAAGATCTTATGAACCATTAACAACTCATATATAAATGGATTGTTATTATATTATTAAGCACATTATAGATGAGCTTATTAATAAAGAATACATGTATAACTATATTTATAAATGACTTACTAATGTGTATTAATGTATGAACAATGCTTTATAAATGATGAATTCTGTATTTACTAATACTTCACTAAAGCTTTATAGTGTATAGTTATTATAAAGTGCTACATTTCTTTGTTTCTGTTGGTTTCAATGTGTTTTTACAAATAATGTCTGATCACTGATATTGATCCCTCAGAACACACACACACACACACACACACACACACACGTACAGATCAGATCAGATCATATTTCCAAATGCAGCTGTTTAAAGGATCAATATAGTTTTTCTCCTCTAGTTCCAGACTGGCCTGAGATCAGCAGCATGTTATTGATCTGTGTTGACATGAATAGGTGTATGAATGTTGTGCTGACGTTTGGATGATGTCTGTAGAAGGCTGACATTATGATGATCCACAATGACAAAGTCCCTCTACTCATTTTAGGGAAAAGCTCATTGATTAGGATGTAGTAATGTTGAGCTCCACATTTAAAACCTGAACACATCTGATTGGATTAGAAATGGATTTTTATCTCCATCATTTATTCTTTATTCAGATTGGAGAACTGCAGTTTGTCAGAGATCAGCTGTGCTTCTCTGGCCTCAGCTCTGAAGTCCAACCCCTCTTATCTGAGAGAGCTGGACCTGAGTAAGAACAACAACCTGCAGGATTCAGGAGTGAAGCTGCTGTGTGGTTTTCTGGAGGATCCACACTGCAGACTGGAGACTCTGAGGTCAGTTCACTGACTATCTGTTACTATTGTAGATCTGATATGTTTAATTAACAGTTGATTGATGTTTGGTAAGTGCACCAACAAACTGGGCGAGCTGGTGAGGAAGGCCAGCTCGGTGGTGGGGATGGAAGTGGACAGTGTGGAGTAGGGGTGGGAGAATTCATCGATTCTCCGATGCATCGCGATGCGGACGTGGAAGATTATTAATCGATGCACAAATGTCTAAAAATCGATTATTTAAATGTTAATTGTTGACGGAACGCAAAAGGTGGAACTCGCGGAAGAGCAGCGCCTGGACCGTCTGAGGAGCGCACACAACAGAGAGACCGGTGTTCCCCTACATTCGTCACCGCTGTGGAATGAATAGCCACCCCAAAATGTCACACAATCATTAATATCAATGCGCAAGTAATTATTTTAACTCGCACACTGCGAGCATGGTGACGCTCTGCAGCTGTGTGTGTGAGGCCGAGCGAGTGAGAGAGAGCGAGCGGCAGAACGTGATGGTGAAAGTTAGTGGTGAAAAATATTAGCAGTAAGTTTCAGTCTGGTAGCAAACGTGCAGCGCAGGTCGCCCCTGTACAAGGGCTCAGTCTGCCTCCCACACCAGACTCCGCAGCCTTCAGCGTCACCCGGAACTCATCCCCACAGAATCGCTACCTGTCAGGACACTTTCACAGATCTACTAAAACACAATCCTGAATGACTATTTGTTGTTCTGTTACTGTAACTATGTGTAAAGCGTCCTTGGGTCCCGTAAAAGTTGCTAAAAAGATTTATTTATTAATGTAACATTAGCTAAATTAGTAATGAAGTAATATTAATTAGCAGCTGTATGTCATTACTAACTAACCTACTAGTCAAGGGTTGAAAACATCAGGTACAAGCTGAGACTCATCCAGCCCCGAGCCTCAAAGAGCTTTGGAGGCTCATTTGTGCCGTCAGCCATCAGGCTCCACTAGGGGTGTGGAAAATAACTGATCTTTAGATGCATCGCGATGCGGACTTGGACGATCCTGAATCCATTGACAAATGTCAATAATGGATTATCTAGAGGTTAACTGATAATGTAATGTTGACGGAACGAAAAAGATTTTCCCCTACAGGGATTAACACAGGTCTGTATCTGAAACGGTCACATCTGGATACAGAAGATCCTCTGAACTAATATTTGTTTGAAACTGATCAAGTTTACTTGTTGAAGTAGAGATATTTCAGTAGCACTTAATAATAACAACACACTATAAAGCATTAGTGAAGTATTAGTAAATACAGAATTCATCATTTATAAACCATTGTTCTTACATTAATACACATTAGTAAGTCATTTATAAACATAGTTACACATGTTGTATTCTTATCTCATCTATAAGATGTTTAATATCTGTATTTTTATACTTTATACATGATCGGTTCACTATTTATTAACTATTATTTTAATGACAAACCAAAGTGTAAGAAAATTTTTGCATAACTGCCTTTTTTTTGATACTTTCCTGAGAAAGAATATAAACAATCTCAGCATAACTCGTAAATGGCAAAGCCCAAAGGATGCTACTGAGACTACCTGAAAGATGCCCCAGCTAACTTTACTGGGTAAAAGCCTCACCGTTAAAGGCCTGGTACCGTTTCTCTGAACTCCTCATCAAAACTCCAAGATCTGTGCTGCCAGAGATCTGCTGTGATGGGACCAGCAGGGGGTCTCTTGGACGGTCTGTTGAAGGACACCAGTCTGTTGATCAGCCGCTGATTGAAATGGTCTAATAGTGTGTGTTCATAGATGTTTTATGACCCTTTATAATACTACACTGGAAAAGGAAAATAGTTGGTCCAACTTAAAAAAATTACTTCAATTGGTAACACAACATTTACATAATAATTTCAAGTAAGATGTATTTAATAACCTGAGTGCTTTCAAATGAAGGGTTTTCATTAATGCAACTTAAATCTAGTAGAAGGAATCAAAGTTTTCTGTCTTTCCAACTCAATTTGTTTGCTTCAACATTAAAGGGGTGGTATTATGCTTTTGGCTTTTCCCTCTCCTTTATTGAGTTGTGTATCCTTTTGTGCTGTAACAGGTTTGCTCAGTGAAAAGCCCAAAGTCCAGCCCAAAGGGAGTTCTCATCTCCCACAGAAAACTCTGCTCAGAACAGCTTGAAAACAGCTCGTTTGTAGTCCAGTCCTTCACTTCCTTTACTTGTGACATCACAATGCAAACGCGTCATAAAGCTCGCCAAGCGGCTGGCGGGGTCAGGCACGCCCTCAAACCAAGCTAGTCTGAGCGGAGGCCCTTTGGCTCGACTCGCCTTTGTTTGGGTTTCCATTGTAGAAAAGTTGGACCTGTACCTGCTTCCAGGTACTTTTTTATTATCACCTCACCTCCGTCGAGGTTCCAAGCGAGCTGAGGGAAACTAAAACGTGAAAACACGACAGACTGTTGATTGGTCAGAGAGAATATTCACTATTCACTGCATCATCATTGCACCAGACAGAGGCAGCAACAGGAAGTTTATTTTACAGTTTTCGTATGGAATTTCATCACTAAATCCACTTCTGAGAAGTTTTGAGGTGCGAAATCAGCTGTGTAGATTTTGAATATTGACAGTTTTACGAGAAGTGATGGCGGAACCAAAATGTGATGAATATTTTCGGACTTGAGGAGCTCCGCGAGCGGCGGTGGGGGAAGCCTGCGGCGACCCGCGGGAGGAGCGTGTGAGGCCGGCCGGCCGCCCGCTCACAGAGCCCTCTGCTCCCGCCCTCACACAGACCGCTGCAACAACAACGGCAGAGAAACACAGCTGGAAGGTTTTCATACCGCTTATCTGTCTTTACATTCTGAGGAAGGTTCAAACGTTTTAACCGTAGACCTGAGTGGATCGCTGGTGTGTGTGTGGCATTGAACATTACGTCGCGGCAGTTGTGTGTGGCGTCGCTCTCGGGTTCTATCTACAATGGAAAACAGAGCAGTGCCGTGTAAAGTCGAGTTTATCGTTTTGCGATATGTAAGCATTTTCAGCAAGGCAGCATAGATCGTCAGAACACCGGCAACATTTCAGCGTTTAGTCCTGATGGTAAGATGTGGAACAGTGATATTGTGGACTGGTAATAACTTAGACCATCTGCTAGTTTAGGGTCACAGTCTGAAGGCTTTGATTTGGATCACACTACCTTGTTTCTAACGACCCGGCCCTTCTCTGCATCTGATTGGCTAGTAGTCCTTTCCTAGGAACTGCACATGTGCAACTCCCAACAAAGATAAGGTACAAGCAGTGTTGGGCAGTAGCGTCGCTACAAGTAGCGCCGTTACTAGTTTAACTACATTTCTTAGTAGCTTGGTGGCAGCGTCTCTATTTTTTTAATCAAATAGCTTTTCAGTAATGAAGCCCGAGTAGCGCGGGTAGCTTCCACACACGCTACATTTTCCCAAGCATTTCTGATGGATCAGTAAGTGACACCACCGCCACACACGGACCTGTATGTGCAGCCGGCAGAAGCGCTTCCCTGTGATGGTGACATCACGTACTGATCCTTGGGTTGATGTTTGCGACTTTGCTGCAGAGGAATAAAGACACGCGCGACGGAGCCTCTCTCTGTACATTTAGCAGCAATGATATGGCAGGAAGTAGGAGAGTTTCTGTGTCTGATTTAGCTCTCTCGCACACATTGGAGCAGGTTTTTAGTCTTTCTTCTACTGTGGAATGAAGTTGGTTCAATATAAACTAGGCCTATGCTGTGTGTGTGAGTGTGTGTATATAATATTCATATATATAAATGACCTAACTATAAACTATTAAAAAATTAGTGGCAAAAGTAGCTTAGATGTAACTAAGCTACTTTTGCCACGATGCTGTAGCTTAGCTTGCAACATTTCACTGGGGGGTAGCTTCTGTGTAGTGAAGTTTAATGTAGAGTAGCTAGTAGCTTAGCTCACTACATTTTCCAAGTAGCTTGCCCAACACTGGGTACAAGTAAGATGCATCACTCTGTAGCTCAAGAGCGGAGCGTACAACAGACGGGCTGAAAAGAGGAGCTGCAGCAATGTGCAGTATGAGAAAATATGGTGTTTTTCGAAAATCATGTAAACCTGTTCTGGTACAACCACTAATTAAGATTATGAACCTGAAAATGAGCAGAATACCACCCCTTTCAAGCCTTTCTAAATTATCAGACACCTGTTTGATTGATTTTTCCCTGAAGTGCGCAATAAAAAACATAATTTAAGATAATTTGCGGCGCACAAAAAGAACCATGACTGAGGATAATAAACACAAAGAGAGATTCTGTTTCTGCAAAAGAACACCTCAAATATGTTGGATAGTTTAATCAGGAATCAGATTTATTAATAGGCTACATGTATGCATTGAAATTTATTCTCATAAATAAGGTGAACAACAACATTTGGTTTACTCTCTTTTCAAACGGGGGAATCCAGATCAGTACCTGGGTCATCCTGTCTGTCTGTGTGTCCCCCGCGGTCAGTGATGTCACTACTCAGAGGGAGGCCCTTTCCTGCAGATCGGTTATAAAGGGGCGGAGCTCCGGTGCCCCCTTTCCTCCGGTGCACAAGCGTTGCATTAAAGTGCGTTTTTTACCCACCAAACAGCTTCAGCTTCACCAAAGGGAACGTCAGTGTCACACTGAGTTAAATCTGGTTTTGTAGCTTCTCTGTCAGAATTTGCCTCCTTTTCTTCCTGCAGTCAGGACGTATTAATATTAATGAGGGCGTTTCACTGACCATTTATAGGCAGCTGTGGGCGTTCGGAGGGTTGGACATGGCGCTCCCTCACATGCCCCACATTTCAAGTTGATTGTGATTTATAAAGGGAACTTGCTTACAAGCGTGCGTACGCACGGTTTTATAAGTCTGAATATTTTTTGGCGTACGCCATTTTTGGCTTTAAGGAGCACGCACGCTTTTAGTGAGATTTCTACGCACAGTTTTATAAATAAAAGACCCCAGGACTGTAACGGTGAGGCTTTTACCTAGTAAAGTTAGCTGGCGCATCTGTCAGGTAGTCTCAGTAGCATCCTTTGGGCTTTGCCACTGGTAGATTTACAAGTTATGCTGAGATTGTTTATATTCTTTCTCTGGAAAGTATAAAAAAAATGATCTTATGAACCATGGACAAGCTCTAGTTACAAGACCGCACCTTCAACCGTCTAAAGTTTGGAGTATTTCAGACAGACACTCAACAACGTGCTTCTCCGTGAGCTCTGTGAACTGGAAACAGCTTCACTGCAGCACAACTGCTGTCCACAAATACATGAAGCAGCATGAACACGTGAAACGAAACTATCCCGGAGCACTTTGTCTAGACGGCAGCACCGCAAATCGTGTTTACTTTCTGTCTCCACAAAAGCACGGCACATTATCAGCACGAGGACACGTAGTCCATTAAAATGTTTATTAACCTTCATGTTAACAGTAATTTCTGCCCCGCTGCTGTCATGGTAATGTAACGTAACACCGCGTGTCATCGAATGTTTGGCTGTTTCGTTGTGAGGGACCAAGCAGCCAAGCACAAGGAGACACAAGGGGAATTCAAAATTAAGGTTGTTTATTTACAAAAAAATAACATTACCAAAAAATAAAGATAGAATTGTGGGCCCATAAGAGGTCAAATAAACAAAACAATAACTAAAGATCTGAACATAACCAACTCAAACTACAACTGACCTCAAACACAACAAACAAAGGGGACTTATATATTGGCTGCCACAAATAAATGAATGAATGGGAAACACTTAACAGCCACGTATAAGCGAGAAAACAGCTGAATCTAGTCACAGACAATCTGTGACTGTACAGTCCGAGTACTTTTAGGAGTTTACTGATGCAGAATTACATCTGATTATCATACTGCATTACTCCATACTGAAATAAATCCATGGGAGAAAAAAATTAAGTTTTAAGTAAAGTAGCCTACTTAATGTCCATTATTGTTATTATCACAACACAGCGGAGACATGGAAAAAATTCCTATTATTATCATGATTCTAATGTGCTTCATCAGGATGATTGAATAAAATATAGATTTATTGATTAGACATATTTTTGACGTTTATTTTGGATAAATTTGTATGTTTATCGAGTAATAGGCAACTTTTCTTTCTTTAGAATAAGGAAAATTAGTCGTTAGATTAATCAACTTGAAAAATAATCGATATCTACAGCCCTAATTAACAACTCATATATAAATGGTTTGTCATTAAAATAATACTTCAGTTATAAATAGTGAACCGATCATGTATAAAGTATGTAAATACAATTATTAAGCACATTATAGATGAGCCTATTAATAAAGAACACATGTATAACTTTGTTTATAAATGACTTACTAATGTGTATTAATATATGTGTAAGAACAATGGTTTAGAAATGATGAATTCTGTATTTACTAATACTTCACTAAAGCTTTAAACCACTTAACCCCAAAAACCTATTTTTAGGAAAAACGCCTAAAATTACATGTCCAAAATAAATCAGTAATATCTCCTCAACCATTTGGCCTAGATGCATAATTCTGGTGTCCTTTGAAATGTCAGAAGCAAAGGAATATAAATCCATTGTATATTAACATATTTATTTTACCATTACAGGCTACATGGAGATTAAATACAGAAAAAAAAAAAATATATATATATATATATATATAATTTTTAAAAAATTATATAGCTTCCTGGATAGCTGAGTGGTTAAGGCCACTGACTTCGGTACAGGTGATCGTCGGTTCGATTCTCGGTCAGGGCGTGGGTATCCAGGTGGACCCTTAGGCAAGGTCCTTAATGCTACTGGCCTACCTCAGGCATGAGTTAAACCGCAAATACAAGAGTCATACCGGCTCGGACGTCGCCCGGTTAACAAGGTCCGCGTCAGTTGCTAGGGAACCAGGGCAACCTGATGAGAAATGGGCTACTGGAACAAGACATACATGGACAAGAGCAGAAAACTTGGATCTGATGCAATGCTACTATACAAGCAACCCCAGTGAGAGGGGTTATATGCAGAGACTATGGGATATATGGATGCTTGAAACCCATCATCAACACTGACAAAGAAACAACTCCTAGCTCAGTGTTCTAACATCCATAAGCGGCAGCTCCTATCACAACTAGAGATCGATGAGGTACAACAAATATGCTACGGCAAGGGGGAGCCAGGACGACAGGTCAGCGGGGAGATTTCATCATCATCCCCACAGAACTCAACATAAGGGCGGCTGACCTACGAATGAAGATCATAGCCAAGCTGGACTAGTACAACGACCAAGACTGCCAAGGCTAAGTGACAAAGTACCCTCTGAAAGTCTGCTAGAAGATGTGAATGCAGCACTACATACTATCCCTACTAAAGCCGTAACCGAGACCAATGAGCTGATGTACGCCACAGCAACAGTAATCCTAGAGATGCTTGGCTATAAGACCACAATCCACCAAGATCAGATGAATAACCAATAACCTGCCTCTGCACAACATGGAAGCTCCTGTCAGGCATCATAGCGGCTAAGATGAGTAGGCACATGGCTCAATACATGCACAGGGCCCAGAAGGGAATAGGCAGTAACACCAGCTACTGGTGGATAGAGCAGTCACTCGAGACTGCAAGACCAGACAGACCAATCTGTGCACTGCCTGGATTGACTACAAGAAAGCCACACACATGGATACTGGAATGCTTGGAGATGTACAAGATCAACAGGACACTAACAGCCTTCATCACCGAGCTGTGGAAAACAAGTCTGGAAGCCAACTCAAAGCCAATTGCACAAGTCACCATCAAGTGCGGCATATACCAAGGCGACGCACTATCCCCGCTGCTGTTCTGCATAGGCCTGAACCCCCTCAGCCAGATCATCACAAAGACTGGCTACGGATACCGATTCCGAAGTCACCTCCTCTACATGGATGACATCAAGCTGTATGCCAGAAATGAGCGAGACATTGACTCACTGATCCACACTACCAGGATCTACAGCAACGACATTGGAATGTCATTCGGACTGGACAAGTGTGGTCGCATGGTATCAAAAAGAGGGAAGATGATCAGAACCGAGGGGGTTGAACTACCAGAAGGCCACATTGCAGATGTTCAGGACAGCTACAAATACCTTGGGGTGCCACAGGCTAATGGTAACCATGAGGAGGCAGCAAGGAAGACCGCCACAGCCAAAGAGTGAGGCAGGTCCTGAAAAGCCAGCTGAATGGGAAAAACAAGATCCGAGCCATCAACACATACGCCCTGCCAGTCATCAGATACCCCGCTGGTATAATAAACTGGCCAAAGGAGGAGATAGAGGCTACTGACATCAAGACAAGAAAGCTCCTCACAATGCATGGAGGGTTTCACCCCAAATCCAGCACCCTGAGACTGTACACCAAGCGTAGCGAGGGAGGCCGAGGGCTAGTGAGTGTCAAGACCACTGTCCGGGATGAAACAACGAAGATCCAGGAGTACATCAGGAAGATGGCCCCCAAGGATGAAGGGCTTAGTGAACACCTCAGGCAGCAGAAACCTGAAAGTGAGGACAAGGAGGATGAAGAACCCCCTCAGCCAGATCATCACAAAGACTGGCTACGGATACCGATTCCGAAGTCACCTCCTCTACATGGATGACATCAAGCTGTATGCCAGAAATGAGCGAGACATTGACTCACTGATCCACACTACCAGGATCTACAGCAACGACATTGGAATGTCATTGGACTGGACAAGTGTGGTCGCATGGTATCAAAAGAGGGAAGATGATCAGAACCGAGGGGTTGAACTACCAGAAGGCCACATTGCAGATGTTCAGGACAGCTACAAATACCTTGAGGTGCCACAGGCTAATGGTAACCATGAGGAGGCAGCAAGGAAGACCGCCACAGCCAAAGAGTGAGGCAGGTCCTGAAAAGCCAGCTGAATGGGAAAAACAAGATCCGAGCCATCAACACATACGCCCTGCCAGTCATCAGATACCCGCTGGTATAATAAACTGGCCAAAGGAGGAGATAGAGGCTACTGACATCAAGACAAGAAAGCTCCTCACAATGCATGGAGGGTTTCACCCCAAATCCAGCACCCTGAGACTGTACACCAAGCGTGGCGGGAGGCCGAGGGCTAGTGAGTGTCAAGACCACTGTCCGGGATGAAACAACGAAGATCCAGGAGTACATCAGGAAGATGGCCCCAAGGATGAAGGGCTTAGTGAACACCTCAGGCAGCAGAAACCTGAAAGTGAGGACAAGGAGGATGAAGAACCGTCATGGAGGGACAAGCCGCTACACGGCGTGTACCACAGACAAATAGAAGAAGTGGCTGATATCAAGAAATCCTACCAGTGGCTGGAAAAGGCTGGACTGAAGGACAGCACAGAGGCACTAATCATGGCAGCACAAGAACAGGCACTCAGTACAAGATCAATAGAGGCTGGGGTCTACCACACCAGGCAGGACCCCAGGTGCAGACTGTGCAAGGATGCCCCTGAGACAGTACAGCACATAACAGCAGGGTGTAAGATGCAGGCAGGAAGTGCGTACATGGAACGCCATAACCAGGTAGCTGTCATAGTGTACAGGAACATCTGCCACGAGTATGGACTGGAAGTACCAAGGTCAAAATGGAAGACACCTCCTAAGGTAGTTGAGAATGACCGAGCTAAGATCCTGTGGGACTTCAAGATCCAGCCTGACAAACTGGTGATGGCTAACCAACCAGACATCGTGTTGATCGACAAACAGCAGAAGAAGGCATTGGTGATAGATGTGGCAATACCAAGCGACAGCAACATCAGGAAGAAGGAACACGAAACTTGAGAAATACCAAGGGCTGAAAGAGGAGCTAGAAAAGATGTGGAAAGTAAGAGCAACAGTGGTGCCAGTGGTAGTCGGAGCACTGGGGCTGTGACCCCCAAACTGGGAGAGTGGCTACAGCAGATTCCAGGTAAAACATCAGAGGTCTCTGTCCAGAAGAGTGCAGTCCTAGGAACAGCTAAGATACTGGCAGAACCCTCAAACTCCCAGGCCTCTGGTAGAGGACCCGAGCTTGAGGATGACACATACCACCCATGAAGGGGTGAGAGGAGATATACATATATATATATATATATATATATATATATATATATATATATATATATATATATATATATATATATAGAGAGAGAGAGAGAGAGAGAGAGAGAGAGAGAGAGAGAGATTTTTATTTATTTTTTAATGCAATATACCATCAAAACCATCATAAGATAGATTATAATGCACCTGGATATCTTTTAATACACCTGGAACACAACTGCAACTGTAAAATTGATGAAAAGAAACTAATATACACCAGTTATTACACAATTTTTAAAAAATATACCTGGCGAATGTCCATATTTTTGAAATATTTTCTGTTAATATGTTCACTTTTATTGGGAGTTATCTTTAAAACACTATTTCTCTTCATACAACCACATTCCAAATAACATAAAGCTTCCAAAACATTGAAATGTTGAGAAAACCAGTCATTACAGATTAGCAAAATCATTCTCATGCTTTAAAGGCCCACAGCTTGAGAACAGAACATCCTACAGGGCTGGTGTCAAATTACAGGTCTGATTCTCTTCTAAAGATTGATATATGGCATGAGGTTGTACCTGCTACGGTTCGCGAGCAGAGACCGATAAAGTCCGCCTCTACCGAACATGCTCTTCTTCTGTGAGAGAATTTGAGGTAGAAGCGAAACTAAAATGAACCCAACGGCTTCCGTAGGCCGCCGGCAAGATGGCGGCGAGCCAAGCGATCTTTCCGAACCCGAATCGCCGCTGTTTCTGGACGGAAGCCAGCTATAAAAACCCAACTAGATTACCGATCCGATACGGGGGGATCTCAGGCCGACTTGGTTAAAGTGTGTCGTTATTATAAAGTGCTATATTTCTTTGTTTCTGTTTGTTTTTACCAATAATGTCTGATCACTGATATTGATCCTTCAGAACACACACACACACACACACACACACACACACACAACACACACACACACACACACACACACACACACACACCTCTTCTCCTCTAGTTCCAGACTGGCCTGAGATCAGCAGCATGTTATTGATCTGTGTTGACATGAATAGGTGTATGAATGTTGTGCTGACATTTGGATGATGTCTGTAGAAGGCTGACATTATGATGATCCACAATAACACAATGACAAAGTCCCTCTACTCATTTTAGGGAAAAGCTCATTGATTAGGACATAGTAATGTTGAGCTCCACATTTAAAACCTGAACACATCTGATTGGATCAGAAATGGATTTTTATCTCCATCATTTATTCTTTATTCAGATTGAGGTTCTGCAGTTTGTCAGAGATCAGCTGTGCTTCTCTGGCCTCAGCTCTGAAGACCAACCCCTCCCATCTGAGAGAGCTGGACCTGAGTGAGAACTACAACCTGAAGGATTCAGGAGTGAAGCTGCTGTGTGGTTTTCTGGAGGATCCACACTGCAGACTGGAGACTCTGAGGTCAGTTCACTGACTCTCTGTTACTATTGTAGATCTGATATGTTTAATTAACAGTTGATTGATGTTTGGTAAGTGCACCAACAAACTGGGCGAGCTGGTGAGGAAGGCCAGCTCGGTGGTGGGATGGAAGTGGACAGTGTGGAGGCAGTGACTGAGAGGAGGATGAGAGGGAAGCTGAAAACCATCATGGACAACCCTCTCATCCTCTCTATGCTGAGCTGAGGCAGCTCAGGAGCTCCTTCAGCCACAGACTCATCCAGCCCCGAGCCTCAAAGAGCTTTGGAGGCTCATTTGTGCCGTCAGCCATCAGGCTCCACTAGGGGTGTGGAAAATAACTGATCTTTAGATGCATCGTGATGCGGACTTGGGCGATTCTGAATCCATTGACAAATGTCAATAATGGATTATCTAGAGGTTAACTGATAACGTAATGTTGGCGGAACGAAAAGGCGGAACTCAGAAATGTGGAAGTGCAGCTCGGACCGTCTGTGGTGTGAACACAACGGAGGCGCAGTGGTTCTCCCTGTTCAGCACAGACAGACAGCTGTTTAATGACCGCTGCTACTAAACTTTGACATGATCAATAAAATCAAACTAACGTTAATGATTTTCACCCGCACACTGTGCAGCACGGCAGCGCTTAGCTAGCGTCCTCTGCTCATTCTTTATAGGACAGCTACAGGACAGGCGGCAGTAGGTGAAAGCAGAGGAGGAAAAGATGAGCGCTACGCAATTATAAAGTCTGGCAGTAAATGTACGCTGCAGGTCACAGCGTGTCCGTTAATTAAAGTCTGTCTGTTTTCCAACTGCTGGAAAAGTGAAGGCGGTTGGCGCTAGCTAACATCTCCTCTTCAGACTGCGGTCTGGAAGCTGAGCAGGATGCTTTTTTGCTGCTTCTTCAAGTTCGTTTGTTGTCATTCATCCAGATATCGAATACACAAATGAAGGAAAAGCCGTTTCTCAAGGCCCATGGTGCTCAACACAAGATTACAATAATCAAGTTAGAAGAAACAAACATGTGACTACGCTAGACGAGACAAAAACAGGAACAGATATATTAAGGTGGAGTGAAGGTGGTTTGGCTGCAGCACTGTAAAGTGCGTAGTTCAACATGTATCTGACTCTATACTAATAACAGTAGCATCAGAAATGAAACCAGCAGCAGAGGTCAGTAATAATGCTGTAATAATGGAGTAATGCTATGCTATGTTAGCTACATTTATATGAATTAACATTAAATATCTGCATTTCATTACTACCTACTTCTTTGGATTGGTACAAATATTTCATTCAAGGCCAACCATTTGTAAATGCTTCGTAAGGCATAGACAGTCCTCACACAAAATACTTTACTAACCATTAGTAACCAGAATTAATCAGGAATTGTTTTATTAAGTCTCATAAAACGTCTATGAACAAGCACTATTAGACCATTTCCAAATAACTACATGTCAGTATAAAAAAACAGGCAGTTATGTAATAGTTTTCTTGATCTTATGAACCATTAACAACTCATATATAAATGGTTTGTCATTAAAATAATACTTCATTTATAAATAGTGAACTGATCATGTATAAAGTATGGAAATGCATATTTTTCACAAATAATGTCTGAGCACTGATATTGATCCTCCAGAACACACACACACACACACACACACACACACACACACACACACACACACACACACACACACACACACACACACAACACACACCTCTTCTCCTCTAGTTCCAGACTGGCCTGAGATCAGCAACATGTTATTGATCTGTGTTGACATGAATAGGTGTATGAATGTTGTGCTGACATTTGGATGATGTCTGTAGAAGGCTGACATTATGATGATCCACAATAACACAATGAAAAAGTCCCTCTACTAATTTTAGGGAAAAGCTCATTGATTAGGACATAGTAATGTTGAGCTCCACATTTAAAACCTGAACACATCTGATTGGATTAGAAATGGATTTTAATCTCCATCATTTATTCTTTATTCAGATTGGAGGAATGCAGTTTGTCAGAGATCAGCTGTGCTTCTCTGGCCTCAGCTCTGAAGTCCAACCCCTCCCATCTGAGAGAGCTGGAGCTGAGTGGAAACAAGCTGAAGGATTCAGACGTGAAGCTGCTGTCTGATCTGAAGGAGAGTCCACACTGCAGACTGCAGACTCTGAAGACTCTGAGGTCAGTAGAGCAGTGGTTCCCAAACTTTTTCAGCTCAAGACCCAAAAGAGAAATTTGGTGTCTCCCAGTGACCCAAATTTATAAAAATACACCATGAATCATTGTAACATCTACATTTTTAAACTGTGGACAAAAGATGGAACAAACCATGAATTTAAATGTATATGAAATATATTTATTCCATTATAAAAGTAAACAAAAACAGAAAAGGTCTCTATTCTCCTTTCTGTGTCTCACCCCTTTCTCAACTCATTTTCTTATCCCCTCCCAACACCCACGTTACTGACTCTTCCACTGTCAAAACAATGTCAAATACGCACTTTGCTGCCTAATCCACATTAGTAATAAGCCCGCCAGACAGACGATAGTGACATGTTAGCTAGCTAGCAACGCCGTCACAAATTAACTGACACACAAAAATAATATTTAAAATGCTAATGTACACCAACAGAAACAATGTTATAACTTACTTTCCCGCTGTCAAAACACTGTTTCTTGAAGGATTCTTCTTTGCAAAGGAAAAATTCTTTGGACTTTCCCCGATACTGTGAATGTTTTCTTTGAAGATGTCTGTCCAATTTATTCATTTTAAAACTCTCATTACTGAGTACGTCCCCACATAAAACACACTGAGGCCTCTCTACTCCATTCCGAATAGTTTTGGTAAAGCCAACATTAATAAAGTCATCCTTATATTTTCGTTTGGACATCATATCGACACTGACCGATCACAGACTTCGGACAAAAAAAAATACGAATTTGGACAACAGAGGGCAGTATAGCATAGTCAAGATCAGGTTAGGGAGAAGAGAGAGAGAGAGAAAAACCCCCACAGCATCTGAGCTGAACAGACCAGTGTAGCAAAAAAGAACGCTCATTCACATAAGATTGATATGCATTTTACTCTGCCAATTGGCGATCCAATAAAATGGGTCTGCGACCCTAAGTTTGGGAAACATTGCAGTTGAGGGTTGGAGTCAGTCCATGCTGGTTTCAGCAGTATTGTACTAAACACAGTTAGTATCAAAGCAGAGATCCAGTATTTCCTGTAAACCTCCAACCTTCTCAGCGGCTGCTTTCCTCAGTGAAGCTGTAAGAGGAGAATGGTGACAGGCTTCAGGATTGGACAGAAAGACAGAGAGAGAGAGAGGACAGGCAGTGATCATGTGTTTGAGTTGATGTGAAGGCGACTGTTGTTGTTGTGTTCATGTCTCCAGGAAATAAAGCTGGATTCCAGCTGACAGCATCACAAGATGTATAGAGACAGTGGTCCTCATTCATCAAACTGTCGGACCATCAAATCTGATCTCAAAGTGTT
>JALXJV020000011.1:7418607-7444547 GCA_024633595.2 Lepomis macrochirus | reverse complement strand
CACTGCCTATCTTCGTCTTTTCTGCCATTTTCTCCTCTACTAAAGAAACTCTTAAGCCTCTTAAAAGTCCTCGTCCCTGCTCCTAACAATTCCGAGCTTAAGAGCTCTTTTAAGGCTTAAGATTCTTACGTCACTAGGAGCTTAAGATTCTTTGTGAATTCACAAAGAATCTTAAGCTCCTAGTGACGTAATTCTAAGAAAATTCTTAGAAAAGTGGGCCTTAAAATTAATGAAAAAATCCTAGTAAAGAAAAAAGTAATTCATAAAGCATCTTAAGCCTTAAAAGAGCTCTTAAGCTCAGAATTGTTAGGAGCAGGTGTCAGGTTAGGACACCTAAAATATCAAACAAGGAAGAAAGACAAGAGAGTTAATGGCTTTTTACTCGCGAGGAGAACGGACAGAGATGTACTCAGTTACAAACTCCAACCGCTCTGAGGCATCTCTGCCGCCTCCTCTCTTTTTATTATTATCAAGGAGGTCCCTAGTTACATACACATTGCTGCTACATGGGGAGAGGGGATAAGCAGCAACATGAACTGTGACATAGTTAGATTAGCATATGTTGCTATGGCTATGGTGCTGCACAGAATGTTCCAGGAACTATGTATGTTATAACAGCTGCATATCAGTAGCTGTTTTGGTTCTTGCTTCTTTGGGTGTCTGCTCTGTGACTCCTGTCTGACACCCATCCACTGCAGGCTTCCTGGGAACACTTCTCTGTAACAAACTCAAAGATTCATATTAAAATACAATGCTTATATTTCCATATATGTATTTCCATGTACTGAGTAAATATGAGATAACTTATATACATAAAGATTCCAACAGCAGGGACGAGGACTTTTAAGAGGCTTAAGAGTTTCTTTAGTAGAGGAGAAAATGGCAGAAAGACGAAGAGGGAGAAGAAATGTGTTGCAGGATGACAGAGAGTTAATCAGACGCTATAGATTAGATCGTGCAGGGATCGTGTTTGTGACTGATCTTATTAGAGACGAGCTAACATCTCCGACACAGGCAGGAATGAAAGGAATCACTACATTAGGATATTTGGCAAAGCAGCGTGATGATTTGGGTCTGTCACAACCTTCTGTAAGCGTGATCACACAAACAATTAAAGCTGATGATACACGGGCAACTTTTTGAGCAATGTTGCTGGGCAATCTTGCTAGAGGCAAGTCCGACTATGTTTAAATGGATAGCGCGTGTAGAGCGGTGGCGGAGTGGTGGGGAAGGGATTACGGTAGTAATCATTAATAATCATTATTATTGACGACAGCGTTGCCCTGCACGCATTGCTCTAAAAGTTGCTCTGTGTATCATCAGCCTTACAGCACTTTCAGAACCTCTTATTGTGTCGCCAGTTCATTTCGCTTTCCACTAGACATTCCCACCTTGCAGGCTCAAAAAACTGCATTTATGAATATAGCAGCTTCCTCTTGCTCACAACGAGAATGAACAGTTAATATTTTGTGCTATACGCTCCCTCGTCTGCTTCTCGCCCGTGCTGTGACACCCGGCCCGAATTTTCCTTTTAGAAAGGCTTGGATTCATCCACTAACTGGTCCAGTTGGGATTTCGCCCTGCTTGGTTTTGATTCCGTGTTTGATCCATTAAAACCAACATTCAAACCACCACTTAAATAGAAACGCCAGCAATCAGGAACAATTTTTATCATTCCGAGCCAATCAGATACCTGATAGGAAATTAACAGCATGGTAAATAAAAAACAGGATTTATATCCTACATTTACAATGTGTGTGTGTGTGTGTGTGAGAGGAGAGAACGGTCAAATAGGAAATATTACACATGTAATTTCCAAAGTGAAGCTTGGAATATAACCTGCACTTATGCTGCGTTCCCGGCAACTCGGAACTGGGATATTTCCGACCTCCAACTAGGAAAAGTACCCGAACGCCACTTGAAGTCGGATTCCTACTTGTGAACTTCGGAGAAAGAATTTGTACCCGACTTCACGAGTAGCAGCTGAATGGCGTCAGAAAACAATGTCAGCCTCATGGAAGCTCACTTTGTAAATGGTAAACCATAAACTAAACGGCAACAAAGCGTGTATTTGAATTAAAATAATAAATACGATCATGCAGTAAAACTTGTTCTGCATGTATATTGATGTAGAAATATGTTTTACACATACGGTAGCTGGCTACAGTAAAGAATCTCATAAAGTCATCTTTTCTGCATAAAAGTTATTGTTAAAAATGCCAAAACATTAGGAAGTGTAACGGACAACATAGACTTACTTCAGGGTCCACATAACTAGTAACGTATGGGCTATTTATTTCAGTTGCTTTTAATTAACACCTAAGCACTGCTGAGGGTGCAACTGTGTGTTCACTTTGTCACGGTCACCCATGATTTTCGTTCACTTTCGGCGTCATGCACCACCATGCACCTGGAACGCTTTGATGTCGGAAGTCGGAAGTTTCAACTGGGAAATATCCCAGTTACGACCAGTCTCGAACGCGCCATTAGAATCACTCTTTTTTCCTTCTTGGACAACCAACCAATCACAGTCTTCAAAAGATTGTGTCATACATAGCAACGGGGTCGACCCCGCCTCCTCACTAAGATAAAAGTTTTTGTCTTTTCCTTGCTCAGAGCTGCTCTCAGATCAGTCCTGAATAGCTCTTAAGCTGAGACTCCTAGGTAAAAGTTTTTAAGCTAAGATAAGAGTTTTCTGAGAGGACTCTTAGATTCTTTGTGAATACGGGCCCTGATATTTTTATCCTCACCTGGGAAAAAAAGCTATATTTTAATGCAATAAACCATCAAACCCATCCTGAGCAAGCTTTTAATGCAACTGGATATCTTCTAATACACATAGAATGCAATTGTAACTGTAAATCACATGAAAATAAACTAAAATACAACATTATCAAATATGCCAGGCGAATTTCCAGATTTTGGCAATATTTAATGTTAAAATTACTTTTATTGATAGATATCCTTAAAACACTTTTTCTATCCATACAACTAAGATCCAAATGAAAAAACCCTGAAATATTGATAAAAACAGGAGGATTCATCAACATTCCTGTCACTAAAAGCTCTCCCAGGCTTTACAGGCCTGTAGATTGAGAACGGAACATCCCACAGTGATTGCTCTGATATTGACAGAGGGAAACCCTGAGGTGGTCTGCTGTCACTGTGAAGTAAAACGAATTAGTGGAAACAGAAGGTTTTCTTGTTACAGTTTGAAATCAGGAAATTCGGTGAAAGTATTAGGCTGGCTTGACGGTCGTTTTCGAAGTGGAGGATGGCTTGACTGCAGGGCTTCGGGGCGGCCCGCTAATTCATTAGGACTGCCCTAGACTATTCGTTCAGAGGGGGGGGCATAGGGGGGTCCGAGGGCTGTGTTACATGGGCACTGGCCCCTGCTGGCCCCCCCCCCAAAAACCGCCCCAGCCAGAGGGGAACACAGAACTAGTAACGTCTGGGCTGTTTATTTCAGTTGTTGCAGTTAAAATCCCAGTTCCAGTCCCAGGCGCCATTAGTGTTTTCGCAAGCCTGCAGCTGCAGCAGATGAGACGAACGTTAAAGTTAGTGAAACACAGAAAACGAGCCAGATTAGGCTGATGTTATCGTAACGTTACCTGCTGAGTGAAAATAGCATATAGGCCTTTAGTTATCATCAACGCTGTAATCAGTAACAGAACTGTAACAGCATTGTTGGTCTATTGAATTGAATCTAGATCTAGTTAACTAACTTTAATGTGATGGATCAGTGAATGTGGAATACTGTGTGTGTGTGTGTGTGTGTGTGTGTGTGTGTACAGTAGTAGAAATAGCATTTAAGCTGATACAGTACATGAGGAGGATGTGGACCCCTTTGGTGTCCTCAGTGCTAATATTCTGTAATGAATGAGTTTTGGTGATAGAACAGGACACAGGCCTGTTCATTGTTATTACTGCTACTGAAAAGCCTCAGCTTTCCATTATTGTTAATAACAGCAGCATCTTGCTCTGTGAAATGTGCACTGAAAATTGCCAGCTGATAAAACCAGATTCACATCTAAGGCTGAATGTAGCTGAGTTAGATGGTGATTAACACTAAACATTTTCACCAAAACATTGGTGCAGAAAATGTCTCCATGCAGGAAATGCAGGAAATTAAATGTTTAATGCTCAAAGTCTTCTGGGGGAGGAGCCCCAGACTACCCCCCCTTTGTGTGTTTATCAATGAATATTCCTTTAAATACTATTCAAATATCTCCTAGTCTTGATCTTGTGACCCCAGTATTTTGGATTGTCACGTCTGGTATGCCAAGTGTCACAACTCTAATCTGAGCCCTAAAATGTCCCCACCACGTTTGAACATGAAGTGACACCTTTCCCACCTGTAACTGTCATTGGCTGTTAAAGTCTTTGCGTTGTTGATAACAAACCGCCTAAGCAGTCCTACAGAATGCTCTCTTACCTACATGTACATGCATACTGTAAGTATTAGTGAGAGTAGTGGTGCTCATGGGACGTCGCTCTGGCACGGATGAGTACGAGGCTGGGATTTAAAAATCACAGTATCCTCACTAGAAAAATCTAGACTACACCACTGCATGTATCTAATCTCGCTAGAGGCCTCCAGCCTTGTGGGCATGAGGTCATTGGAAGGTAAATGTGTGTGATGCTTTAGCACATGTCCAGAGGGGTGTTGACTTTAAGTGGTTCACCACATGTACCTTGGATACATGTCTATAGATCCAGACTGAGTGTCCCCTAGTGAACACTGAAAACCATGTTCTTTTGATGAGACTAAGATAAAAGCTGCATGTGCTGAGACACTGCAGCTCACTCAGATGATACTCTCTAAAGCGTATGTGTCCCTGTGAGTCCTTCTGCAGAGGACATGAATAAAATTCACAAAAAGACAAGTGTTTGCCTGAGCTGTTTATTTAAACTCACTATTTTCCCACCGCAGTGTCCTGCTGGTTCTCTGGCTTTTGGATTTTGTTCGTTTTGGATTTTCTGTTGGATTGGATATATATGTATATGTGTATGTGTATGTTTATGTATGTGTGTATATATGTATATATATTCTTTACCCATTACATTAAAAAGTAATTACTTTTCAATATTATTTTTGGTCACTGGCAATCTAACATACATACTTCTGCTTTTTACTTTTAATTAAATACTCAATTTAATTTTCAAAAGATTGTATATGCACTTTACAATACCTTAATTTGACGCCATATTACTTTTTTTTTTCTCCAGCCTGCCTGTTGTCTATTATTTTGCTTGTGTTTTTTTCTTCTTCTGTGTTTACTGGTTGTTTGATTGTTCTGCTTTTTATTGTTTAATGCTGCTGTAACAAGGGAATTTCCCAGCTGTGGGATGAATAAAGTATAATCTATCTATCTATCTATCTATCTATCTATCTATCTATCTATCTATCTATCTATCTATCTATCTATCTATCTATCTATCGCTTTATTTGCTTGGGCTATCAGTATTTTGGATTATGGTCTCAGCCACTCTACAGTTAGTGTGCTCGCCTTTTGTTTATTTAATAAATCACTGAACTGAACCAGTCAACCTAAGAGTCCTGCATTTGTGTCCACCAACCTGCTCATACACGAACTCACACCACAAATTTTGACATCAATATCCATCCATTGCAGTCCTAGTTTAGCTCTATCACATCTGAAGCCTTTAGAATCACTTGTTAAAAACACTTCTTGTTTTTTTCATCTTAAGTTCAGCTCTCTGTAAAGGCATGGATCCACCTCACGGAGAGCAGCGATAAGGACTGAACTGGCTTCAGTTCCCTTTCTTCGCACTGTGTCAATCAATTCTCGTGCTTTTTCTGCTCTGGCTTTTGCTCTGAGTGACTGCATTTCTTCATCATTTATAACGCTACGCTCAAAGAGTTTATCCAGAAGCTGGTTCAGAACAGGTTCCGACACTCTATTTATAAACTGTGTCCGAACAAAGAGCAGTCTGTCCTCTGCTGGGACATCCTCCTCTTCCGGGACATCCTCCTCTGCTGGGACATCCTCCTCTGCCGGGACATCCTCCTCTGCCGGGACATCCTCCTCTGCCGGGACATCCTCCTCTGCTGGGACATCCTCCTCTGCCGGGACATCCTCCTCTGCTGGGACATCCTCCTCTGCCGGGACATCCTCCTCTGCTGGGACATCCTCCTCTGCTGGGACATCCTCCTCTGCTGGGAACCTGTCGTCTGCTGGGATGTTCCTCTGTAGACTTTCTCTTCTTGGACCTGGAAGATAAGCAGGGAAATACTTCGGTTTAATAACAACCAACTGATACCAACAATCACTTTTAAACAGAGATATCTTAGAAATTTAAGTTTCAATGTTCAATTGAAATTAATTTTTGTCTCCTAAAGATACGTATCTGCTCTGTAAATAACTTGGTCTGTGTTCAACTGTTTCAACATTATTGCGTAGCTGACTGTGCGCTCTCTCTCTCTCTCTCTCTCTCTCTCTCTCTCTGCTGGTCATCGGAGATTTTTTTTAAACTGTCAGCTACTCTAACCAGTTTTTTTTTACTTCACGCACTGAGTGTCTGGCACTTTCTTGCTGTATTTAAAAAACATATAGGTAGTTGTGGTATAAATAAATTATTTAAAATAATATTACAAATTAAGCTACACACAAACACCCCGCCCTCTCTGTCTCCCTCACACTCACACACACACACACACACACACACACACACACACACACACACACACACACACACACACACCTACCTGTCCTGCTGCACCACGACACCTGTTCAACAAACCCAGGATTAGTGATGGGCAATTGTGCCGGAATTGTGTCGAGGCTTCGAAACACTTCGACACTCGTCTCCACGGTGACATCTGCTGGTCACTTTTGATATCGACACATCTTGGTAGGGGTTTCATTGAAACAATGACTGACCAGCGTTTACAACTCCAAACGTGTTATCAATACACGACAACAGGATTTCGGAGAAATCACCACACAACAAACAAACAAATGCTTTGAGATTGTCAGAGACAGCAGATGGGGATTGCAATAAAGTGTGTTAAATAAAACACATCTGTGTGTTGTTTCATAAGTAATCACTCATTTAGCTGACGCTTTTCTCAAAACCGAATCCCAATTGCTACGTCAGAGAGCGCACCCTGGGGTGTCTTGTTCAAGGATACATGTATCGCAGTGGAATCGAACCTACATCTCTCACACTCTAGGCACATATCTTAACCACTACCCTATGCGTTTTTACGATCAGAATGCTTCATTGATCTACGAGGGTGAATTCTTTGATGCAGATACTCACAAGGCATAAACGGAACAGAAATAATAGTTAGTTGAAGTTAGTGAGTGGAGAATATAATAAAGTAGGCCTAAACAAATCATTGAATATAGTAATAAATGTGGATATCTGCAGTATGATGTAGATTAAAAGAGGTGTAATGATAATTAGCAGGAAAGATATCTCCTAGTGTAATAATAATTAATGAGTGCTGGCAGTGATGAGGCGTAATGGATTAACAATCCGTAACTGAGTAAAGTTGAAGTTGTTTTAATAATTATAAATGAAAAGTCTCACATTTGTTATTTGTCAAGAATTTTATTCAGAAATATTCAGCTGTTTTGAGGCTGAGTCTGGGTTTTTTTTGTAATTGACATTCCCAGCCTTGGAACCTTTGTTGCTGGCAAAAGTATTTTTTTGGCCTACAGGTTTAGATATACTACAGCACGTCACTCCAATAAATCAAAGGATTGTGTGTCCTTGGAACAAATCTGTCTGTCAAATGTGTTAGAGGCTGATGTGCGGTTTGTTCTAAACACTGTGAATCAAGTGTAGAAGCTGTGCCTCCTGTTGAAATGGGTGAAACGCACTGAAGCCTCGCTTCACTGTGGTCATGTGACATTGACGTTTTGAACCACGCTTTGAAGCAGTGTTTCGAAACGTCTGTGCTTCGGGATCTCGACACAGCGTCGACACGTGGGTATTGAGCGTCCCATCCCTACCCAGGATATGTTTTCGTTATCTGGCTTCACTAACCCTAAGAACCGCGATCGGCACCACGAAGCTGGTTATCAACTCGGTAAATTAACTCAGGGTTTCCCGATCCAGCCGGGAGCGCGTTCACATAAAAGAGGCGGTGTTAGCAGCAGATGACCAAACAGACATGAACAGGTCCACTGTCAGCAGAGCGTCATATTTTACCATCGAGGATTAAACAGTAACACTACAGAAATACGACAGCAGCACGGCTGAAACTGACACATGCAGGGAGACAGAAAATCACAGACAGTGTGAATGTCTAAATGAACAGGCGTAGTCTATAATAATGTGTTGATAAAAAAATATCAGCTTATCGGCTGTGTGTCGGCGTTTCCACATTAAAAGACTTGGGCCGTTCTCCCTCACTTTAAAAAAACTTGTCGCCACTTCAAAAATTAGATTAATTTATTTAACACACTCAAAAGTGTCTTAACATTGTTGTGGTCAAAATGAGCTCAAAAAATGTCTGAAAGACTGAATCTGAACATTTAAGCTGCTGAAAACTCACCGTCCCACCTTTTGCACCCACATCGCAAAATGTGGGAGGAACATGACCACAGTCTCTGTAGTCGGCCTAAGAAAGCTATACTAACCTAAATAAACAGCCTACGTTCATATTAAAATTTATTATTTCAATACCAAACTGCTCATAATATTCAGCCTCACATAAGAAAAATAAAATCCATTTATTTAACGGCTGCGTCAGGCTGTGTGAAACGGACTGGGAGCAAATAAAAATCTTAAAGACATTTAAAGGCAGTAAGTAGGCTGATCCTGCTGTACTGTAAAAACCTGTAGGCAACATTAGCCTGAGGCTTTTAATCAGTCTCTGTAGGATCGCCATAGTCAAGAGTTTCTCCACATCACCGCTGCAAACAGAAAGCAGCCTATTGGCTAAAACAGTCTGTGGGATTTCCTACAGATGGTGATGTCATTTTCCAGAGAGCTGATTGGTCAGTAGGCGGCGTTTTCACAGAGTTAATCTCTTTTCTGGAACATAACCATGTTAGTCATGTTGAGTATGAAAACTCTTGTTCTCTTGTACAATTTCTGATTAACCCATATCAATTGCATGCTTAAAATAACATACCATTAAAGCCCCGCCCATTTCAAGACAACCTGACCCACTTCTGGGCTAAACCCCGCCCACTCCAAGTACGGATACGGATAATACATATGGTTAACAGATACAGATACAGATAATGCTGTACTCGCTCATCCCTAGTATTTAACAGAGCTTCTTCATGTTCACACTCCAGCTAGAGTGCTGAGATCCACCAATCTCCTCCTGGATATGCCCAGAAGTAGGGCTGAGTATCGAGTTCAATACTTTTTAGGCACCGACCGAATTGCTTCAATACCACCGAGTATCAAAAAATGTCTTGTCTTTCGGTACCAAAGTTCGATACCTCAAGTTTCTTGTTAACGCCAGTGAGCCAATAAACATGCAGCATTCTTGATGTGCCCACATCTAAAGGTGATTGTAATTGGCTGTGGTGATGTAAACACTAGCTCACGCCTGTTACGCACAGAGACGTGGCTCATGGATGTAAAAGACGTGGAGAAAATCAAAAGTGTGGCTTTATGCAACAGCGCGCGATGCAATATTTGCGACATAAGATAATTGCTGCCAAGAGACGACACGACAAACCTGGTGAAGCCTTGGACTGTGCGTGGAATAAACTTAAGAGCAGAAAGTCGCTCCGTCTTTGCTGCAACAAGACAGAGCCGGTGCATCATCGTCTCAGCCCTGCTGCCACCGAGCTGCTTCAACCGCCCACCGGTACGGCCGCGTCGGGCAGCAGCGTCGCTACAAGTAGCACCGTTACTAGTTTAACTACATTTCTCAGTAGCTTGGTGGCAGCGTCGCTGTTTTCTGAATCAAATCAAAGCTCTTTAATTGGCCGAGCAGCGCGGCAGCTTCCACACGCTACATTTTCCCAAGGATCAGAGACGCCACCGCCGCACACGGACCTGTATGTGCAGCCGGCGGAAGCGCTTCTGTGTGATAGTGACATCACGTACCGACTTTGCTGCAGTGGATTAAAGACGCGCGGCTGAGTTTACTTTCTATTGTGATAGTCGCCTGGACACCTCTTCCTCTAGTGAGGAGGAAACTTTGATATGTAGAGGCAGAAACTTGTTTCCTTGAGATGAGCTGAGAGATTTCTCTCTTTCTCTCAGGCCTATTGCCATGAATGTTTAGGTTGCCATGGTGCCAGAGTACAAATTCACATATAAACAATAAAAAATAGATAATTAATAAACAATGAAATGACATTATAAAAACTAAAGAAAGAGGAATAAAAACAACAAAAAACACAATATAGGCCGATGTTACATGGAAAATAAATCTTGGTTTTGACGAGCTGTAGTATTTTCAAAGGAACAATTATTAAAATAAACTATTAATGATAATAATGTGATAATTAAGTTACTTTATACAAACAACAATGGTTCTCTGTATGTTGAGAAAATATACATTTACATTTACTCATTTGGCAGACGCTTTTATCCAAAGCGACTTACATTTGAGGAACAACTTTATACCAATAAAATGGTATCGAAAAAAGGTATTGTTCAGGAACCGGTATCGAAGTTGAGGTATCGATATCGGTATCGATATCGAAAATCTTTGAACGATACCCAGCCCTACCCAGAAGCCTTTAGTGTAGCTGCCCCTAACCTGTGGAACAACCTGCCACTCCAGATCAGAACCGCCCCAACTCTCGAACACTTTAAATCACTGTTAAAAACACATCTCTTTTCTTTGGCATTTCCTTTCAGTTAAGTCTGTTTTCATTCCTGGCAATTTTAGTTTTAATTTTAATATAACTATACATAGTATACTGTCTATTATAATGTTTTATTGTTGTAGTTTTACTGTGTGTCTTGTTGTTGTATTTTAACCTGTGAAGCACCTTGGTCAACCTTGGTTGTTTTAAGTGTGCTATATAAATAAAGTTGATATTGATATTGATATTGATAACTACAGTTGTATGAATTCTGGATTACCGCCAGACGGCGTTGCTTTAGCATTACAGAATCTTCTCCGCCCAGATTCCAAGTGAGCAACAACTCTGGCACTCTTTCAAAATTCATACAACTGTAGTTACATTTGTAACTCTAGTTCTCTTTCAATCTCCCTGCTCACCAGACGGCGGTGCTTTAGCACTGGATGACTGACTGCAGCCACATTTACACTTTAATAGTGAGCAAAAGTACATGAAGACTCCCAACTTGCAGCAGGACAGATGATACACAGAGACCCCTATCTGCCCAGGAAGAGGACACACTCCAAATAGAGTGACACTTTACTATGTGGAGGCAGGCCTTGCAACCTATAAGCATGAAGTCACAACCTCAATCCAATAGGAAAGTCTCTGTTTTGATAGAGCTTCACCCTTCCTACAACCTAATAGCAAACAGTTCGTCAGACTGCATACCTTAGTAGTGGCATCCACATAAGCCTCATTTGCACCTTCAGATGAGCCTGGTAGACTGAATGTTGCCAATTTGATGGCTTTGTTTACATACGAGAGAGGCCCCCTCTTTGGAAGGAAGTAGGGATTTGATAGGAGCGTAAACCTTGAACCATCTGGGTAGCAATGCAGGCACCTCTGGCTCAATGATAGGGCATGCAGTTCTACCACTCATTTTGCTGATGTGACAGTGTGGAGATTAACTAGAAAAGCAATTTCTGAAGAAATTGCGGTGTGAATGTCTGTCTGCTGAATGGCTTGCTTCACGCTGAAATGCTAGCTTGAAAAAAGTTGAACAGTAGAAATGTATGAAAGATGTGGAAGGTTTTGTTTAAAAGCTGGCGCTTACACTGCACTGCTGGCTTTAATGTGCAGAAAGTAGCTGAAGGACTATGAAATCTTAGAAACATCTTGAAAATGTTCTGAAGAACATAAATAACATTTTAAAGTTGAATATTTTAGAACATTTTACGGTTTGAATGTAGTTTTTAGCTGGAAGCCATGAAGAAGTTGAAGAAATGTGAGAAATTCCCCCAAGTGTTGAGAAGATATGACCTGAAATATTTAGAAAGGGGTATGAAAGGTGACATAAGCGTATCAACTCCTACTGGAGGTCCTGGGTGAGCAGAATGACTCCACAGTGTGGAGTTGCACAGACTGATAGAGATGGGTGCAGCTGGCCTCTTGCTGGAATACTGGCCCATCTCCACTGTCTTCAGATCATCTGGGGTCCAGATTGATCTGGCTGTTCCAGGATCCCAGATTGTCAATCTCCCACCTGTGGGGACACTGATTGTGCGGCCCTACCTTACAGTTTGATTTAGTTATAATGTTACACTGGTTTGAGAGTGGGGATGTGTTGACTTGTGGTCAAAGACTTGTGAGCATCTCTGCAGAACCCCAGATGGTCAGTCTCTCACCTGTGGGCAGACTGATCCCCACATGAGATGAGGCCAGTGCAGGTGGTGTCCTCTGCACACTGCAGGAGCTCTGTGGTTTGGTGACTGGAGGTGCAGCTGTTGGTGTTAAGGGCGGAGATCAGAGGGGAAAGAACACGGCCCTGAAGGGAACCACTGAGTGATGGTCCTGGAGTCAGAAGCGTGTTTTCCCAGGTTCACGTGGCCTTGCTGCTGGACAGTGCGTCTGTGATACACCTGCAGGCATGATCAGCTGGGAGAACTTGTCCTGGAGCAGAGCTGGAATAATGTTGTTGAAGGCAGAGTCCACTAACAGGATCCTGGTGTAGTCTCCTGGAGAGTCCAGGTGCTGGAGGATGTAGTGAAGGGCCTTGTTTAATGAGTTGTCTGCATTACATCATCTCAATCAGCTGTGTGCTGAGCCAGCATTCCCAGGTTTCCATGGCGACGCTAAAAGCTGTCTGACTTAGACAGGCTTAGAGAGCTGATCTCATTGAGTTTTAACCTGAGCGCAGCTCTGCTTCTCCTGCTCGTAACGAACAGACCGTAACTCTCAGTGCCAAAGTAAACGTATTGTTAGAGAGATAAGATCCTCATGATGATGATGTCCAAGATTTGCGCGTCTACTGTCAAAAATGGCTTCACAGCAGCAGTATAGAAATGTCCACATGTCTGCCTCTTGCTTGAACCTGCAGCCCTTTTTTAACATGGGAGTCTATGCGGCAGTTGACTGGCGCACCTCTCATTCTCAAGCCCACTGTACCAGCTGTGAAAGTCTGTTTGCTTTCAAAGTTGGACATGAGCGGCACAACAAGTTTTTCTATAACTTCTGAAAAAATTACGTACGTAGAGTGAAAATTGTGGGAGATACAGCGAAGACAGTTGAAGACAAATTCTTCAGATGATTTTGAAGTGAGTTTGCACTCTGTCAGTTGGTCCTCTCCACTCTAGCTGCCAACATTCCGTCCCATTGAAACCCATTATAAACTTGAAATTCAGGCTGAAAACGACATGGTACTTGAATCGAGATTGTGTGAAAAGTATAAGAGATGTGAAAAAGTTGGATTCACTGAAAAGAGTCGAAAGATTTCTCAACATTTTAAAGGTGGAATGGCATTTCTACGTTGAATGTATGAATGAGTGGGAAGAGGTTGGAGATCAGTGAATTTGAATGATTTTCTCATTGACTTTCATTGTAACAAAGTTTCAAGGAAAGCTGAATAGATTGAAGAGTTTGAATGGGATTTGAATGTTGAATAATATGAATAAAGAAGGAAAGATGTGGAATCTTTACCATTTTGAATGAAGTTTCTAGCTGAAAGTATGAATGAGAAGTTAACAGTTGAAAAACCTTGAAAAACTGTGAAAATGGGGACATTTTGAACATTCCGTCCATTCATTTGAATGGGGAAAATTTCCTGGAAAACCTTGAATATTTTGAAAAGTATGAAGGTTAGGAAAATTCTGAATAATAGCGCATGATTCCTCATTGAGAGGAATATTTTAAGCTTTGAATGACGTTTCTACGTTGAAAACTGTGGTAGTTAGGGTCCAAAAAAACAGGCGGAATAATAAAAATAAAGAATTCCGAAATCATAGAAGAACATATGTTATACAGCATTCACACCAATTAAGTCCTACGTGCACAGTGGTTGCTATATTGGAGGTCCAGGGAAAAAGGTCTATTGTACAAAAAGTTTCCTTTTAAAAAATATACGCTAACTAACTCATTGTTTCAAATACTGGCAGAAAAACATATTTTTCTATACTAATGAAATAATGGGGATAATTAGACTTTGTCTCGTGCCCCTTCTTATAATACTGTTTAGTATTTTCCATATTCCTTTCATATTATTTTTATTATTATCTATTAGTTTACTATAGTATTCTTTCTTACAAGTTCTCATAATCTTGATTAACTTATTTTTATATTTCTTATATTTATTTTCTGCTTCTATGGTTCAGTGTTTAATGAATTCTCTATAAAGTGTATTTTTCTTTTTACAAGCATTTTGTAATCCTTTTGAAATCCACACTCTATCATTTTTTTATCGGGCACTTTTTATCATATAATAATTGAAATATTCTTAGGAATCCACAATATACTTTAACAATATCTTTTTCCTTATATATTACTTCCCAGTCTTGTGAAAGCAGATCATCATTAAATGCAACCATAGACTCCAGTTCTGACCCGTCTGAATAAAGGTTTATTGTCTTTTTAGATGTGTAGTTGCTGTTGTAAACTGTAAAACTGGTAGGTGGTCACTGATGTCATTTATTAATAGTCCAATAACTTAATTGTTATCTATGTCTTTGTAAAAATATTATCAATTAATGTTGCACAGTGGGAAGTGATCCTGCTGGGTCTGGTAATTTTGGGGAAAAAACCCAGACTATACACTGTATTGATAAAAATCTCTGTCATATTGTGATTGTTTGTTTTTTATATATTTTAGGAGGATAATGAAGCGTACTGCTTTCCCTCCACTTCATACCCACAGATCATGTTAGTGGACTTTGGGCCATCTGGGGGGTTCCAGGGGCACTTTACCTGTCAGATGAGCTTCATACTTCCAGACCACCTTTCTTTGGTCTTGGACCTTTAAAGTCACTTCTTCTGTGTTTGTAGGCAGGCGGATCTCAAACGTTGGGGGGAAATTTGGTCCAAATTGCAGTTTGAAAGGGGGTGTTGTCTGAAAACCAAATGTCAGAACAGAATCCACAGTAAACCAAAGGTTTGATGAATCGTGTCAGCAGAGACCTTTATTTAAAATACTCACCTCAGGCTGTATTAAAGTGGCCTGAGGACAGAGGACAGTGTAACTTTCATCTGCGATGAGAACGCATGTGGAAGGAACCTCGATGTTCTCAGCCTGACGCTGTCGCTGTCGTTGGTTCACCTTCGAAGAAATCAGAACATTTTAACATTTCAATTAAAGGGTTTATTCTCAGAAGGCCGATTTAATCTCATTACAGACATACTAGTATCTGCAGATTTTTAGGCCCCTAAGTAACAAAGAATCAGTACAGCAGGGTTTCAACTAACTACTTTTATAATAGATTAATCTGCTGAATATTTTCTGCATTAATTAGTAAAATCTCCACCGTGTCAGCAAATACAGAAAAATGCCCATCACACATTCCTCAAGCCGAAGGTGGCGTCTGCAAATGTCAGAAAACTCAAAGATATTCGATTTACTGTCATAAATACAAAAGTAAAGCAGTAAGTCTTCAGATTCAGGCGCTTATCACAATAGTTGCAGATTCATTTCCTGTTGAAAGATTAAAACTCCTTTTTGTTTCGGATCTGCAACACATAAAACTATGTCTCTAGTGTTGGACAATAGACAGAAAATAACACTGAGGGTTTTCAAGTTCGACACTTGTTTAGTATAAATTCCCTCTTTGTTTCCCTGTTGAGCTGCAGTGGAGGGACAGTAACAGAAAGAGCGACTGTGGGTTTTGTCCCCCATCACTTCTGTTGAAACTATTTTAGGAAGTGATCTTTCTGTCCAGTATGAAGAGGAGGAATCATTACAGGGAGAACAGCTGGTTAGTGTTCAGTGGACACCTGACTGAAAAACTGAACTGACAGCTGTGAGATGAAGCTTTACCTCGTCCAGCGGGATGTTGCTCGGCAGGAGAAACACTTTGAGTGGTTTCCACCCTATTGGGTTTGGTGGTCCAAGGAACAGCAGAACTTGGCCGCAAACTGGTGTCGTCCACAACCTCTTAATGATATCCCAGACTAGGCCGAAGGCAGAGAGGTGGGGGACTTTGACAACCACATGAGTGTCAGTGATCTCCAGCGGGTCGAGGATGCTCATTCCATCATCAGTGATGTGGACGACAGACAGCAGACCATCAGGCAGCAGAGCTGTGAAAACACAGAGCGTTAAACTTTGGTTTACTGATAACAACCTCATGACAATGTTTGTTCTTTCCAGGAAGTCTAGTCATTGAGGTTCCAACTGTTGCCCAGGTTGAGCAATTTATTGACACTTTCAGTGTTGGTGCCCTTCTTCCTGACAATAAATGGAAATGCAAAATAAGTAAAAAGAAATAAAACTAAAGAAAAAAACTATGATCCCTGGATGATAACTGATGGTGATTTTGGGGACCTCGTGAACTTTCCTCTGGCAGCATCCCTTTTGATTTTATTCTAGCGCCCCCCTCAGGACAAACTGTTTAGCTGCGCTCCTGTTCAGACTGTAAGAACAGGTAAACCATCAGGATGTTGTTTCATCGTCGGCTCTGACAAAACTCTCCCCTCACAAAAGCACAATAATGTCCTCACCATCCTTTGTTTCACAGTGCGGCAGGTGGAGCTGACGAGACAGCGTTCTCAGGACACTTGATGCTGAACAGCAGCCCTGCAGCCGTCTTGCCAGCTGATTGGAGGAGGCTCTCATCCCATTGGGCGGTCCGGTACAGCAGCTCCGCCTCCTGAGCCACAACAAACACCAGTCTAGTCAAAGCACACTGGAACACACCTGGACCAGGACACCTGAACCTGCAGGACACAGAGGACACAGCCAATCTAAAAGTGACCAAAAACGAGGACATCTGGACTCTTTTAGAAGCTGATGATCCTCATATATACATGTTTATAACAAGTAGAGTGCATTCCTCTGACAGAGACCACTGAACTCATTTTGTTCCTCCTTTTATTTGCTAAACGTTTATCTCCAGACAAACTAAAGGAAAAACCAACACAAAGAGTCTTAGTAAGGTTTTGGGCAGCACGTGTTGCCAGAACAGCTTTAAAGCCTGTTGGCATCACTTGTGGAGAAAATGGTGAGCGATGACTCATCGGGCCATATTCATGACTTTCCTCTCTCTCTCTCTCTGCAGACCTCTGAGGATGGTTTTGCACCACTGAACTCTCAAATGTGCTTCTTTGTAATGAGGCATTTTTACACTGCAACAAGACTTTTACACCAGTTCATGTGTTTATGATGCAGATTTTGTTGTTTTAAGGCTTATTTATTCAGGCTGCATATTTTGGGTGGTTACTCCTCATACACACTACAGTTCATTACATTACATCAGGGGTCACCAACCTTTTTGAAACCAAGAGCTACTTCTTGGGTACTGATTAATGCGAAGGGCTACCAGTTTGATACACACTTAAATAAATTGCCAGAAATAGCCAATTTGCTCAATTTACCTTTAACTCTGTTATTATTAATAATTAGGGCTGTCAAAAATAACGCGTTAACGGCGTTAATTAGTTGTTTGTTGTTAATTACGTCAATTTTTTTAGCATTTAGCACGCAGCTGTTGCGCGTAAGTGGGACATCGAGGGCAAGGCGACAACCATTGGGACTGACAGTGCGCGCTAACATGGTTGCCGCGAATTCAACTTCGCACGCTATAAACACATGAACTGTGTCAGCTCACATGGTTCAGAGAAGTGTCAGTGAGTCTTGCTGACAGCGGCTTTGTAAATGCTTTGGCCAAGGCTGCATAAAGTTGTCGGTCATTTTCAGTGTTTGGAATAGCGGTTGTTTAAAAGAGCGGCGTTACGTAACCGCGTTATTTTTCAGTAACAGGGTAATCTAACTAATTATTTTCCCGTCTTTACAAGCGCCGTTAACATTACTGGTTGTTAAATGCGGTTGCGTTACTATGTAATAAACTGTGTAATCGAGCGCACCAGCTGGCTCACACAGCTAGTCAGGTGGTGGGTTAATAACGAGGTAAGCAGTGCTTGAAGTGGACCGGTGCGCTACGCTCTCCATATCAGGTTCTCTGGAGCATAGCGTGGCTCACCTGTTCCCGTTCTCACCTGCCTGCTAAACTCTTTCAACCAGCGATTATGTTGGCTAAGGCAGAGTCATGTTTCTTGGTAGCCAATCAGAGCCAGTGTTTTTACACACATGCCAGCACACGCGCCACACACACACACACACACACACACACAACAGATAAACAGAGATTCGATGAAGCAGCAGAGATTTTTTTTAACTGTAACGCAAATAGTTATTTTCCCTGGCAACGAGTTACTTTTATTACAGAGTAACTCAGTTACTTTTTGGAACAAGTAGTGAGTAACTATAACTAATTACTTTTTTCAAGTAACGTTCCCTGACTGGTCATTTTAAGCACAGCCCAGCAAATGCTGCGGAGCTTCAAGCACATTACAAAGACAAATATTATGGTGTGTAGTATGTTTCAGCTTTATTTAAACCATTATTTGGCTGTGTTAATAAACTGACATAATATGAAAATTATGTATCTGTGTCCTGTTATTTATCTTTTGGTATGTATTTCAGAAAAAAAATAGTTAGGATTCAGGTGTAATTGCAAATAGTGATTAATCCTGATTAATCCACTGAAAATTCTGATTAATTTGATTAAAAATTTTAATCATTTGACAGCCCTATTAATAATTAATGATATTTATCTTTGTGGAAACACTGATCATCTTAATGATTTCTCACAATAAATATATATAGAAACAGATAAATATCAATATGCAACACTTTATTTTTTATATTTTCTCTAAGTGCACATTTTTCAAATTGAACATTTTCAAATGATCACTTCTAAGACAGTCTTGTGAAATCACAATATCCCATTTCAACTAGCTAGCCACTGACATTTTTTAACAAATCATGAATTACTTTGCACCATGTTTGTACAAATAATAACTCATGTAAAATACGAAAGTCAACTCTCAAATTTTTAAATAAATCATGTCACACTTTGAACTGGACACCAAATCTGTTGTCTGTTTCTTTGTCAGTTAGTGGGAAGCCTGGCATTGCATGCTGTTAACTAGTGTGTTGTACTCTGGTGTGTAACTTGACACTGCAACTCCGAGTGAGTGTTGCAGATGTGCATCAGTGAGGCGTGTTCTGTGTTTGTTCTTGATGAAGTTCATGTCAGAAAAGGCTGATTCACAAAGATAAGTTGAACCAAACAGGCTTGCAACCTTCATAGCTGCTGCGCATACACCACTGTACTTTTCTGTGTCAACAAGGCACCAAAAGTTTGGTGCAGCCTGGTGGGCTTTGAGGTGGAGGTCATTTTGCAGTGTTACAATTTCAATCTCCACCTGTTCAGCATCCAGGCTGAATGTTGCACTTAACTGCTCAGCAATGCAAGATATGTCCACGTTCATGAAAGGATTAGAAATGAACATGGCTCAAGCTGATTCAGGTCACAAAACCTGTTCTCAAACTCTTGCCCAACTCTGTTTATGACCTGAGAGTACTTTTCTGCAACTTTGTCAAAAGCCTCAGATGCAGAAGCATTGTCTTTCAGCACCATCTGCACAGAGGGAAAGTGCAGCACTTTTTTTCTCTGTAAATACACAGAGAAAAGGTTCATCTTAGCTTTAAATGCATTTAAAGCACTTATCATATCGGCCACAGTTTTACCTTTGCCTTGCAGCTCACAGTTCAACTGTTCAGTTTTCCAGTAATGTCCGTTAAAAATGCAAGGTCAAGTATCCACTCAGTGTCCTCCAGCAGCACGGTGTCCTCACCTCTGGACTGCATGAACTCTTTGATTTCACCCAAAAGTGACAAAAGCGTTGCAAAATTAGGTCCCCTGCTGAGCCATCGGTTTCTGTGTGTAGTAGCAGGTCACCATATTCAGCTGACAGCTCCTCAAAAGTACCTTGAATGTTCTGTGCTGTTTAGCTCTGGAGCGGATGCTGTTTATGATCTTCACGACGGGAGTCATTACGTGCTCAAAGCAGATCACTTTTGCACATAAGGCCTGCTGGTGTATGATGCAGTGGTACTGCAGAAAGTTTGGGAACTCTGGGTCAGCTTTACAGTGAGCAACGAATCCTGTGTGTCGGCCGATCATAGCAGGAGCCCCATCCGTAGTCACTGATACCAGCTTTTCCAGCGGCACCTTTTTTTCCACCAAAAACTCCTTCACTGCGTTATAAATGTCAACTCACCTTGTGGTTGTCTTCAGGGGCAGTAATGTCAGAAGTTCTTCTTTTGTGGAGAAATCATCAAACACCATCCGGATAAAGACCATCAGCTGCGCCGTACTGCTGCTGTCCACCGACTCGTCACACTGGATGCTGAACCACCGGTGTGACAGTTTAACTGATGGCAAGATTAACTGGTGATAGTCCCAGATGTGTCGTAGGCGTGGCTTCAGGATCCATTGACTGCAAACCAGGAAATACGTTCCGATAACTTTGTTTATCTCCGTAATGTGTCGTTATGTAGATATCTGCCTCTGAATGGAGTTTGCAGGCTACATCGTTAGCTGCACGATGATTTACAGGGACCTCTCCACCTGCAAATTAGTTCAAAGCGAGGACTGTGAGCTGATCATGGAAGGTGACGGTGTCGCTTTTCAAAACACTGCAAAACGCCAATAAAACGTCCAAATGTTCATGTTGTCTGTCTGATTTGTACCACGGTGGGTTTTAATGTGTTGCTGCTTTCATAGGGAAACAGGCTGAGGTGTTTTGACGTTCATGGAGCGCTAAGTGGAAACACAGCAGAGCGCCCAGATTAACCTGTGACACAGCTTCGTACCATCGAACACCTTTATATTCCGCTATCTTTGACGTCGTTACCAACACTGGCGTGCCAGTCCACATTTGTGTCATGTATCGTTATTTATCTGACGTCGAGTTTATGTGAGATTAACAGTTTGTCATACGCAAAGTGAAACAGTCTGGATGTTCATGCTGAGTTACACTCCGCCCGAACACAGCGTGCAGTCAGCTGTGGCCACGGTAAATGCTCAAGTTAACTTGTGATCCAACAGACCGTCGCTCATGTCTCATTTACTCACTCATTTAGCAAACGCACGCAGAAGTTGGAAGCAGGGGTGGTGTAGGCTATATACGATGTAGCATGGTCTGTGCTCACTAACGGGTCTGTGAGTAGGTTCAACAGAGATTAGGCTACAGTGTAAGAGATTCACTGTAGCCCTACGATATAACGCTAGACAACATATTTCAGAATTACTAGCTGTATAATTTCCGACCTGTCACTATTGAGACGCACCAAAATCAAATCCTTAACAAAGGCTACACACCAGCTGTGGTGTCACAACACAAAGCACACGTTAACAGGGTTCCTATGCAATGCAGCTCTGGATCGTATTACATAGAGAAGTAGAGACCCGTTACTGGGACTAAAGAAGACAAGATAAAGAGTCACTGATCATATAGATTGATAGTAGGAAACTCAGCCTCGTGAGTTTGATCTACCAGATGAGCTAATGGGCAACAGCAAACCCCATCCACCCGTGCGTCCTTCTCTAGATGTGTGATGAGAACATGAAAAAATGTTTGACCATAATCTGCATTTTCTCCCCTTTCAGACTGAGTGAACCAGTCTACCTGCAGTCTGTGGCACACAGTGGAAAACTATTAGCCCATCCTACTACTTATAGATTGTATGAGTAAATAAAATCATTTACTTATACAATAATTCTGAAATATTTGGTCCAGATTTATATTGTGTGTAACACGATTCTCTCATATTTTATTTGAATACTGTAATCTCTGCTCAGAATAAAAAAAATCAGAAGAAGCTTTGTAGTGTTTTACTCAATTGAGGAATTTGCTTTGGTGACAAGGTGCTACACCTAGACAAACATACAGATGACATAATGTAGAAATATATAAATATAGAATAGACAATGCAAGTTATATAATAATATTGAAGAGAATAGAGAAAATAATAAAACTATTTACAGAGAAAGAACGTCACAGATGGCCTACATGTGCATTATTCTGATTTTGTGTTGTTCAGACATAGGCCTACAACCTGACAGACCAGTTAGTGAGCACAGACCATGCTACATCAGTATATAGCCTACACCACCCTGCTTCCAACTTCTGCGTGTGTTTGCTAAATGAGCGACAGAAATGAGACACGGCGGCGGTAAAGCCAGCTGTTGGATCACAAGTTAACTTGAGCATTTACCGTGGCCACAGCTGACTGCAGCTGTGTTGGTGAGTGTAACTCAGCATGAACATCCAGACTGTTTCACTTAGCGTATGACAAACTGTTAATCTCACATCAACTTCGGCGTCAGATAAATAGCGATACATGACACAAATGTGGACTGGCACGCCAGTGTTAGTAACGGCGTCAAAGATAGCGGAATATAAAGGTGATCATGGTACGAAGCTGTGTCACAGGTTAATCTGGAGCTCTGCTCGCTAGCGTTTCCACTTAGCGCTCCATGAGCGTCAAAAACACCTCAGCCTGTTTCCCTATGAAAGCAGCAACACATTTACACCGACCGTGGTACAAATCAGACAGACAACATGAACATTTGGACGTTTTATTGGCGTTTTGCAGTGTTTTGAACAGCGACACAGTCTACCTCCATGATCAGCTCACAGTCCTCGCTTTGAACTAATTTGCAGGTGGGAGAGGTCCCTGTAAATCATCGTGCAGCTAACGATGTAGCCTGCAAACTCCATTCAGAGGCAGATATCTACATAACGATACATTACGTGGATAAACAAAGTTATCGGAGCGTATTTCCTGGTTTGCAGTCAATGGATCCTGAAGCCACGCCTACGACACATCTGGGACTATCACCAGTTAATCTTGCCACCAGTTAAACTGTCACACCGGCACAGATCCGCGGTCCAGCTGGTCGGTCAAGTTCCCAGACATCGCCGACACTCTTCTTACCATTGTAGTTGCCCGAGTTGAACATCGGAGAGACTGGAGAGTACATCGGTTCCATACTTCGTCTTAAAAGCACAGTTTTAGCTAATTATCATCATTGCTTCTTTGACAACCTCCCGTCTGTAAATGCCTTCTTTTTCTTCATCAAGAATTGCGTAGCTCTAAGCGAGGCTTCGGTTGCTTTTTTGGGAGTTTTTAACCGGTCTAGTGAAAAAAGACTGCTGTTTGCACAAGCTGCCTTTAACTTCAGCGTGCTTTTCTGCGGCGCAGTGCGCTGCCGGTGGGTAGTTAGCATGGTAGCTTGTGTGACACGTGAGTGAAATGTCTCTCCACATTGTGCGGCTTTGCTATTGCCACAGTTGCCCGCAAATGAAACACCACGCAGGATCCTTTCACATTGGTAAAAAAAAAAACTCTACCTCCCATTACAGTGGTGAAAATGATATGTTTTCTTTCTTTTTTCTGACATTTTTTTGGGGTAACTCTTCTCATATTAACTCGTCCGCTAGCGTTAGCTTGTTTGTAAGAGCGCAACAAGCGCTACGTTTTGGTCATGCGCACAATACTGACCTTTGAACTATACTAGGTCAGAGTTCATTTATATTAAACACAAAAAACACTTTATATTTTAAGTGTTTATATATAGTGTCATTTGTAAGTTACATGTAAGTGTGATTTAAACAAGAATAGCTAAATAAATAAATAAAATAAAAAAACAGAGGCAGCTCACTGGTAAGAGCTGCTATTTTAGCTATTTTTATTACAGGCCAGCGGGCGACTCCTCTGGTCCTTACGGGCGACCTGGTGCCCGTGGGCACCGCGTTGGTGACCCCTGCATTACATCA
This sequence comes from Lepomis macrochirus, assembly GCA_024633595.2. Taxonomy (NCBI): domain Eukaryota; kingdom Metazoa; phylum Chordata; class Actinopteri; order Centrarchiformes; family Centrarchidae; genus Lepomis; species Lepomis macrochirus. The sequence continues at coordinate 7,420,638 of JALXJV020000011.1, read as the reverse complement.
TATTTTGCTAGGTTTTATTAATATTAACATTAGTTACAGCAGGGACCAGATTGGGGCTGAAAGACATCCAGCTTTTGTCCTGGTGAAGGAGTTCAATGAAACTAGAGGAAGAATTTGCTTAAATACAATTGCTGAGCTACTTTCTTTAAAAAGTTGGAGACCAAACTGAATTGCTGGACAAGATGTGAATGAAGCAGCAGCTGCAGGAGGAAGAAGTGTATGAGGATATGACAGCTGATCTTAAATGCTGTATGCTTGAAAATAAATAATTTATCAGTAAATTAAACAAAAAGTGTTTGAAGTAGTTGTGAACGTTCACACTGGCAGGTGGAGGGAAAGCTGTCCAGCACAGAGGGCAGGTATCATTTAAATATTAAGATAACAGAGCACGAATAAAGAGAGAAGAGATCAAACCCCGCCCACACAGCTGGACCAATCACTGAGTGAGGCGTGGTCATGTCGGACTGTCTTTTAGAAAGTGAAGGAGATTGTCCTACAGAGCCTCCAGGGGTTTCTGAAGCTGTTCCACCATCAGACCAGCAGTTCTGCTGAAGTCTGCTGGAGCCTTCTGAGCTAAACTCGACTGAAAAGGTCGAACGTTCGATTAAAGCGCTGAGAGGAGGTGAAGCGGAGGTTAAAGTGTGATCACTGAATGGAGCATTCTGCATGTTGTGACTTGGTTACCTGTATGAAGTCTGTCCAGACTCGCTCAGCAGTTCAGGTGTGAAACTTAACTTCTCCTGAAATAAAAGGCACAACATTGGTTACAGGACCACGTTGAGATGGGAGCAGAAACTCTCTCAGTTATGTTCAGGTGACAGGATGTGTCGGGTCAGAAATAAGGCCAGGCTAGGCCAGTTAGGGCCTGGACCCCACCTCCGCCAACGTAATAAACTCAAAACATAATACTCTATTTTTCTTCTTTGCTGATTCTTCGTAGTCAAAAACTTCACTGGAGACGATCAAGAGTCGAGTGCAAAGAGTTTATTCCAAAAAAAGGACGTAACAAACCCTAGTGACATCTTAGCAGGTCCAAAGGGATGAACTGAGCAGCGGTCACGTGCACCACATACCTATCCACCTACAAAGTAGGTGTCACACCATGACTCCACTGCAGGGTCGCTGACTACTCTCTCCAATGGTGAATTTCTTATCCTATGCTGCCATCTTGAGGCCACTTTATGTACACTAGTTATCGAAATGTATTCAAGATTTAACCCTTTCGGATGCTTTGTTTTGATTGTTATATTACATTTTTTCACATATGAAAACAGAATTAGATCATCCATGGAGTGCACTGGGTCATATCTTAAACTGCTGTGTCCTCCTAGTAACCTCAGCACAGGCTGCTTTCAGAAAGTACCTAACAGTCCTCCGGCCTCACTTTGGCAGCAGGGAGGCCCCGTGCCGTACCTGGTACCTCTGTCTCCCTGTCTATGATAGGCTGAGATGTTTCTTCTACTATTGGTCAAGATACATGTTACCTAATCTTCCCAAGATGTTTTCCTTTTTATATAATTCTGCCTCTCTAGGTTCACTCTAAGTTCACTCCACGAAGTTTAACTCGGTCACAACACACAGCTCACTCCTGTACATACTGAATGACATGAGAGACCATGTTAACCACATTGACCCACATCTGATAACAATACGTGGTTTACAGTGGATGCATGTCTGATTGATACAGCATCCCTAACTGATTATAAGGTGTATTCTGCCTCCCTGAACGTTAGTGATTAGTTTGGCAGATAGTTTAACAGTTCTCCAAATGAGGAGACAAAGATTTCTCTTTCAGGCTGTTTATTTTTTGCCTTGCACTTGAAAGTACTCGTAAAACTAAAACACACAGAAAGAAAAACACATTAATTCACACACTGCAAGTTACAAACCATACCAAGCCTCTATGGTGAAATAACATTATAACATAACATTAAATAACATTAATGCATGAAACATAACAACCCATTATATGTGAGTACATGGTATATCAAAAGGATCAAATGAAATGGATCATCAAAATAATATTCAACA
>JALXJV020000011.1:6639171-6694171 GCA_024633595.2 Lepomis macrochirus | reverse complement strand
CGGCCGTCTTTTTAAATCTGTCTTTGTCTTTTCTTTCTACTCTACGTGAGAGCAGGAGGAGGAAGAGAGGAGCATTAAATCCCACCTCTCTTTCACCACCTGCTCCTCCTTTAAATCAAACTGCACCTGCAGACAAGCAGAGGAAGCCGTTTATTACCAGAGACAGACGGAGGGAGACAAAGAAAGACGGATAAAATGATGGAGGGACGTGACATTGAAATGAAGGAAGAGAAACACGCAGAGAAATCCTCTTTTAAACAGATCCAGACTGGGTGATGGTGCAGCTGCACTGGAAAAGCCTGAATTATACTTCTGCATTGAATCCATGCCATATAACCACGAAGCCCCCTTACGCTACGCTGTGCACCTTGGCAGCCTCGCATTTCCTCCAAGCCCACAGGAAGTGCTCTGTGCTTTAAATTAAATTTTAGCGTCCACTCCAGCAGCTGTAACACCGTTTTTTTGAGCATCACAACCCAAAAGAAATGACTTGTTCCACTATCGGAGTTTGATCCATTCGGTCCGATAACATTTGAAAAGTGTCGAAGGGCAGCACGACTATAATTTTACACCATTAAAGTTAGCGGAGAGCTAAACAGGAAGTCAACACAGTGGACGCTAAAACACAACGTGGAATTGCAGAACGACGCAGACAACAGTATAAATGTGTGGCTACGTGCGCAGCTTACACCGTAGGCTATGGTGTAGACGCCTAAGTATAAATCAGGCTTAAGACTCACGCCTCGGTTCGATCCCCGCTGTGACATGTCCACCAATGTGTCCCTGAGAAAGACACTTATTCGCTTTGGATCAGAGCGTCAGCTAAATGTTTAAATATAATATAATGTGATGTAAATGCCAGTCACTTTGGGTTAGAAGGACAAAATGCTAAGCGTTGAACTCCCGTCCAGTAACGGTTCCACCTCGAGGTCGGTCCATGCAAGAACTACGTTTTCAAACCGAAGCGCAGCAGTGTGGACGTAGCCTTAGCCAGCCTTCGGCAACACACAGCATGTTAAAATCCACAGAACAAACAGCTCGTTATGTCAACACAGTACAAATGAGAGGATGACATCTGATCACGATCAACGATCTGTCCCTCGTGGGCCCTTGTAAACAGCTGGACCCTGGTTCAACCAGCCCGATACAGCTTCCTGTGTAGCGTCAGACTCGAACACGGTTACTGGTTACTTTGGCAGACCGGAGACCAGAATGCATTGCAGCTACACTACAGGTGGAGTTAAACACGTGAACCCGAGTGTCTGCGGGTCAGAGAGAGATCAGCTCAGCACAGTGTGAAAAGGCTGAGAATACCGAAGAGAAACCTCCGGTCTGACGCATCAAACGAGCTCAGACATAAACACTCTTCCGACGGTTTCTCCCAGCGGACTCGAACGCAGCATTATCTCTTTCTCGGGTTGTTTGCTTTGAACCTGCTCCCCCCGTCCTCCCCCCGCAGCGCCTCTGCCTCTCTGAGGGCCGCTCTCTACATTAGTGTTGATCTACGAGGTTACGCGTGGATGTTCAGGGAGTAACGGGCCGTGCTGGAGCTGTGCACGACGCACCGAGCCCGGGCAGGAAACTCTTCTCCCCTGTAAGCTGGCCTACATAAAGTCACTGGTGAACTTCACCTGAACTCTGTCTTAATGTTCACATCGAGCGTCCGTCTGCCCGTCCTGCACGCTGCTGCACACTGAGACCCGGACAGATCATCTGTTTTTCCTTTAGTTACTGGTTATTGAAATTTCCTCATTAGTTTTCATTTTTAAAGGAGAAATATTAAACATACAGGTGAACATACCTAGACAGACAAATCATTTCAGAAATGTCCAGATCTCATGCCTGCTCTCCAGAGGATGAACCCTTTAGACTCTAATGATCTCCCCTCTACAGCGCCACCCTCAGGACAAACCTTACATTAAAAGCTTTCTATTGATCTGTCTTTTATTGTGAAGCAGCAACAGGAAATGCAGAAGAAGGAGCGAAATGATTACATGTCGGATTTAAAAAAAAAGATCTTTCAGAGCAGGTTTAGTTTGCAGAACCTGAGTTCAGCTCAGACAGCTGAGGTTTTACAGAGTCCTTCTGGTTGGATGCATTTCTTCGGTTGAAGCTCTTTGTATTTTTCTTTTTATTTATATGTAAATCTAAGTGTTACGACCAATTTGTGCAATAAATAAAGTGGTTTTATGTTGCTTCCCTTTCCCCTGCAGAGAACAAAGAAACATCAGGGTTCATTATTAGTGCAGAAAAACAGTAAATCCATCATGTAGCTTCTTGAGATGCTCTTAAACTCCTGCAGGAGTCACACAGGTGCTTTTAGGAAACTTATAAAGGTCCATCTAAACCTGAAAGAGCTTGTGGGAAACGAGTCTACATCCCACTCACTAATAAAACAGGAGGTCGTTTCTCTTGTTTACGGGTGATCGGACAGACACGTTTAAGGAGGACTGATTCGGCGAGGAGAAGGAAACGCTGAGGAGAAAGAGGAGAGGGGGTGATGGATGAAGAAAGAGAAAGGTGAAGATGGAGGAGAGTAAATAAAGCAGAAGAGGAGGGTCACTGTCAGACGGAGAGAGGGAAGTGTCAGTGGAAGCTTTTTCTTTAGAGCTGGGTGACCTTTGACCCCCAAGGGGCGACGTCTCTCCTGACGACGATCCATCAGCAGCTAATGGAGGATGAAGACGGACAAGTCTTTTCCTCTTCCTCTTCTGTCCTTTGCATTTTTCCTCCTCGTTCTTTGAACCACTTATCGTCTCCTGCTCTGCTTCCTCTTCTACTTTCTTTCTCTACTTTTTCTTCCTTCAGTCACATTTCTTCGTCTTCTTTCTGACTCTTCCTCATTCCTTCGTCTTCTTTCTTTGCCTTGCTTCTTCTTCTCTGTTGATCTTCTTGTCTTTGTCCCTGTCTCTCCATCGCTTTGTTTCTTTTCTCCTCTTTGTTAATTGATAAATCAATTAAACTTAAAAACAGGAAAAAGGGAAAACAACAACGACAAAGTGACTAAAAAAGGAGAAAAAGACGTAAAGCATGAAACTAAAGAGGAAGGACTTCTTCTTCTTCACCTCCTCTCTCTCTCTCGCTCTCTCTCTCTGACAGATGGCGGTCATCAGGCAGATGTCACGGCGACTGATTGATGATTGGTCCCTTCAGGGAGCGCCTGTCATCTGGCTCGTGTGATTGGCTCCCCGACAGCTTGAGGGAAATCACCCCTCCGCTCGACCGATCTACAGTTACACCCAAACCCCCGGGGAGAGAGAGCGAGACCGTCACACCGCAGCAGGAAAAATAAAGACGTTTCAACAGTTTTCTCTCCTGAAATTAAAGCGATTATAGTTTACAGGTCTCGATTCACTGACACGTTCTGAATAAAGTCTTCACAGGACCAAAGTACAAGTCAAAGGTAATGAACTAACGTTTCTAACTGTGTTTGTACAAAAGCTCTGAAATATCTACACCTCCTCTCACTGTGACACGAATTGACTTTAGTGTTAAATGTATTGGTTTCATTAGTGTTTGACCTGCCCAGGAACTGCAGGCAGAAATTAGCTGGTAGCTGAATCGAAGCATCTCTTCTTACATCACACTAATGTTGTAGATGATATAACTCAACTATTCACTGGTTTGCTGCTGTCTCACCTGAAAGCTGTGCTGCTGCTGCAGATGTTAGCATTTCCAAAGCCCCGCCTCCACCTGTGGGCTCCACCTTGGCCCCTTTTCCACCAAAGCATTTTGAGAGACGGTTTAGAGCCGGTGCCTACTTGCGAACCAGTTCTTTGTGTTTCGACAGCCAAAGAACCGGTTCTCGGCCAGGAAAACTGTTTCCAAAGCGGCACCGACTCTTTGCTGGACTAGAACCGTTCTTTTACCACGTTTCTGGGAAGGCGAAGACGTATGGCGACGTACACAGTGATGTAAAGACGTCGTTCGCTGGGCTCTCTAGTCAGTGGAAAAACAAACAGGTTCTGAGAAGGTTTGCAAGTTGAACCAACTTTGAACCAACACCAGTTCCGAACCAGTTCTTTTTTGGTGGAAAAGGGGTACTGTAAGCTCCACCTGTGGGTTCTACCTTTAGGCTCCACCGGTGGACGCAGGCCAGACACCAAACATTAATGCCGGTCATATTAATTTAATCTACCCCACCTGAGTTGGCTGACTGAACTGCTTTTGTTTACCCTAAGTAATCTTCTACTTAAATACAATCTCCAATACACTTTGTTATTTCTACTTTCCTGTAAGTAAATGTTTTGAGACGCTGCCACCCTGCTCAGAAGACTTTTTCTACTAATTAGCAAAAGCAAATGTATTTTTAAAGCAACGTAATGCCTAAATTACAGCAAACCTTCACCACGGTGATTTAGTTTAGTGACCCCGACCACCTTTATACGACCTGTGCTGAGTATAAGTACACTAAATATAATCCAGGGATCCAGGTAATAAATGTGTTCCTCCCAGATGTCCTAGAAGCATATAAATGTAATTTGTAGGAGACAGATCACTGGCTGTTGAAGGAAGACTGCACACAGTTCAGAGTGGAGCTTTAAAAAGAAAAAGTGATCTTTTCACTCCTCGTTTTAAAGCAATATTCTAAATGTTTGTAAGCAGTCTAAAGGCTTTCTTGTCCATTTTGTGAACATGCCACGAAAACACTTTGACTATAGAAGAAAATGGGTCGGTTGAAAGTGAAAAAGAAAACCTGCGAGGGCGTCGGTGGAGGCAGCCTGAGAAAACGAACTAGAAGAGTGATGTGAGTGACGGGGTCGAGGAGGAAGGAAGTGGATGAGCGGATGGTAGAAGTGCAGACTTGGCAGCAGTTTTTTTCCACACACCTGTCTAGGATTTCATTTGAAGGATGTGCCCCCCCCACCCACCAACAGGCCACACACTGTCAGACAGACACACACACACCGACCGGACCTCATCCAGAAAACTTTTCCCTCTCTTTACTAATATTTAAAGGAGCTGGAGGCGAACGTGATCGGATTCTGACAGAGTAATTATTCCCCAAACTGTAATCGCAGAAAATGTTCCGCCTCGATTGAAAAGGCTATTGTGCAGGAACATATTACGTTTCTTCCTCTGAAGACTGTCTGGAATAAAACTGAGCAGCTGGTGTTGCTCACATCTTCCTCAGGAGTTTGAGAAATTAATAAAAACATGTTTAACCGGTAAAAGTCGAATGAATATGACACCAGGCGAAACACTGAGTCCAGCTGCAGACAGTAAAATGTTCTTTCTCAGGGATCTTCAGTCTAATCAGTGTGTTTGTATTAACTGTTCATCAGGTCACGGTTAGGTCAGGTCACTGTGGCAACACAGAGCCAAGACCAGGACCAAGGTAAGGGAACACAGAGTCGAGACCAGGACCGAGGTAAGGCAAGACAGAGCCAAGACCAGGACCGAGGTAAGGCAAGACAGAGCCAAGACCAGGACCGAGGTAAGGCAAGACAGAGCCAAGACCAGGACCAAGGTAAGGGAACACAGGGTCGAGACCAGGACCAAGGTACAGGCAAGATAGAGTCAAGACCAAGTCCAAGGTAAGGCAAGACAGAGCCAAGACCAGGACCAAGGTAAGGCAAGACAGAGCCAAGACCAGGACCAAGGTAAGGTAACACAGAGTCGAGACCAGGACCAAGGTAAGGCAAGATAGAGTCAAGACCAGGACCAAGGTCAAGACCAGGACCAAGGTAAGGCAAGACAGAGCCAGGACCAGGACCAAGGTCAGGCAAGATAGAGTCAAGACCACGTCCAAGGTAAGGCAAGATAGAGTCAAGACCAGGACCAAGGTCAGGCAAGACAGAGTCAAGACCAGGACCAAGGTAAGGTAACACAGAGTCGAGACCAGGACCGAGGTAAGGCAAGACAGAGCCAAGACCAGGACCAAGGTAAGGCAAGACAGAGTCAAGACCACGTCCAAGGTAAGGCAAGATAGAATCAAGACCAGGACCAAGGTAAGCCAAGATAGAGTCAAGACCACGTCCAAGGTCAGGCAAGATAGAGTCAAGACCAGGACCAAGGTAAGGCGAACACAGAGTCAAGACCAGGACCAAGGTAAGGGAACACAGAGACAAGACCAGGACCAAGGTCAGGGAACACAGAGTCGAGACCAGGACCAAGGTAAGGCAAGATAGAGTCAAGACCAAGTCCAAGGTAAGGCAAGATAGAGTCAAGACCAGGACCAAGGTAAGGCAAGATAGAGTCAAGACCAAGTCCAAGGTAAGGCAAGATAGAGTCAAGACCAGGACCAAGGTCAAGACCAGGACCAAGGTAAGGCAAGATAGAGTCAAGACCAAGTCCAAGGTAAGGCAAGATAGAGTCAAGACCAGGACCAAGGTAAGGCAAGATAGAGTCAAGACCAAGTCCAAGGTAAGGCAAGACAGAGTCAAGACCAGGACCAAGGTCAAGACCAGGACCAAGGTAAGGGAACACAGAGACAAGACCAGGACCAAGGTAAGGCAAGACAGAGTCAAGACCAGGACCAAGGTAAGGCAAGATAGAGTCAAGACCAGGACCAAGGTAAGGCAAGACAAAGTCAAGACCAGGACCAAGGTAAGGCAAGATAGAGTCAAGACCAGGACCATACCAATCTGAGTCCCATACTGCAGGGCACTTTCATTTATTAAATAAGCGCTGATCAAATTGATCTAAAAGATCAACAATCCCGTAAAAACTTCTTCATTCTCCTTCTTTATTGCTCTGGGTTTCAAAGTGTGAAGTGGGCCTCCTCAGGGGGGTCCAAACAGTTTGAGGGGGGCTCAGTGCCCCCCTGAAACAATATTACATTAGTTATTGCATTAGTTATCAAAAGTTGATCACAAAGAAGAGCCTACATGTGAGAGTTCAGAGATACAGTAGTTTTTGGGAACTGCCCCCCCCCCCCCAGAGTCAGACACTAATAAATGCCTCAGAACAGGCTTGCTAAAAACTATCTGGTGCAGTCTGAAGCCATGTCAAACAGCAGGATTAGGCTATTCTGGCCTTGATTATGGGATCAAATAATATAATCATGGTCCCACAGGCATCCAGGAAATGAGCGATACTTAGCCAGTAAGCTAAAGATGTGGTTGGAGGGGCCGATTAGACTTTGAAAACTCCTGCTCTACACGATATGTGTATAAAAGTCTCATGAACGTTACCTGCATTAGCTTCATCCTTCAGTACGTTACCTAAATCAGGAAGCTTGCTGGGAGGCGACTGAAGCTGATGCTCTGAAACATACAGCATCTAGATACGCAGCTAATGTTGGTCAGATCTCTTTGGGTTCAGAGGCACCCGCTAACATTAGCTTTGCTAGCATCACTTACCTGTCTTCATGCTTCCTTTCTAAGTGCAGATTAAAGTTTGGCCCCAGCCGCCTCACACGCTGAGTGTTTCCTGCTTTACAGATGAAATCTTGTGCTGCAGGTCGTCGGTTTGGCTTCAAAGAGTCACGCTAGCGTTTCTCCGGTCTCTCTGGTTAAAACCGTTTCACCTGTGGCCGTCGGGTGTGATGTCACAGAGTACACCTGTCCAACCCCGCAGAAACCTGAGGAGTTAAACCTCTGGAGGTCAGCAAAGACCAGACTTGAGGAGGAGGTGAAGTTTCTCTGCCAGCAGATCAGTCCAACACGGGACTTTAGGAAGATGATTAAAAGAAAACTTGATTGACTGTTTTTCATTTTAGAGTCAGAGCCTTTGATTTATTGATCGCTGTGGGGAGAATCTGAACAAACAAAAATGCCTCTCCTCCCGCAGCTTTAAGCTGAGTGAAGACTCTAAACTGGACTGAACAGAACTGGACTCTGTCGTTCAACCTGGTCTCATCAATCTGAATACAAATAACACGACACTTTCACACTGCTTGCAGTGGATATGCCAATACTGCAGGTAACAGTCTCGGGGTCGAGCGCTGTCGTATCCTCTGCGCGTGAAATCGGCTGCGTTCCTTCTTCTTTTTCTAACATTTATAAATCACAGCAACTAGATGCAGCTCGGTGATAAATACCAGCATCGCGGCCCTGCTTCCTCTCCTCCCTCTGATCCCTGACTCCTGCCTCTCTCCATCACCGCCTCCCGTCACACACACAGAAAATGAATGTGGCGTTTCCATCTTGTGTTTCTGTCGTCGCTGGAGGTCAAAGGTGAAGTGTGACGGGGAAAGTGATCCTAGGGGAGACGCATCAGTGATGAACAGGACTTTGTGTTGACGCTGTACGCGGCTCTGGACAACACATCAGACTTCTTCAGTGTCAGGTGCTGCAGCCATGAAGCTGGTTTAACCTGTTTTACTGTAATAAAGTATCATTTTACAGTAAATAAAATCTATGCAGCTGAATCAAGGAGGCGCTTCATGACTTCCCACGAGTACCGAACAGACTCATGAACGGCGGCTTTGGTTCTGGACGTTTGCATGTTTTATTTATTTACTGTGTTTATTGTTAAGCACCAAAACACCAAAGCACATTCATGTATGTAAAAGTGTACATGCACAGCAAAGTTTAATGCTTTAAGGGATTTTGCAGTCGGCTCCAGGAGGACCAGTATTGGGCGTGGAAACGACGAGCATCATGTGACCGTCTGTTTCAAACCCAAACCAAACCTAAAAAAGAGAAATGTGCACACATCAGTTACAAAGCTGTCCGACCTGGACCAACTTTGGTCGGGGACATTTCAGTCTTTAAGAGAAGTAAAGAAAGCATGTTGTCCTTACTTCTGCAGAGCTCTTAGCAGTCGCTGGTCTTTTGTTCTCGTGAGATTTGTGTCTTATTTAAGATTTAATCCCAACAAGGATTCACTCATATTGTGTTTCTTCCTCATCACAAGGTCCATTTAGTAGCTGTGCCAGAGCCGTTGCTGACTCGTCATTATATTTTGGAGCGCTGTAGGTGCTTCTCATCCATCTTGGTTTAAAAAGAAACAGATAAAGTACTTATTAAGCCAGCTGTTATCAAAGTAAACACCATTTAAAACTGCAGGAGAAGAACATGAAAACACACTGGAACAGATCTGAAACGTCGCCTTGATGCACAAACTCGTTAGCAAAGTTTATCTCAGTGAAATTCCTGGTAACAGCTCGGTCGTTTCCTCATAACCTCGACGGAAATTTCCAGGAAATTAAATGAAAGCAGCTCTGCGCTGATGATTTCATGGCGTTATTATGTAAATGTGGACTATAAAGCGCTCCTTGGTTCTTCCCTGAAGCTGCACAGATGGATGTTGAAACATAAATCCCTTCCTGCTCTTCCTGCTCCATGTTGGTCTCTTTGCAGACGTTGTTTGTCACAGCAGCGACGGGTACATCCACCGCTATCTGGATCTTATTTCTCCGTACAGTCCAGATCCAGGCGGGGGGCGAGCTGAGATTTATACGTAGGTTGCGTTGGGTGCTCTGGGGAGGTAGAGGATCCCGACATGTTTCAGGCTGCAGGGGAAAAAAGAACAGCTCTGTGACGCCCCCCATAAATACAGGAGGGCCGAAAGGCCTCTGCAGACACCGCTGGACGTCCCAGAGCTCAGGACGGCATTGTTAAATCCCACAACAATGGAATTTAAGTACGGTGACCCGCAGGGGCCACAACTCAGAGAGATGAACGCGTCCTGCTTCCTGCTCAGGCTTCAAAGCAGAGTGAGGTCAGAGCAGCTGAAAGGTTCAACGGTGAGAACGTTTGGTTCCTCAAGTCCTCTTCTCTCTTAGAGAGCCTCAAAGCCGTCCACCAAGGACGGACCTGCAGGAAAATGCTAACACACAGTCACAGTGCCGGCATTTCAAAAGTATTTAAGGTGGACTGACAGTGCGTTTTTATTCATCTTGTTTTGTTAATCTGCCTGAAGCGACTAGAAGCTGTAACCTTTATTCCCACACTGAACGTCTGACAATCCCAATAAAGTTTTCTGAAACTAGACGCTGCAGCTGAATGAAGTCGGGTCATTTTGAGGCAGAACCTTTCAGTCACTTTCTGAAAAGTGGAATACTGCGTTACATGTGTTTTATTGGCCATTTAAAGGTGTTTCAACAGGTAAACAGGACTGGATTGGTTGGTACACAGCAAGTTAAATAATGTAAAGCAAAAGAGATCATGTCTTTGTTTTATATATAACTCAGCAGTAAGTCAGGTTAATGATCGGCTACAGTCTGTTTTCCAAACATAAACAAGGACATTAGAGAGGCCGCCAAACAACAGGCTTCTGTTGTTGCCTATAATCACATAAATGTCCGGCCTGGTTACGTTAAACACTGATTTGTCCACCATTGTGAAGTTTCACAAAGACAAACCTTTGCTGTCACCACGGACATGAAGTGAAGTTTATTTGCATGTTACGTCTGTCTGATCCAGATAAAAGCAAACAGCTGTGATCTCTGCTGTCCAGTCCTAAAATCTGATTTGAGGTCTGTTAACACTTTATACAGTCTGTGATTAACACTCAGTTAAAAACGGGCACAGGCCACCAAAACCGGGACTGTGCCCTGAAAACGGGGACGTCTGGTGTCCCCAGACAGCAGCCATGTTGGGAAATCAGACAAAGAGACAGATGAAACTTCCTGACCTGCCACAAATCCAACTGATTGATTGACCGGGAAGCTAATCAGGTGTTTTTATCTCAAACTGCTTGTCAAATTATTCATCAATACTTTGACTGTTATTCGGGCGTCGAAAGTCGTACGGACTGCTGTGATTTGCTGATGAGCTAACCAGCGTTACGTGATTCAGTGACTTCTTTTGGATGTTTTCCACTACATGAAGTTAACAACCGGAGTTAGGACTTGGTTTGGTGTTAGCAAAGCAGGTAGTCAAGTCCAAGGTATCTAGAAACCAGCAGAGACTCAATAAAGTTGCTGCTCCGGGGCAAGAAGTAGTCCAGCAGGTAACGCCCTGTTTGTTGTACTGAGCATTTTAAACCATTTCCACAGACTGTTTTTACATTTCAGCTTTTGTACAGATTTAACAATCAAGATCTAACATGTTCCTTTAGAGCTTCTGTTCCCTTTGCACAGAGCCAGGCTGCTGTGTCCCCTTGTTTCCAGTCTTTATGCTAAGCTAAGCTAACCAGCGGCTGGATGCAGCTTCATACTTACTGAACAGACGAGAGAGTGGAGTCAGTTATTTCTTTCATTTACTGTAAATCCACAGTTTGAGATCATTTCTGAGTTAAAGTCTGAGGGTCTTTTGTTCCCTTAATTTAATGTTGGACTTACAGAATATTTCCTCTAATCACTGAAAAAGAGAGAGATGATTGAGATATTTCTTTCATGAAACCTGCACAGCCTGTAAAAGTACAAACGTCCACATTTCAGTCTGACATCAAACTCTCACTGCTCTTATGGACAAGAAGTTTTACCACAAAATGTCAGACAGCTCCTTTAAAACAGAGCAGCATCATTCAGACTCAGGCTGCTCTGCAGTAACTTACAGGCGAGTGCTGCCACCTGCTGGATCAGCTGAGAGCCCACAATCCTGCTGACATACAGAGTAGAAGTGCTCACTCACAGATTTGTGAACAGTAGTTGAGAGAAATAGACCTTTGTGTCCACAGAGAAAGTCTTGAGTCCAGCTCAGGATGAACGGGGGCAAAAACTAAAGTGTTGCCTTTATAATTTTGTTCAGTGTAGATCAGTTTCTTTTAAATGGTCTTTGTCTCTTGTTTCACACATGTAAGATATTATGTCATGTTGTGTGTTTAGTACACACACATCATACCTGATGTATTTTATATTTCATATTTTAAAGTATCACTAGTTCTTGTTGGTGATGTTTCCCAGACGAGCTGCTGTGTTCATCAGCCAGACGTGCGACTCGCTTTCAAAGGACACGTCCATGTGATCACCTGAACCCCGAAGCCAGACTCGGGTTCTCCGGGACCACAGAGACCTGGCTCAGGTCTAACCACGTGGATCTCCATGGTAACCAGTTAACATAAAACACAACTCGTCTGCTTAGAACAATTCCAAAGTTTATTTAATTAACAGGACAGAGTGTCGACTTACAAAGAGTTTCAGGCACTTTAACCTCAAGTCACAGGAAGAGGAAGGTCACAGACATCGTTCTCAGTCAGACGGGCGGCTGAATTATCTCTAACAGTAACAACTGAAGGCTGCGGTGAGAGTGAAGGTTAGTTAACATGAGCGCTGCTCTGTGATTGGCTGGCCGCTCTTCATCTGCGATTAACATTCAGAACAGTTTCACACGCGGTGAACCAGACATCAGCGTACATCACTCGTACGTCTCATTCAGGAGGGAACTAACGGGTCAGCGTGCTGGGGGGGGCGCCGCCTGCAGGACGGAGCTGCTCCCCTCTGTTCGCACACCTCGCTCAGAGTTTGGCCTTGGCCTGGAAGAAGCTCATGACGGCGTTGAAACACTCGTCTGACGTCCAGCGCTCCATCAGACGCTCCACCTCGGCGTCGTTCACCGCGTGGAGACGCTCCCTGTCCACCGAGCGGATCAGCTGTTTAGAGAACGCCAGAGACTGAGAGAGAGAGAGAGAGAGGGAGAGAGACATTTACTTATATAGCTTTTCTCTACAGTGATAATCCAACAGGCCGCAGAGGTTCTGGACCAGCTAGTGGTTCAGAGTCCTGCGCGCTGTTGATGGTTGTTTGTCTGGATTTCCTCTAAAACTTTCTCCTGATCTGAACTGCAGAAGGTTTGTTACGTTGTCAAAAACTTTTTTTCAAAGCAGCAAACTGACTGAAAGAGAAGAAGGTGTTTGTAGTGGAGGAGCACACCGTAAAACTCTGATTAACAGCCCAGGCTTTTACTGAGCTGACCCGGACTATATCTGGGCGTCCCAAAACTGATAACAGGCTACTATGAAACTGTTGATTTACTTAAAACAGAATATTACTTGTATAAAAGTGATCCAATTATATCAAATACATGTCATTCATTTGCTCTGACAGACGGCTTATGTGCTTTTATTTTGAAGGCATCAACATAACGTAAACAGCAGGCTGCAGGAGGAGAGAAGTCAGCAGACAGAGGGATGGACTTCACATGGCTGGATTCATTTCTATGAAAAGCTGTTTGGATTCTGTTGATCGGTGGAGCCTCACAGACTGAAGGAAGAGAAATAATCAGGAACGGACACATTCGGACTGAACGAGGCTGCAAAGGTAACGGGAGGCTGGAGTTTATATCTCTTGTACCAGGCAGGTTACAGCGGTAAATCTCTAAGAATCAGACTTTGGGCTTGTTGTTTCTGTTAAATGAACCTGTATTGTGTCGTGTGTTACGGATGCACTGGAAAGTTATATTAAACTTTGAAATCAGATTCAGCAGTGAGGATTTTAGCCCACAGTCACTATCATCACCTCAGAGACGTGGCCTTGGATCGGGCCTGTTCAGAAGAAAACAGTGATTTTTGACTTTTTAATGACATTAATTTTTCTGATTTTTCTTTTTGTAAATTTCACACTTTCATCTAGGATTTTTTTCTCGGTTATTAACCCCTCATCCTGGCTCCGTAAAATAATCTAACTATAGGAGCAGTCAGTTACAGCCTACAGATGGGCTCCATCTAAGAAACTGTCCCGTTAATTAATTAAGATTCCTAACATCAGGCTGCAGGGCTCGCTGTCTGAACGAGATGCTGTTGTGCTCTCTAAACTTCAGAGGAACAAATCAGGATGAAATCTAAACATATTTCATGAAGCGGTGTGTTTTAATATCCTGTTAATCAAAGTTTTACGGCAGGAGCGCTAAAATACAGAGAGTGTGTTTACGTTGGGGGGCAGCTTGGCGTAGGACTTCAGTCTGGTCCAAACCTCCGACTGGAAGCTGCTGTCGGGGAAAACCTCAGTGACCAGACCGAGTTCACAGGCCTGGACCGCCGTCAGCTTCTTGTTGAACAGCAGCATCTCACTGGCCTAAAGGGGGGGGGGGGCAGAGTTTATTACCGCACAACAACAACATGCTGATGATGAGGAGGCTGAGACCTTCCTCACATGAAACTAACAGAACCGTCTGAGCTTCTTCTTCTGCGTGTACCTTGGCGGTGCCCATTATTTTGGGGAAGGTGTAGGAGGAGCAGCCCTCGGCGCTCTGACCCAGCTGGGTGAAGGGAGTCTGGAAGGTGGCCTGTGGGGAGAGAGACTGGTTTATGAGCGTGAACCCGTTTCTGACGTCAGCGTCTGGTGTGCGCGTCGTACCCTCTCTGTAGCGTAGACCAGGTCGAACAGTCCCAACACTGTGACTGGGATCCCCACGGCCGGTCCGTTCACCACGGCGACCAGCGGCTTCGGGAAGTCGATGTAGGTCTTCACGTACTCCCTGCAGACGGAGGAGAGAGAGTCCGTAACTTTACGTGAACCCACCAATCACAGCCTGGAGGGGGCGGGACATTAAAGTTTGACGTGCGTTGGACGAGTTACTCAGCATGAACGTTAGCCTGAGCACCACGTGGGTCATTTTTCTCACACAAGGATTTAATAAATGAAAACTCTCAGAAATGAAGCTGCTGTCCGACTGGAACTAATATTACACCAGTGCTGAGCCTTATAGTTCACTATTATCTGAAGTGCTAATGAAACGTAGCCCTGGAACGGGCCGATGCACATGAGAGCGGGCAATAAAACAAATGATAAGAAATGAAACGTGATAAAATTCTGAGATTTGACATTTGACACAAAGAAAACGACTGATACTGACTGAATCAACAGAAGCAGCAAAAGTTTTATGCTCAGCCTCGTGTTTATCAGATATGTTTAAGCACAGAACGCAGCCGCCGCTCCGACATCACGGTCACGGTGTTCAAACACGAGCCACTTTCTAAATCCATCAACCAATCAGTGCTCACCTGAGCAGCTCTGCTCCTCGTTTGGCGCTCTCCTGCACCCCTCCCTCGGGGATTTTGGTGAAGTTGCTCAGGTCGTTTCCACTGGAGTAAAAATCTCCAGCTCCTGCAGAGGAGAGATGATTATTATTATTATTATTATTATTATTATTATGATTATTATTATTATTATTATTATTATTATGATGATTGTGTGATATTTCAGTAATTGTTTTGTTTTTAAATGTCACATTTATACTGTTGTTTTTTTAATGAACTAATTAAAACAAATTTTGCCTATTAATATACACACAAGTTTACGGTTTTATCTATTTTATTTTCATATTTAATATATTTTAATTTTCACACACGTTTTAGTTATTTACTTTTTAAAAATATTTATTTTTACAGAATTTTTATATTTTATGCATTTTTTATTTTTATTAATTATCTGAGTATTATTAGAAATCATTTACTGATGTTCACTTTAAACATTCAGGAGCTCAGAAACAGAGTTTCAGGCTAAAGGAAGACGTTCATCTAAACTTCACATTATACTGCAGACCACGCCCAGCCCTACGTCACAGACAGCCAATCAGCGCTCTGCGTGTGCGTACCAGTGAAAACAGTGAGGACCGAGTCGTCTTTAGCCGCCTGCTGCAGAGCTGCCATGATCTCAGAGTACATCTGAGAGAGAAGAGGAAGCAGCGTGAAAACACACGTTAACAGTCTGAGTTTCAAACCGACGACTTCAACGTGACAAGAAAACAAACTGGAGGCTGAGAGAGTCGAGGACGTGACACTAACAGCTTTGAAACTCTGACACACCTCGGTGGTGATGGCGTTCTTCTTGGCAGGTCGGTTCAGTTTGATGGTGGTGATGCCGTCCTCCGTGGTGACCAGTAGGGTCTTGTACGTTGTCCCGCTCCCAGCGGGCTGAGCTGCCACCTGGGCGGAGCTTCCTCCTTCTGCCGCCACCAGGGAGCCAATCAGGTCGCAGTACTGCTGCCTGGCTTCTTCCTGAGCGACGCAAAGACGCGACAATCAATAAAGGAACCATTTTATATTTAACTGGTGAGCAGCTGCTCGTTTTATTTGAAAGCTCTTGTTACCTTACAGACAAAATAGATTAAGATTCCTTATTAGGATTTAGATAAATGGGTGAATATGAGGTCATTAAAATGAGCTGCACCATTAATCTGAGGATGAACACATGAATGCATCAATAATTCTAATCCATACATCCAGATCCTGCAGCAGGAGTACCTGTGGTATGGAGCCCAGAGATTTCCACGCCTCCCATTTAACCTTGTTGACAAAGTCCAGCATGCCTGGTTTGGGGGTGTTGCAGGGACCCTGAGTGGCCTGCAGGAGGAGGAGGAGGAGGAGGAGGAGGAGGAGGAGGAGGAGGAGGGTTACAGAGACAGAGTCAAAGACTATCTGCTGTTAAACTGTGACAGAGGCTTATAACCAGACTGCTGAGAAATAACTTTAGATGAGCAGAGAAGATGCAGAAAGTTCAGCACTGATAAGAATTTAAACTTCACGTCAGAATGAACGTTAGAGTTTCTTTACAATAAGACGTGACGCTGTGGGAACAGTCAGCCCTACACGTGTAACAGCGTCCTGTCAGCAGACACATCCATCAGTTAGAGACAAGTTTCAGGTTTTACTAACAAACCTTTGCAGCATTTCGATGTGGAAGCAGAAACCCTTTATTCAACATGTCAGGGAGCTCAGATCTGTGGGAGACATTCTGAATGGGAGCAGAAACGCTGCTTTAGGGGTTGTACCAGAACAGGTTTCCATGGTTTCAGTTTCAAAAACACCACATTTGTTGTCATACTGCCCATCGCTGCAGCTCCTCTTTTCACTCTGTGTTGAAGGCTTCGTTTTAGCTGCAGAGTGATACATCTTGTCTCTAAATGATCTTTGTTAGCAGCTGCACATGCTCAGTTCCTAGTTAAGGACTACTAGCCAATCAGAAGCAGAGTATGGCGGGTCAGCGAGAAGCCGGTAAACAACTCGGGTTCAGCTGCACGTGTTGCCGACCAGCTTACCAACACGGACCGGAGCACGAGTCTTCTGACGTTAGAGGAGCTGGACAAGAGGCAGGAAATGGACGGATTAACAAATTCACCGTCAGCTGTTCCCAGCGTTAGTTCAGAAGTGCTGAACGTCTCCTGACAGGCCTGCAGTCACAAACACTTCAGAACCAACGTCACCGTCTCCGGTAGCAGCGAGACGGCGTTTCACACCCTCACAGGTCTTTGTAAGGAAACTGAAGTCTGGAGATCCTCTTCTCTCTCTGACTATAAGGAAAACGCTCGCCGCTGTACGAGACAGAAACTAGTTAGAGAAACACAGCAGAGCATCTGAAAACATCTCCCACCTGTTTGAAGAGAGCGTAGATTTTCAGCTTGACCTCGTTGCCCGGGTCGTTCTTCAGCGCCGACAGTTTGCTCTTGGCCTCCTCGAACTGCTGCACCGTCGCACCTGCACGCACAGAACGCCATCAGCGACAACATAACAGGACGCCATCAAGCTCTGAGCTCGTCAGTCTGCAGACGGAGAATTCACCCGAATGATGAAGAAGCCGGTCGGGCCTTTGAGTCTTTCAGCGGTTCCACACAGAAACCTTGTTGTATGTGTTAAAACCTTCCTCGTTATTTATTTTATTTAATCATTTATTTTCATCGTCTTCATGTTTTTAAATGTTTTACTCCTTATGTTGTTTTGGTTCTTGTCTCTGATGTGTTTTTATATTTTATATGTTCATGGTTTTCATTTCTCAAACTGTTTGTTTGATCGTCAGCTCGCCTCTCGCTGACCTGCAGCTGGTGGATAAAGTTCGACTGGTCTAAGTGAAAAGTCAGAAGCTTTAAAGCGACACGTCCTCACAGTGAGAGGCTGCGACCGGACCAACCTTCTGTTTCACAAAGAACTGAGCATCAAAATGTTTCTGGCGGCTCAGTCACGTGACCCTGACAGACTGAAAGGTTTGTGGGCCGAGGCGGGACGCCGCAGCAGAGACTCACCCGTCATGGGGGAGGCTGTGGTGTGGAACTTCAGACTGGGAACGATGGTGGAGAACCGGACCAGGCTGGAGACACAGAGGAGAAAACATTCAGAGCATCAGATCAGCTGTTCATCATCAGCTGGCCTGGAGATGAGAACCCGTCCAGGTCCTGATTCTGACTCTAACACGGCCTCCTCGCTGGGTGGAGGTTTCATGTTGGAGGACAGACTCATACAGCCTGAGTGTTGGACTGCAGATTTCTCCTCAACATTTCTGTCTAAACGTCGACTCATCTGCTCCTCGTCCGGGATAGTGAGTTAAATATATTTTGGTTTTGGACCAAACAGCTGTGTTTGTTTGTAAATAAATGTTTAAACACATTTTCCACAGATTAAAGGAGAGTGAAAATAATAGTGAGCTGCAGCTCCTGTTAACTGATGTCATAGATTAACCAGTTACCTGTTTGACCTGTAAAACATCAGAAACTAAAGTCCAAGGTGACGTCTGGCTTTGTTCTCAGGTCTGTATGGTAGAGGATTTAATGCTGGAGCCACTGGATCATGTCCCAGACCTCAGACCTGCAGCCCCACACAGCTTTGTTCAGCTTTCAGTTAATGATTGTCTCAGTCTGTCCTCTGCACGTCCATCACTGCCTGGTTTGGATCTGCCACCAAAAAGGACAGGGACAGACTACAACGGACAGTCAGGACTGCAGAGAAGATCAAAGGGGGCCAACCTGCACTCCATTCAGGACTTACACATGTCCAGAGTCTAGAAACATCACTGCGGATCCATCTCACCCAGGACACAACCTGTTCCAGCACCTCCCCTCTGGTAGGCGCTACAGAGCTCTGTGCGCCAAAACCAACAGACCCAGGAACAGTTTGTTCACACGAGCCATCGCTCTGATGATCAGCTGACTCACAGAGTCAGGAACAACTCCTGTGCAACAACCCAGGAACTCTGATCAGCCGCCTGTTTACTGGCTAACACTCGTTATTTATTCACCATTCTGTATTTCAGAGCTGATCATTCTGTGATATTATATAAACTGTCACCAAACCACCGACCTCAAGTACAGAACACCTGCACAATAACACTTCCTGCTTCCTTTGCACTGTTTACCTGTGTGTACCTGTGTGTCGTGTTCATAATAATAATAATAATAATAACAATAATAATAATAATAATAACAATAATAATAATAATAACAATAATAATAATAACTCACTGCACTGTTGTGTTTTTGTTTATTTGTGTTCTCCACACTGCAGCCTGTGAGTCAGCACATCGGGACCAATCCGGAGTCACTTTCCTCGCACGTGAAATAAAGCTGATTGTGGTGAACCTCGGTCTGGTGATCAGGTCCTCTGTGGATCTGGACCAAAGGTCACAGCGGGCTGTGAGTCTGCTAACTCTGCCCTGCTGCTCTATGAAGCAGCAGCGACTCAAAGCTTCATTAAGGCCGCAGCTGCTGCTTCAAACCTCTCGGTGTGAAGTTCAGACTGATGCTGCCTTCTGATCCGGAGGTAATGGAGCAGTGGATGAGACACGTGCCTTTGTTGTTAGAGACCCGGGCTCAACTCCCCACTGTGACCCCTCCTCCATTGTGTCCCTGAGCAAAACACTTACTAACCCCTCGTAGCTCCAGAGCCCTGTGACCTCTGACATGAATAGTTGTAAGTCGCTTTGGATAAAAGCGTCAGCTGTAAAATGTAAATGATCCGGATGCATTCAGCTGCTAACTGACATTAACTTCTGCTGACTGAGAGAACTAACAGCATCAACACCAGCTGACACCAGCTGATCCTCACCTTCTTCTTCTCAGCAAACGCCACGGAGCGGAGAGCTTCAGGGCGACGGCGGCCATTTAAACCCGGAGACGGAGTCCGAAGTCCGGCAGGACGGGGAGAAGCTAACTAGCTTAGCCACCGCAGGGCTATAAGCAGCTGGCCCCGCCCGCTCCGTGCTCCTCCGCTCCTCCATTGGCTGAAGGGACACGTCTGTAATCCGATCTGTCCAATGAGCTGCGTCTCTTTCTTCTTCGTCTTTTGTGTCACCAGTTTAGCGGCGCGTTCCCGCCAGCGGCTGGACTGGAGGCAGGAACGAGAGCTCGTGCAGAAATAAACACACATTAAAATCAGTTTCTTTTATAAACTTAACGATGTGACAGCAGACTTACAGACGAAAGTGACTGAGTTTAAGAGGCTGAGGGCTCAAGATGCTGTGAACAGGACGGCCCTTTGCCACTTTATCACGTTACCTTGACGACGCTGAAACACGTGCACACTTTATTTTATGTTGTCCTGCAGGCTCTCTTCCTGCAGAGTGGAGGAGAGGGAAATATATAATGTCAATAATCATTAAAACACTATTGTTGGTCAAACAGCGTCATTAAGCAAAAATAGCTAAAATAAAGCTAAAATAAATAGCTGAATAAACTCAGTGTGGAATAAGGTGACTGCATTCCTCTCACTTCATGAGTTCTGAGTTAAGAAAACCTTCAACAATGTTAACATCAGCGTAGGTGTTGATTCTTGTTTGTTTACTGTTTTCTTCTTCTCTTATGGCGCGTTCGAGACCGGTCGGAACTGGGATATTTCCCAGTTGAAACTTCCGACTTCAGACATCAAAGCGTTCCAGGTGCATGGTGGTGCATGACGCTGAAAGTGAACGAAAATCATGGCTGACCATGACAAAGTGTGCACACAGTGCAGCAGTGTTTTAGGTGTTAAATAAAAGGATGGCAGTTTTACTGCAACAACTGACATAAACAGCCCAGACGTTAGTTCTGTGTTTCCCTCTGGGTGTAAGTTAGTAGCCCTCAAGTCAGTCAATGTTGTAGGTTACACTTCCTGATGTTTTGGGATTTTTAACAATAACTTTTATGCAGAAAAGACTTTATGAGATTCTTTACTGTAGCCAGCTACCTAATGTGTGAAACATATTTCTACATCAATATACATGCAGAACAGGTTTTACTGCATGATCGTATTTATTATTTTAATTCAAATACATGCAAATATACGTTTTGTTGCCTTTAGTTTATGGTTTACCATTTACACTGTGCGCTTCCATGGGCGCTGACATTGTTTTGTGACGTCATTCAGCTGCTACTCGTGAAGTCGGGGTACAGATTTTTTTCTCCGAGTTCACAAGTAGGAAATCCGACTTCAAGTGGGGTTCAGGATAGTTTTTCTAGTTGGAGGTCGGAAATTTCCCAGTTCCGAGTTGCCTAAGCATAAGCCACGTAATTATGTGACGGCGTTACTGACGTGACCTGCCGTGATGAAACAATGTTCTGAAGATGGACTACAAAAAGCGCATCTCTGACACTGCGCCCCATGTTGTAACGCAGGCCGTGTAAAGGTGGACAACACGGTGGAAAATATTAGTTAATAACCAAGATATAGTAAAAAGGCAGATAAGGCAGCCGACCAGGCAGTAAATAATGGACAGGGCTGTCACATTGAGAATGCTCACACTCACCCTCCTGCCCACCCACAGGCCTATTTATCAACATGAATCCCAATTCAATGTAAATACAGTGTTTCCCACAGGATGACAGCGTAACTGTGCCGAGAGAGAGAGAGAGAGAGGGAGAGAGAGGCTGAGAGAATATAGGGTGGATTGTCCTGAGGTGGGACACTTAGGTCCCCCATAAATACAGGAACCAATGAAACTATTGGTTAGCCAAAGCTGTGGTGTCATGTGATCAAAATCACACAACTTCTCAAATGTCCAGTCACATTCGAGGGTGAAGCAATCACAAAACAGGAGGCACCACCCAGGTGTCAGTGACACAGAGTTTTGACAAACTTGATATTAAGGAGTATAAGGTCCATTTAAATAAAACAACCCTGCTATTTTGCCCTATTGCGCTTATAAAATGTTTGTCCATCAAAAAATAATGTAACTTTGCACGTTTAAAGTATATATTTTATATTATTATCAAATTTTCAAGTGCCCCACTTTAGGAAATGTGGTTTTGAAAAGTGGGACAGTTTGATTTACCTGATGTGCGACAGTACAAAAAAGTGTAGTGGGGCAAAAATGTGTTTTACAGGGTTTTCGTGGTCTTAGAATGCTCTACATGTTTAAGGTCACGGGAAATTGTTAATTTTGGGGGAATGGTAGTTTGAAGGCTTTTGGTTGTGTGTGTGTGAAGGGAGTAGATGTCTTTAAATAAAAAATAGCTCTTAATTAAAAAAAAAACAATAAAACCCATACACTGAATTTTCTGCATCTAATGATTAATTCATTTAAATGTGTTTCAAATCACAAAGCAGAGAAAGACACAGAGAGATTTTCAGACGCAGAGCGAGATGCAGAATCAGGGAAAGTATCCGAGAAAATGTTTTGTTTGTGTTTGTTGTGAAGTAAAATAAACTAGACTCAGGAATTCTGATGGTGCATTTAACTCATTTCTATCTGCATAAATTAACACAGGCCTGTTATAACAGTTGTTTAATGTCTTTGTCATAATTGCATCAAAACTATCATAATATATGATATAAACATATTATTAGTTGATGTTCAGTTATCAATGTTTCTTTCATCCATAACCAAGCGAGTTACTAACTTCAGTTTTTTAAAATGTTTTACATGAATAACTTTATTTTTTACAGTGTACTTTCAGTGTCCCACATTAGGAAGTCGCAGATGGTCTCAAATAATTTGCACTAAGAGCACCAATGTGTCTGTCATTTCCTTTAGGATTGTGTTATCTGTATTTTCTCTGTTGATTTGATCAGGACACATCCTGGGCTAAGTGTCACGTCCCTAATCTGAGCCCTTAAATGGAAGGATGGTGTGTTGATGAGGGGTGTCTGACCGATTTTGGTGGGCCGCCTGAGCCAAAAATATCAGTGCCGATCATTATCATTATCTTATCATTAATCTTACCATAAACTGGTGCTGTGGACTCTGTGGGTTTTGACTCTGTTTTGCTATTGCTCTCTTGGTGTCTGTCTCATGTTCACCATGTCAGCCCTAGCACTGGTGCCGCTGCCCAGTGGGACTTAAGAAAAAGTACAATTACTCTACATTATTATATTATTTATATTTAAATATATATTTCATGTGCTGTGTAATTTAGCCATTTAAAAGATTTATTTTCCTTTTTAAATCTCTATGAACGTACTGATAAGATCACTTTGCTGCCCAGCCACTGTTTTGCCTCTTTTCTTATGGACATGTAGCCAACCAAAGCACTTCCTTTTCATGAGCACAGGCAGCCCATTCCACAGTCAGATCATTCATAAAGCATCTAAATAATCTTTTCAACGAAAAAAATTATTGTGACAGTGACACAGGAGCAGCTCGTCATTGAAGCAGGGTAGAGGAAGCTGTGCGTCATGCGTAACCCCTAACACATATTTTCTCTCTCTCTCTCTGTGAATCTCAAACATTGTCACTCTCTGCCTGTCATACCTTGTTTTGCACTTTTGAGTTTAGTTTATTATCTGTTATTTTCAGTGGTGTAGTCTACGTGATACGCAGGTATGCGCCGTATACCCACTTAAAATAGATGTATAGATGATACGTAACAACATCGTTTTGTGGCAGAACTTTCACACGTTCGTTCATAAATTCACCACGTTTGTGTTGTGAAACTCTGAACTGACGTTCGCGGCTTCCGTGGCCTGTGACCGGGATCTGACGTCAGTTACCAAACAGCTGTGTGGCGGTCACTCGGCGCAAGTTTGAAATGAACTAATGTGAGTCACTGAAGGAGATGTGAAACGCGAGCAAACGCAAACTACACTCATTTGGTGTTTTCGTAATCCTGCAGAAGCTGCTGCCGCTCACCGTGTGACACCGTGACGGGAACGCTGAAGTTACTGAAACACAAAACGAGCCAGATGATGCTGATGTTACCGTGACGTTACCTGGTGAGTGAAAATAGCTTATAGGCCTGTGTTATCATTAACGCTGTCAGTAACGGAACTGTAACAGCATTGTTGGTCCATTGAATCTAGAACTAGTTAACGTTAATGGATCAGTGAATGCGGGATACTGTGTGTGTGTGTGTGTGTGTGTGTGTGTGTCTGGATGCTTGCTCATGCTTTTAAGCTGATAAAGTACATAACTTACGTTTGACACTGGTTTTTGGAAGATAAGTGAGCAAGACACGTGAGCTTGAGGGGATGTGGACCCCTTTGGTGTCCTCAGTCCTAATATTCTGTAATGAATGAGTTTTGGTGAAAGAAGTTCATTGTTATTACTGCTACTGAAAAGCCTCAGGTTTCCATTATTGTTAATAACAGCTGCATCTTGCTCTGTGAAATGTACATTGAAAATTGCCAGATGATAAAACCAGATTCGTGTAACATCTAAGGCTAAATGTAGCTGAGTTAGATGGTGATTAACACTAAACATTGGACATTTCCACCAAAACATTGGTGCAGAAAATGTCTCCAGAATGCAGGAAATTTAATGTTTAATGCTCAAAATCTTCTGGTGGAGGAGCCCCAGACCCCCCAGCTGTGTACTCATCAATTAATATTTCTTTAAATACTATTAAAATATCTTCTAGTCTTGATCTCGTGACCCCAATATTCTGGATTGTCACATCTCATATGCTAAGTGTTTTGTCACAACTCTAATCTGAACCCTAAACACATCCCCACCACGTTTCCCCACCGTGATCACAGTATACTCACTAGAAAAAATAGACTACACCACTGTTTTTTTTTGGTCTGTTTGGTTTTGGGGTTCAGTCTTGTCTATTGTTCAGTAACCTATGTCATGTCTGTTACCCCAGTGATCCCTCTGGATGTCTCTGTTTTCCCCTGCTCTCTATCTGCCAACCTGTGCCTTGTTATCCCTGATTCCTGTCACCTGTGTTGCTCCCGCCCTGCACTTAGTTCCTGTATATGTACCTGGTGTTTCTGTCTTGTCTTTGTATGTGGTTTATCCTGTATACCTAGTTTTGCAGTGTGTTTGTAGTGTTGTCTGCTCTGTCCATACAGCCTGCAACACGCATTTTACTCACCACTGTTTCACTGATGCATTGGTGGAGGAAATGGTATCAAAAGTCTGGAGCTGAGGAGCGATGCCATCAGCGTAGTGAACTAACGTTAGTTGACGAAGTAAAAACATTTATTAATTAAGGTGACATGTCTGTGTGGAGTGAGTATGACATCCTAATAATTAATTTTAATTTGTGAGGCAGGTTTGAATCCAGCCATTAGCCTCTCTGTGGAGTTTGCATGTTCTTCCTGTGTTCATGTGTGTTTCAGTGTGTAATGTGATATTTCTAAATGTGTACTGAGTTTTGTAGATGTGTAAGATAATTTAGAAGAGGAGCACTCATGGCTTTGGCCAAGCTGGAGGCAAAGATGTGACAATCACAGGTCATAGCTACTCCGATGATAAAAACTTACAAACTGTATCAAAACTTTTGGTAAATTTTCAATAATGAGCGTTGGCACCAAAAATGTGGTTTGTCTGCTTGTTTTTGTCAGCAGCTCATCAATATGGAGGTTCTGAGCAAAACTTAACAAGACACATTATACATCCATATTAACCCATCTGAGACTGAACATCAGCAGAGACAGAACATTATAAGCTTCATAAAGGTCGATCTCATGGCAGGGCTGGTGGTTGTTCCGTTTAGGTCAGCTTTTTTTATAATTACATTTTCTTCTTCTTCAGAAACGAAGGACCTGAATCTGTGGAGGCCAGCCATTATTAAACATCTGTACTCAAATGCAGCTTCTTCCACTCTGAGATGTGAACCACGTTCAGAACATCCATGAACACAGCACGCTGGAACCAGTTACGACCTTTTACGGCTTGTTGTTAAAAATGATTAGCGGCCCAGTCTTCAGTGGTGCTGGTTGGTGCCTGGTTTAATTTGATTTCAGTGCTTCCAGAAACAAAATATTCTGTAGGTAAATTTCCCAGATTGTGTGAAGAATTAGAATAATTTCACAAATGGAAATGTATCACAGCAACATTTTGTACTGAAGTGACTCACAGCTAATTCTGTAAAGATTCTGTTTTGAAACAGCCATTTTGGAGATTAAGAGTAAAAACACATAAACAAGACATTTTCAAATTACAAAAAAATATTTCTAGCTTCATGAAGAAATAATTTATTGCAGGGCCGTTTTACTGGACTGCAACAGTTTTAGCTTGGTGTAGCTTATGTCAGAAACTTGTATTTAATGTACATGGATATTCTGTGCAAACAAAAGCTAATACCACTTTGCACAACTTTGCAAGGAAACACGTTGCAAAAAGGAAGTGGCTGAAGGAGGAAGTGATCAGTCGGTCAGCTCAGAGAACAGAAAGAAGAAAACAGGTGAGTGATCATCAACATTCTTAGTCAGACTGTGAGATTTTGACTTTATTATAATGAACTTTACTGACATTAAATTAACAGGAAGGTTGAATATATTATAATGAACTTTACTGACATTAAATTAACAGGAAGGTTGAATATATTATAATTAACTTTACTCACATTAAATTAACAGGAAGGTTGAATATATTATAATGAACTTTACTGACATTAAACTAACAGGAAGTTTGAATTTATCTCTACATCAAAGCAGACACAGGAAGGTATTCCACTAGCTCCTCAGCGGTGTTGACTTTCAGTGTAGTGTTGATGCAATCCAGACATGTCCACACCGTCCTTGTCCCAAGTCCATTCATATTGTCCTTGTGTGAGTATCTGAATCCCCATCTCACTACTCTTCCCGTAGAAGGTCACTGACCCTCTGTTTTGCTGATACAGCTGCTACTTTGAACTGTTGTGAGTGGAATGCACAGGCACTAGACAACTGTTACAGTCAAATGCATAGGTACTGGATACTACAAACTTTTTTGACATTAAAACAAACAGAGTTTCCTCAGTGAGCTCACAGCTGAGGACAGAACAAGAGTCACTGATCAACTTACAGCAAGAAAACACGTTCAAATAGTCTAAAAGAGACAAATTGAATCTGACATGAGACCAAAGAAAAACTAAAAATCTTTTGACTCAGTTTTTTATGAAGGTAAAACATGAGAAGATTTAAAAAGTTTAATAGAAGTTATTTCTGCAGGTAGCTGAGTCTCTGCTACGTTACAGACTTCATGTCAGCAGAATCATGAAAACTCTTTCTACAAATAGCTAAACAGGAAGTGCTATGTTTGCAGCTGTGTTCTGAGACCCCACTTTCAGACTCTTTCGAGGGTCGAGCTCTTCTGTTGCAGCTTTCATATTTGAAGCAGCTGTTTAGTTTCCTGTCAGAGACTGAGAGAGCTGCTGGCTGACAGTCACCTGGATCACATTCAGAGCCCGACTTTAGGAAACACAGGAGGGATTGGGAGTCATTTTAGATGTAGTGTGAACTGTTTTCACTGAGGGACTCTATACAATGATGATTAACTTTCCTCTGATGCTGTTCCTGCTTCACTCAGACTGACTGAAGATGACTGATGTGGAGGAAGAGGAGCAGAGCTGCCTGGCCATGAAGGGGGACGGGTCCACAGAATGGCCTTCAGACTGCAGTGATGATCCCTCAGACACAAAGTAAGAGACAGTTTCTAACCTGAAACATAGAAACAGCAGCATAAAAAAACTCTATTCTACACCAACATGTTTGTGTTGCACCTGCACCAGTGTTCAATGGCATCTTTCACTTCCTGCTATTTAAAGTCCTGATACACGTGGGAGTAAATTCAAACCATCGGGCAGAATATCCTCTAGGCACAGAGCCAAAACCTTAGTTTATATCTTGTAATGAACACCTGCCAAACTAACAGGCCTGTAGCTGCTGGATCCTTTTTTGAGGGTCACTGAAACTGCTACCTGATAACAGCCTCTGAATAAACCTGTGTTAAAGTAGGTGCCAGTATATCAACATGGTTACTTTAATCTTCAACAGAAGAATCTAACATGAAGTAAACAGATGTGAGCAACACATTTATAGACTAATTTTGGTGTTTAATATTTACTGTTTAAATATTGCAACTTCTCTTTTCTTATTATTAAATTATCTACTAAATACTTCTAGTTGTTGTGATTACCTAAATGGTAAGCTGTTGGGTCACATATTCTTTCTTTCACGTGCCTCCTAAGTTCATTAAGACCATGTACCTCAGCCCCTCGGTATAGTTTTAACTTTTGTCCAGGCATGTTTACCTGTAAACAACAAATAAGACAACAAATCTATCCCTGAACATGGGATTAAGGAAATCCAGCAAAAAGAACCATATAAACCCAGCAAGTTCTCCCAGTTTCACCTTTGTCTTCTCACCATTGTCAAGAAGGACCCCCCCTCTCTGGTCCGTAGGTGCTTTCAGTGGTTTCCTGAGACACCTCCCCAATGCCCAATCTTGGCATGTCACTGTCATTTTGCATGTTTTCAAGACAACATGTTACATCTGTGGACATAAGACAGAAAACAACCCAAAGAATCACCGCTAATAATGACATTTGGGTACAAAAATGCAAGAATTACTTTTGAAAAGACAGGAGGGTAGTTGTGGCAATTACGCTCTGAGTAGATCTATGTGCCCGTTCTGTGCTCACATCATCGGTACGTTTATCCATTTAGTCCTCTGCTCACCAGCTGTATCCATTATAGAAACTCTGAATTAAATCAAATTCAAATGAACCAAAACCTGTATTGAGATGCTAGCTGCAACTATATTCTACATCTTCATCCTGATAAAATCTAAACCATACTGGCCTTAGTGAGGCACTTCTATATCTAACACTAAAATCAGTCTCAAATAAAATATACAAAAATATGAAAAGGAGGTCAGAACTCAGAAGTGCAGTCAAAGTCTTTAACACCAGTAATAACAAGTCATCACCGCATCAGAATATATAAATGCTGTCCAAAATACACACATTATATTATTTACATGTATTCAGTTAGCTGACTCTTATCAAAAGCGACTTATAATTGCTATGTTAGAGGTCGCATGCCTCTGCAGCAACTAGGGATTAAGTGTCTTGCTTAGGGACAGAATGGTGGATGTCATAGAGGGGGATTGAACCCGGGACACTCACAACAAAGGCATGTGTTTTACCCATTGCTCCATCACCACCAGATTATATTTATTATTATATTATATAATAAACTAAATGCAAGTGAACAGAACACAAATCTAATTTAAATCAATATTTGGTGTGACCACTCTTTGCCTAACAGCATGAATTCTTCTAGGTACTGGTCAGAAGTGGCCTCATGGAAGACTTGTGGCCAAAACACCATAAGTCTGACCTGGAAGCAAGGCTGCATGACTCAACTATGCACCGAAACACAGGGACTGGGCTGCAGAAAAATGCCAGCAGTTGTTCTGGACTGATGAGTCAGGCAGTACAATTAGGGAGGCATCTGATTGGCCTCAAATTTATTCTGCAGCATGACAATGACCCCAAATACATAGTGAAAGTGATGCTCCAACACTTTTTTGTTGGGTCTCTATAAATAATATAACAAAGACCTGCTCTATATGAACTGCAAGATAACTTTTGTTGTGAATTGGCTCTACATAAATAGTTTAATTTAATAAAACCACCTGATTTTTGCTATTTACAACATTAAATAAATTCAAGATTCATGTGCTACGTGCTGCAGATCATTCATGAACCCGACCAGCAGGTGGAGACCAAGAACCAGTCAGAGCAGCTTTATGTTTTTCATTTAAAAAGAAATGCATTTGTGTTCACAGAGAGAGGAAGAGGAGTCCTGTTTCTGTGGAGGAGCAGCCGTCCTGCTGTGCTTTGTGTCAGGACGTCCTGAAGGATCCAGTCTCTACCAGCTGTGGACACTGGTTCTGCAGATGGATCACCTCTTACTGGAACCAGTCTGCTTCATCAGGAAATTCCTCCTGTCCACAGTGTGGAAAAAGATCCAGAACCAGAGCTGGACTGCAGACAGCCAGTCAGAGCAGCTCTGTACAAAGTAAGACTGGACATCTGTCTGCTGATGGCGTCATGTCTGAAAACAGGATTCTTGTGTTCCAGCCTTTACTTTCCTTTCTTGTGATGTCACAATGAAAATACATGTCATAATGCTTGCCGAGCTTCTTGTCCGACACGCCCTCAGAAACAGCGAGCTGCAGCACACAGCTCTCCTCTCCCTTCCAAACACTAGCTACCCTCCAGGCAGTCAGTGGACATAAAGTTGTTACTGTGATGTAGAGACAGAGCTCGGTTAAGACTTTATGGATGAAAGATCCTTTTGTTACAGATTAATAACTCACCGCTCTGAAACTCTTGCTCCAGTCCATGTTGCCAAGCTGGTCGGCAACACGTGCAGCTGAACCCGAGCTGTTTACCGGCTTCTCGCTGACCCGCCCTACTCTGCTTCTGATTGGCTAGTAGTCCTTAACTAGGAACTGAGCATGTGCAGCTGCTAACAAAGATCATTTAGAGACAAGATGTATCACTCCATAGCTAAAACGAAGCCTTCAACACAGGGTGAAGAGAGAAGCTGCAGCAATGTGCAGTCTGACAACAAATGGTGTTTTTTGATAATTAAACCATGTAAACCTGTTCTGGTGCAACCTCTAAATAGGATTTGAACCTGAAAAGGAGCATAATACCACCTGTTTAATCCCTGAAAACTAACAGACCGTTTTTATTGTCTTACAGCTGATTTTGGTCTTGAGGAGGTTTTAGATGAACATAAGATCAGTCTGAGGAGGAGATGTGAACGTGTGACTGAAGGAAGTGATGAAACAGGAAGTGGAACCCTCCTCAACATGATCTACACTGAGCTCTACATCACAGAGGGACAGAGTGAAGAGGTTAATACCCAGCATGAGGTGAGGCAGCTTGAGACAGCTTCCAAGATGGAGACCCTCCATGACACTCCAATCAGGTGCCAGGACATCTTTAAAGCCTTACCTGGCCAACAGAGAGCCATCAGAGTGGTTCTGACCAACGGCGTCGCTGGCGTTGGAAAAACCTTCTCAGTGCAGAAGTTCACTCTGGACTGGGCAGAGGGCTCGGAAAACCAAGATGTCAGTCTGCTGGTTCTGCTCTCGTTCAGGGAGCTGAACTTGATCAAAGATGAGCAGCACAGTCTCCTCACGCTGCTCCATGTTTTCCATCCAACATTACAGAAGGTCCCAGCAGAGAAGCTCGCTGTCTGTAAACTGTTGTTCATCTTTGACGGCCTGGATGAAAGCAGACTTTCATTGGATTTCCACGACAATCAGGTTGTGTCTGATGTCACACAGAAGTCATCAGTCAACCTGCTGCTGACAAACCTCATCCAGGGGAATCTGCTTCCCTCGGCTCGTCTGGATAACTTCCCGACCTGCAGCGGCCAATCAGATCCCTCCTTCGTGTGTCGGCAGGGTAACAGAAGTACGAGGCTTCACTGACGCCCAGAAGGAGGAGTACTTCAGGAGGAGAGTCAGTGATGAAGAGCTGTCCAGCAGAATCATCTCACACATCAAGACCTCCAGGAGCCTCCACATCATGTGTCTAATCCCAGTCTTCTGCTGGATCACTGCTACAGTTCTGGAGCACATGTTGACTACAGAGCAGAGAGGAGAGCTGCCCAAGACCCTGACTGACCTGTACTCACACTTCCTGCTGGTTCAGATAAAGAGGAAGAAGCACAAGTACTATGGACATAAGAAGAAACAACAGAAACGGACTGAAGCAGACAGGAAGGTTCTTCTGAAGCTGGGGAGGCTGGCGTTTGAACAGCTGAAGAAAGGAAACATCATGTTCTACCAAGAAGACCTGGAGCAGTGTGGTCTTGATGTCACAGAGGCCTCGGTGTACTCAGGAGTTTGTACAGAGATCTTCAAAAGAGAGAGTGTGATCTTCCAGAAAACAGTCTACTGCTTTGTTCATCTGAGCGTTCAGGAGTTTCTGGCTGCAGTCTACATGTTCCACTGTTACACCAGCAGCAACACAAAGGGACTGAAGGACTTCCTGGGGGAAGACTGGCACAGTGAAAAGAGGTTCGGTTTTCTGAAAGAACACAATAATCATGATCCATCTCTGGATGTGTTCCTGAGCAGAGCCATGCAGATATCTCTCCAAAGCAAAAATGGCCACCTGGACCTGTTTGTTCGCTTCCTTCATGGCCTCTCTCTGGAGTCCAACCAGAGACTCTTAGGAGGCCTGCTGGGTCGAACAGACAACAGTCCAGAAATCATCAAGAGAGCCATCAACAACCTGAAAGAGATGAACAACGATTTGATCTCTCCTGACAGAAGCATCAACATCTTCCACTGTCTGACGGAGATGAACGACCACTCAGTACATCAGGAGATCCAAGAGTTCCTGAAGTCAGAGAACAGATCAGAGAAGAAACTCTCTGTGTTCGACTGCTCAGCTCTGGCCTACATGCTGCAGATGTCAGAGGAGGTTCTGGATGAGTTGGACCTGAAGACGTACAACACATCACATGAGGGACGATGGAGACTGATTCCAGCTGTGAGGAACTGCAGAAAGGCTCGGTAAGTCCAGATGTGATTATCATTAAAATAGTGTTCCACTTGTTTTTTTTTAAATATTTGTCAGTTGTATTTTGTCATTGATCTTCTTTAGTTGATGTTTATAGCTGACAATTAATGACAGTTATTCTATTTATTTCTAAACAGAAATCTCCATAAACTACTGGTCATATGAGACAAAGACTGTCTCTGTAAAACCCCTGAGTGTGTTGAACTGAGCAATGGAGCATTTTATTGCTCATGAATTCAACTTTTCATTCTAAAGAGTCTTTCCTTATATCCTGTTACTCAAAAGGAAACTTGCAGGTGTTTTCTCTCTCTTGTTGGTGTAGAGAAGAGAAGCAGCAGGAAATGCACAGCTTCCACCAATAACAGAGGTCTGATCAACATATAGGAGCATAATGGTAGAATATTACGCCACAAACCCTCATGAGATTGAATTGTGATGGTATTTCTTGTCAGGTAAAAAGCTGTCCAGCAAGACTCATACAAATGACATTTTCACACACTGTTAAGCCAAACATTAATTTTCTCACCCAGTGAAATACAAATGTAGTATAACTGATACGATATACTCACGGAGCCAATCAACTCTGTCATCAATAACGTAATGCATATCAGAGTAAAGGGCAGAATGTAAATGTGCAGAATGTTTTGAAAACCAGTTGAAGCACATGAGCTATTAAAGTCCAGGAGTTTATAACTGAATTAAACAAAATCATTTCTGTCTGAGGTGAAAAGGTGCCACTGTCACATTTAAAGAGGTTACTTCCCCAAAGAAAGACACACAGAGGAGGGAAGACTAAACCATGACTCAGCAGATATTAAAGAAGTTGATCTACAGGAGAAACCGATGTCAGAGTAGCACAAAATGATGGAGAGCTACACACACACACACACACACACACACACACACACACACACAGGTACTAGTAATATAATTAGAATATCATCAGATTTATTTCAGTAATTCCATTCAAAGACTGAAACTTGCATAATGTGTACATTCATCCCTCACGGACTGATATATTTCAAGTGTTCATTCCTTTTAATTTTGATGGTTATAACTGACAACTAATGAAAACCCCCAAATCAGTATCAGTAACGACTTTTTTCAGACTGAAAACTGAAAAATAATTGAATCAGTCTGTACAGGACAGAGCTGTAGGCTATGTTAGTTTAGTCTAAGTTTGTACCTGATGTTCTCAACATTGGACAAGTAGGCAGTAATAAAATACAGCTTCCAGGTACTTTCTATAAATTGAGCTAATGTTCAGTTCCATAGCAGCTCTGTACCTGCTGGAGAAGCTTCCTGCACAGCTGCGCAGTCTGAAGGGGAAATGTTAGCTAACTTAGTGCTAACAGGCTTCACTTTTCCAGCAGCTGGGAAACAACAGACTTTTCTTGGTCTTGAGAAGCTAACACTCTGTAACAGACACTGTACATTTACTGCCAGAATATTTTCCTCTGCTCGCGTTCACCATCACTTTCTGCCGCTCGGACAATCAAACACTCGCTACGCACCTCCTGATTGAGTTATGCTGCTCTTATAACACCATCTGTCACGTATGTTCTGCATAGAACGAGGAGAGGAGGCGAGCCGAGCCATGAGTGCTGCTGTGCTTGCACAGTGTGCACAAAGTTTAATGATCGTGAGAGATTTTAGTAGTGGTGGTCGTGATTCGCCGCTGCTGAATGCATGTAGAGGAAACACTATGTATATATTTTCATATAATTAAAGATTTCTTAAAAATAGTTTTAACATCTCATCTGTTCTCGATCTCGTGGGTTAAGTGTCTCGTCACAGCCCTATTTGTTTTCACTTCTGTGGATGTGAACCTGACAGCAGCAGGTAGCAAAGACAGATCATCCCAAATGTCAAACTGTTTTGTCGTCAAATGCATGAAGTAAATATAAAGTTTTCTTTTTCAAAGTAAAATATTTTGTTATGTGTCCTGACAGCCTATCTAACTGTGGACTCTCAGAAACTTGCTGTGAAGTTGTGGCCTCAGCTTTGAAGTCCAACCCCTCCCATCTGAGAGAGCTGGACCTGAGTAACAACAACCTGCAGGACTCAGGAGTGAACCTGCTGTCTGCTGGACTGCAGAGTCCACACTGTAGACTGGAAACTATGAGGTCAGTTCACTGACTTTGACAGAACGTAGATCATTTAAATGTCTGACAGGACGGTTTTTCACCCTCCACAGAATCACATTGTGGTCCATCAGTCAGGAAGATGATGTCTGTACAGATGAGGCTGTAGAGGGTGTGAGGGATATGAATGAGGTTGTTGAAGATGTAAAAGCTCTGTATTTGTATAAAGCCTTTTCTTGTCTTTTCAACCACTCAAAGTGCTTTTACACTACATCTGCATTCACCATTCACTCACATTCATACACTGAGCCTAAGTGCTCAAACAGAAACTAACATTCAGATATTATTGTGATTGAACCGCCAACCTTCCGATTAATTAAATCGGCAGACACGCTCTACCTCCTGGGCCACAGCCGCCCCCAGATCTGATGATGGCAGATAAAAACAGGGTGCAGAGAGTTTGAGCTTCTGTGTTAACAGAGAGAGCTAGAGAGACAGGTTGGATAAAGAAAAGAAAGACATGAATGCAAAGCTCAGTAAAGGTTAAGTTAGGAGCTGTGATGATCTTCACAATATCAGAAGCTGATGTGGCTTATTCAGAGACAACCCACACAGCCGCTTTGGTGTGGTATTTAAACCAGAGGTAAGAGTAATAAACAGATTCCACAGGGCACGGCTGTGATAGGGTTTTATTCTGTCCTCTGCTTCATGCCTCACAGTGAGCATTTCAGAAGCAGACGGTTTTGCTGCCTGTTCAGATTTTGTTGATTTGGTAATTTGTAATCTTTCACCATGTGCTCACCCGAAGTTTAGCAAATGATTAATTTTACCTGACCTGATCGATAATCTGGATAATATTGAAAGTTTGTTTCCTGAAAATATTGCCTAAATGAAGCATATAAAAGGTGAATAGGGTTGGTCCAGGCACAAAACCTTGTGGAAGTGTGAGACTAATGCGTCTCCCTGTTTGGACACGGATCGGCAGTTGAAGGGTATTACATGTGTGTTTTTAACACGGATTTATTCTATAATCTGACTATAC
Source organism: Lepomis macrochirus (assembly GCA_024633595.2). NCBI lineage: Eukaryota > Metazoa > Chordata > Actinopteri > Centrarchiformes > Centrarchidae > Lepomis > Lepomis macrochirus. Next base: position 6,658,835 of record JALXJV020000011.1, on the reverse strand, counting down.
AGTGGCTTGATATGAAAAGAAAAAACGTATCTGAGAAATAGATCAGTTTAGGCCTAAAACTTTCGTAGTCTCTCCCTTTCATATCCTCAAAAAATTCTCTTGAGGGTTCTGTTTCCCCAATGAATCCCCATCTTGGCAGGGTATGAAACATACCTGTTTCATCATAATGTCTTTGTATTTAATGAGTTTATTGCTCATTTGTAGGAAAATTGTGTGCACAAGGGATCTTCTTCACCATCATTTATTCTTTATTCAGATTGAGTGGCTCCTGGTTGTCAGAGATCAGCTGTGCTTCTCTGGCCTCAGCTCTGAAGTCCAACCCCTCCCATCTGAGAGAGCTGGACCTGAGTTTCAACAAGCTGCAGGATTCAGGAGTGAAGCTGCTGTGTGGTTTTCTGGAGAGTCCACACTGCAGACTGGAGACTCTGAGGTCAGTTCACTGGCTCTCTGTTACTATTGGATCTTATAGGTTTATTTGTTTATTGAATTTCTTTTCAGACATACAGGGCATTTGTCTTTATTTTATGACAGAACAGTTTAGAGACAGGAAATGTGGGAGAGAGAGGGAGGGGGGATGCCATGCAGTAAGCCTTTGTACAGGGGGCCCCCATTGAACCTAATTTATGTTGATTCATACTAGTGGTGGGCCGTTATCGGCGTTAACGTGAGACTCTTATCAGGCGATTAAAAAAAATATATCCGTTAATCTATTCTCAAAGTTGGGTTGGGAGCTGGGTCTATAATACACAAGCTATGATGACTTTCACCTTGATATTTTAGCGCAGATGTATATCTAGCTGAATTGCACTGTAGGGGGCAAGAACGAGTCTTCAAACCTGTGTGTCTGCCTACTGTGAAATTACCACATCAAACGTGACGTGCTAACATGGATGCAGCTGTTGCTGCGTTCCATTTACCTCGGAGGTTGGAGCTGGGAATGACGTCACACCCGAGTTGATGGCGTTCCGGTTACAACCTCTCTGGGCCAGCTGTTTGTTTACAACTAGCCAGGTTAGTTATTGATACGCCGGTTGATTTAAAAAATGCATTGTGCTGTATTTACTTACACTAACTGTAGCAACACGTCCACAGACAGCTGTTGGACAGCACTTTGTGTACGAACATTTTTGAAGCCGCCGGGTTTGCTTCTGGGAAAATTTACTTTTAAGAAGCTTCCCAATGGAAAATTCGACAAGACTAAGGTTGTTTGCACCTTGTGCAATGTGGAATTAGTTTACTGTAGGAGTTTTTCCAGTCTCAAGTACCACCTAAACGCAAAGCACTTCACACGCTACACACAAGTACATCTTACTGAACATGATTTATTCTCATCACCAATTATCATAGTAGAACAGCTTTCTCAAGCAGTTTGTAATGCATTTTGGAAACAGGAGATGAACCCCTGGTCTAATGCGCCACCTGGCTTGAAACCTGGCTTGATATTTTAATCTAGATTAATTTCAAGATTACAGTGAGATTAATCTAGATTAAAAAATTAATCTAGGGGGGATCACTTTTTCGCCTCCCCACTGGGTCGACGCAAAATAACTATTTGAAGTAACAATTTCGCCGGGTGATTCACCGCAACCGCTGTGATAAATAAGTGTCAAAATGTCCCTGGATAACTTTTTTGCACCGCCCGCATCGAGTAAGAAGAGAGACGGGCGAAAGAAAATGGCTAGCAAGGCTAGTGCTAATAGCACTGCTAACATAGTATCTGCTGCTAGCCAAATCGACACTGAATACTTAGAGGCTGAGCGTGATACGGAGCAGGCGGCTGCAGAATGTGAAGCGGAGCCGGAGGACGTCAACCTCCAAAGAGATGACATATTAGTTGAGAGAGTGACTACCAACATCGCTGAGATGCTGGACGCCAAACTTGCTGCTGTTGTTAAACCAGTTACGGAACTCTCACAGAAGCTGGACGGCATTTTGGAAAGAGTGGCGGCTATAGAACAACGGGTATCTGACCTTGAGGTCAGATACCTGTTGTCAGCGGTGACTGAGCCGAGACTGGAATCTTTGGAAAACGCTCTCAAAAAAGCACTGGAACGCCTTGATAATTATGAAAATCAAAGTCATCGCCAAAATATTAAGATCACAGGGCTTAAGGCTGGCTTTGAGGGTGGAGATCCAGTTACGTACTTTGAGAAATGGATTCCTGAAGTTTTGGATATGCAGCAGGACAGGGTCAAGATCGACAGAGCCCATCGCACGGGACCCGAGCTTGGAGGAGGAGAGAAAAGTGGTTCTCGAGCGGTCCTAGTGAAATTACACAATTACGCCGATAAACAGAAGATCCTTAATGCTGCGAGGAACAAAGGCAGGCTGACAGTGGACGGTCAGGAGGTGTCCTTCTACCAAGATTTCTCGGCTGAAGTGATCAAGAAGAGGCAAGAGTCGGCAAACGCTTGGCGGAGGTTACGGGAAGCGGGCATCAGATACGCTTTTGCGTACCCGGCCGTCATACGGATCTTTCAGCAGGATGGGACTACGAAAACACTCTCCAACATGAAAGACGTAAACAACTACATTAAAGGACTGCCCGAGAGCTTAAACACAGGTAAATAACTTAGACTGTGCTCCCGGTAATAGCAACGTCTGACTATTAATAAGCTCCGATGGCAAAAGACAGGATTTAAAAAGCGTTCAATGAGTGCTTTGACAAATAGCCTACTGGGCCTCATTTTCTGTTGTTCTCTGTTGTGGGTTAAGACACTCAGTCCGTAGCAGTTTAAATGTACGTTTTAAGTAGTGTTATCATCTGGCTTGTTACATTGACCAATGACCCAGTTGGGAAGGTTTTCTCTTTTGTTTTCTTTTTCTTTGCTATCCGCCCTTTTCTGGCTAGCTAAGACCCCAGTTGGATACTTGTTAATTAGAGTATGACGAAGTTTTTTTTTTTGCTTTTTGTATCTTCTACCTTTTAATAGGTTTGTGAATATTTAGGTTACTGTCTGTTACTCCAAGCTGTGTGTTTTGTTTTTGCTTGGAACCGTTTATTTTTTCCTTATCAGCACAAGCAGAGTTAAATGGTGGGATTGGACTAAACAAACTTATTTCTACCTTTTTGAATACAGCATTGAGTGCATAAAGTATATTATATTTAGTAATGAGTATTAGAATTTGTACTTGGAATGTTAAGGGATCCAATAACCCAGTGAAAAGGAAAGCTATACTAAACAGTCTAAAAAAGGACAAAATCCAAATAGCCTTTTTACAAGAAACACATCTCAGCTACGACGAACATAAGAAATATCTCCGGGAGTGGGTTGGTCAGGTTTATTACTCATCTTACTCAACAAGCAAGAGGGGGGTAATAATACTGATACATAGAAACTTGCCGTTTGTTGTTATAGACACATTTAGGGATACAGAGGGGAGAATTGTTCTAACCAAAGGAATGCTTTATGGGGAGATTATTTTGCTGGGTAGCATCTATAGTCCTAACGTAAATGATGATGAATTTTCAGCTTTACTTTTTGACCAGCTTGCTGAGATGGACTCCTCCAACATTTTGATAGGAGGCCATTTTAATTGCTCTCTTTGTCCCTTTTTGGACCGAAGCCCAGCTCAAAACAGTCTGTCTAAAAGTGCAAGATCGCTTAAAAATGCAATAGAGGAAATCGGCCTGTTAGATATTTGGAGGCATTTAAACCCTTCAACACAAAGCTTTACATTTCACTCCTTACCTCATTCATCAATGCCACGCATTGATTATATATTTATCTCAAGGCATCTGGCCCATCTAGTGGAGAAGTCAGATATAGGAGTTATTGCCATTTATGATCACGCTCCTGTTAGTTTAGAGATGCAACCGCCCAGACCACTAGAGCGAACTATTTATTGGAAGCTAAACAGGCTATTACTTTTTGATGACAATTTTATTAAACTATTAGAGGAACAGACAGATGTGTATTTAAGCATCAATGACAAAGAGGACGCTGACCTGAGAATTGTTTGGGATGCTTATAAAGCCTACAACAAGCTGTAAAAAGAAGGAACGAATAATACTACAAAATGACGTTGAAATAAAAATTAAAAGACTGGAAGAAGAATATTATGCATCAAAATCAGACGAAGTCCTTAAGGAATTAAAGACATCCAGGGACATGTTAAGTGACTTAATGACAAGGAAAGCTGAGAAGGATATGTTATTTGCACAACAAAGACTCAAAGAAAAATTTGAATTTGGCAATAAACCAAACAAATTCTTGGCGAGGTTGGCAAACAATGCTCCCCCTAAATTCTTTATTTCGGCAGTTAGGGATGAGAATGGTCAGCGTCATAGGGATAATAAGCACATTAATGCTTATTATATGCAATTAATCAATTTTATGAGGAACTGTATAGTTCTGAGATTGACTGTGACAAATTAAAGGATTGCCAATTTCTAAACAGCCTGAATATACCACGACTTAGCAAAGACCAGGCTAACTTGCTGGAAGGTCCCATTACATTGTTAGAAATTGATACAACCATTTCATCACTCCAATCGGGCAAATGCCCTTGAGCTGACGGATATCTGGTTGAGTTTTTTAAGGTTTTGAAAGGCAAGATTAATAAATTATTACAGAGAGTATTTAATGTATCTTTTGAACACCCAAGTCTCCCGGGAACTATGTACACTGCAAATATTACAGTAATACCAAAAAAAGATAAGGACCCAGAACTGCCTTCTTCCTATCGGCCGATAAGCTTGCTTGGAGTAGACATGAAAATATTGTCAAAGGTGTTGGCCAATAGATTAGAGCGAGTTGTATCAGACATAGTAAGCACAGACCAGACTGGATTTATTAAGGGTCGTTTGTCCTCAAACAATACGAGACGCTTGATTAATATTATTCATCATCTTAATTACCATCAAATACCCGGCGCCATTGTTTCAATGGACGCCGAAAAAGCTTTCGACCGTGTCGAACTGGACTACATGTTCGAAGTGCTAAGAAGATTTGGTTTTAAATCCACTTTTATAGATTGGGTGAAGATCTTGTACAAGAAGCCTGTAGCCTCTGTCTTGACAAATGGTCTTTTATCTGCACCATTTAAACTTTCACGCGGTACTGCTCAGGGCAGTCCTTTATCACCTTTGCTATTCTCCCTGGCTATAGAGCCGCTTGCGATAGCCGTCAGACAGAATACAAATATAGGAGGAACTTTAATAGGAACAAAACAGCATAAAATTTTATTATATGCTGATGATGTTCTTTTAACTTTAACAGATCCCGATAAATCAATTCCAGAACTGGTTGATTGTATTAAAGAATTTGGACAAATATCAGGGTATAAGGTAAATTTTGAAAAGTCAGAAATAATGCCTTTACCAAACAGTGGTCAGGTCGAGCCTGCTTATGTTAAACCTTTCCGCTGGGCACCTAAAGGATTTAAGTATCTAGGGATAAAAATCACACCCAAAATTGGTCAGCTGTATGCAGAGAACATCAATCCTTTAATTAGTCACATAAAAGAAAGAGTTACAAGTTGGAAAAAGCTTCCTTTATCAATACTTGGTAGGATTAACCTTACTAAAATGGTACTACTTCCAAAAATTTCTTATCCAGTGTCAATGCTTTTTGTGTTTTTGAATCCAAATGATCTTAAGGACATTAATAAACTGATATCAGACTTTATCTGGGCAGGCAGAAAGCCTAAGCTTAAAATGGATATTTTACAACTTCCAAAACAACAGGGTGGGTGGGGCTTACCAAAGATTGAGAACTATGTACTGTCTATTCATGCTAGAATTGTTTCAGTGTGGGCAACGGAACATGATGTGACGCCTTGGCTTGAGATTGAAAAAGTAATTAGCAAACCCTTCTGTCTTATAAACTTATTAGATAAACGTGCAAGAGAACTGCCACCTACTGTTAAAGACAATTACCTTTATTAATAATGTTATCAAGACATGGAGTATTTTGAAGAAATTATTTGGGAAGTCTCAGGATCTTAACTTTCTTGCAATTCTGGTGGATACTCCAGACTTAACAGCAGAGGGCGCTGGTCTCAATCTCAAGTCCTGGCAAGAAGCTGGTATTAGGAAAATGTATGATCTGTGGGACAAAGGTAAATTCAAGACATTTGAAGATATAAGATCTCAATATAATATACCTGCCAAAGATTTCTACAAGTATCTCCAGATCAGGCATTACGTAAAATCAAAGACTGGATCACTGGAGCTACCAACGAACTGTTACTTACTTGAAAAAACTCTACTGGACTGTCGGAAACATGGACGTTTTGTGTCTAGATTCTACTCGAGTTACAGACCCTAACGGTGGACAAGCTGAAACACCTATGAACAACTTGGAGTATGCTGTTTAAAACGTCAATTGACTCTGCGTCGTGGGAGGAAATATTAATACTGCCCTCTAGGATATCAATCTGTAATAGATACAAAGAAATGCAGTTCAATATTTTACATAATGTTTACATATCACCTTATATATACAGTAAATACACTCCAGGTGTTTCACCAAACTGCCCTAAATGTAACTCAGCTAAAGGCACTAGATATCACTGTCTTTGGGAGTGTAAGAACATCAAGGTATTCTGGCAGGCAGTATGCAGTGAAATCACTTTGGTGATAGGACAGACAGCCCCACTCAGCCCACTCATGTGCCTACTGGGGCTTATACCTGACCCTCTGAGAGCTCACAAAGAGACTGTTCAGTTTCTACTGATGCTGGCTCGAAAGGCTATAATGGCCAAATGGGTTGGTAGCGATGCCCCCTCTACTCAGATGTGGAAATCTCTGATATCTGAAGTTGTAACGCTAGAAAGATTGAGGTATTGTCTCAATGGTAAATTGCACCTGTTTAAAAAATGGGAGAATATTTTAAAGTGCCTAAAGATTAAAAGGTCATTAACACAAACTGGATAAAATGTATGTATGTACATCCATATGACGAGATGCTGTATGTAAATTGTCCACATGCCCATAGATGGCTACTAATAGTTTTTTTGTGCTGTGTTTTTGTTCTAGTATGTTTTGTTTGAATTAACTAAAATGTTTAATAAAAAGAATGTTTAAAAAAAAAAATTAATCTATGCCCACCTCTAATTCATACAAAAGTTTTGTTCATATTTTCATATTTCTTATACCAAATTTGCTAGTCATGTATTATCTATATCAAATTATCTATGACGAATTTCAGTCATCCAGGTCATAGTTAAAGAGGTTTAAAGGGGCTACATGTATGTTTTTGATTTTAATAAATCAAATTGTCATTGCCTTATTGTCAATGGGCTAAAAAGTCACTTAGAAATGAAGCACACGGCTGTTTTCTGTTGCTTGCATCAGCCACTATTCTGCTTTTAATGTGAGATCTCTGGGTCGGATTCAGCCCTGTGGGTGCTCCCGAGCCTCTCTCATACAGCGACAACATGGCAGTTAACAACATGCAGTCCACTAACACCATAAAATTACTGGATCACAGCCAAACACAGGCTCCACGTAAGGATACAAAACAACAATAAAGGTTTATGTGCTGAAGCCCATCACAACAAACAGGTTCTGATGATGTCGAGTCAGAACAAAGTGAGCGTTAGTAAAGCTGGAAAAACACAGAGAAAGTCACGTTAGCTCGCTGGCTAACACCCAGCAGTTGCTAATGTTTTCTGGTTCGCTTTTCACATTAATTCACCAACTAATGCTACCCACAGTACTATCCTGTGTAACACTGGTATAATGTCAAAGTGTCAAAGCCTGCAAGAACTGATGTAACGGTAAAATACAAATGTGGAACGATTAGTTTACTATTCTATAGTGATGCAGCCAGGAGTAGCCAGCTAATGCTACATTAGCTCGGACCTGCCGCTGTTTGCTTTGTAACGTTCAGTTTAGATTTATTGCCTTTTACCAATATTCAGCTACACAGCTTCTCCACCTCTCAGTTACTGTAACTAACTTGACCAACATAATAAACAACCCAGAGGAAGAGCCATCCACTGACACTACAGTAAATTTACTTACTGCAGTCTAACTGTTATAAAGTGTGACACAATCTCGTTATAATATTCAGTCCAGCTCACTACCAGTTTCGTTGTCATCCAATACATTTAGTTGTGCTGACACTGACAGATACACAAATAATGATAGTTACTGAAAGCAGCAGGCGAGCTAATGATGTACCAGGTCGACTAAATGCAGTAAATGTACCGTGATCATGTAACGAACATGGATTAGTTTAACCTGCAGCTGATAAAACTATTACTGTAACGTTGCAGTAGGGGTTTACCTGAGTTTGAAGATGTTGTGTGAAGCAGTCTTCCTGCCTTTTTTCCGGGAGGAGCCGGTGTTAAGTTGCCTCTGAGATGGGAATGTTGGGAACAGTGCCTGAACATGTCTGACTGAAAAGGCACAGCCTGCATGCTGGTGTTCCTGCGTTTATTGCAGGATTTCTGTATGAAAGTGATTGTGTTTCAGTTTATGCTCGCTCATGAGTTCAAGTGAGCAGGCGTACGAGCACACGCCTGGTTGCAATCTTTGGATAACAAACACCATGTTTGAACATGATCAATTTTCAACTGATCACCATCTGGTGGTGAGTTGGATCAGATGGGGAATGACTCTGGACAGACCTTGTAAGCCCAAACTGGTAGTACTAAGGAGGCTCCTGTCCGAGAGATCTTCAACTCACTTCTCCGGCACTGCTATTTTGGCATCCCTGTGGAGATTTGGGCCATTGAAATTGAGTGGACTTCCATTGCTGAAAAATGAGGCATTGCAGCGGGTGTGGCAGTCTGGAGCAGTCATGGAGAAGGACTTTCAATCAGCAACAAGGTATTTCTGGAAAACCGTCCACCACTTCAACAGACGGAATTATGGGGAACCATCTAAACTGTGTACAGTGAGGGTGGGACGCTGTTGACCTCAACTGGTGGAGGAACACTAACACACCCTCTATGGTTGGCAGAGCTGAAGGCTGATCATCGTCAATTTCCCTAGCAGAAGTCACTGAGGTAGATAAATAACTCCACAGTGGTAAAGCCCCAGACATTGATGAGATTTATTTATTTAGCACAAAGACATATATATAAAAGAATACTGTATGGAATATGCAGTAGAGGTAAGAAACCCAAGGGCTTATAGTGAAACCTCCCCTCTGGATTATCAGTTGATACCACACCAAATTATTATAATAACAATAACAACCATAATGACAATGATGACAAACAATTAAAGACAACATACATACTGAAATTTTAACAATCACACAAGTGTTTTTTCATGTTTGACTTAAATACTGACAATGATGGACTAGTTTTGACAAAAAGGGGACTAGTATTCCAAAGTGGCAGTCCTCTATATTTTAAGGAATATTGACCAAGAGTTGTATGATAATACGGGAGATGAATATTCTTTGCTTGTCGGGTTAGATATAAATTGACATCAGACTTAATTAAAAATTATGTAACACTTTTGGCAGGCTATGATTTTGAACCATACATTTATACACAAAGATACATGTTTGATAGATGTTTATGTTGAAAATGGATAAAATATTTAATTTCTTAAACAGAGGAGCTGTGGTTCATAATGCAGTTGCCAATCTTACAAACCTTTTTTGGATCAAAACGATTTTTTGAAAAGAAGGATAATTACTAGCCTAAACAATATTACAGTATGAGATGTATGGATACAATAGATTATAATAAAGAGTTAAAAGACAGGATTGATTTACCAATGAACAAACCTTTTTAATGATGCTGAGGGACTTCATGACTTTTATGCACACATAATCAATGTGGTTTTTCCAGGAAAGTTTTTCATCTTGTCATGCTTTTAGGCGTGTGTGTGGTGCAGTGCAGGGTGAGCAGGTTGAGGACCCAAACGCAGGACACGAAGTCGGCAGGTACAGTTCAACAGTTTAATAAACAAACAAACAAAAGCGAGCACACTTACTGGTGAGTGGCTGATAAACAAAGTCCAGAAACAAAGTCCAAATCCAAAATCCAAACACGAAGAAACAGGGAAGACAAACACACTGTAATCCAGGGGATTCCACAAACAATGACCCAACAAAGACAAGACAGAAACACTAGGTATATATACATACAGGGACTAACGAGCATGGCGGGAGCAACACAGGTGACAGGAATCAGGGATAACGAGGCACAGGCAGGGAGAGAGGGAGCAGAGGAAAACAGAGACTGACATACAGAGGGATCACTGGGGAAACACACAGGTTACAAAACACTAGACAAGACAGAACCCCAAAACCCAACATACCAAAATAATGAACACAAGAACCAAGACTAAAGGCATGAAACTAAAACCCAGACTCCCCAACAGGTAGCACAGACAGGATCATGACGCATCTACTTATACCCCTAAAAATGTTGTTACTGTAACTTGGTTGATTTCAATACTATTAATAAATAATTTAGCATCTTCTTTTAAATACCTTTTATTTTTATTGCTGAAACTATAAAAGTAGATTTTTCTATATTTAATGAAAGTTTGTTCATCTGAAACCACTTTGCGATATAAAGTAAAACATCATTAGCTTCACTCATCAAGGCATTGAAGTTTGCATGTGATATGACAACAGTAATATCATCTGCGAATAGAATGGGCAATGCAGATTCAGACATCCAAGCAAGGTCATTTATATAGATGAGAAACAGAAGTGGCCCAAGAATAGAACCCTGAGGTACACCAAAACATAACTTAATTCTCTTGGTAGTACTGCCATTTATAGATACATATTGCTCTGTATTATACAAGTCATCAAAAAGCCAATTGATTACAACATCCTGAAAACCATAACGGTAAAGTTTGGAAATCAGAATTTCATGATCGACTGTATCGAAAGCCTTTGAGTCTAAAAATATACCAATTGCAAACATATTGTTATGCAGTGCTGTAGAAATGTTGTCTATAAGTTGGAACAAAGCCATATATGTTGAGTGGTGTTGTCGAAATCCATATTGTTGTTTATATAGGATCTTGTTGTCATTCAGATGTTTTAACATTCTTACATAGACCAGCTTTTCCATAGAGATCAGTCGATAATCATTGAAAAAGCTAGGCTCCCCTGCCTTAAATAACGGTATAACCTTTCCCATATTCAGATCTTTTGGGACTACCCCACTTTTTAAAGAAAGCGTAAGGACATAAGTTAATGGCTCACTAATTGTCAATGCCACTTCTTTTAAAAGCTTTGCTTTAATTTCATCATGACCTGCTGCAGTGTCATTCAGGTTATTTATAATGTCAAGCACTTCTCTGGATGTAGGAGGATCAAAATTACCTAATGCGGGGAGGCTACCAATAACTGGGTCAATTGGACAATCATCTGTACAAACAATTTTTTTCAGCAAGATTTCTACCAACATTGGCGAAGAAATCGTTAAATCCACTTGCTAACCTTTTTTTTTGTTAAGGAGTATATTGATGATATTCCATGTGGATTTTATTTTGCTAGCAGACTCTTTAAATTTATATGAATAGTATTTCTTCTTTACTATACGAAGTAGGTGAGTAAATTTATTTTTATATTGTTTATATGTATCACAATTATGTGGAGTTGGATTTTGCGGAAATTTTCTATATAATTTGTTTTTCTTTATTGAGGACTTCAAGAGAACCATGGTTTAGTTTTGTCTGACTTGCCTTTATACTTGACTAGCGGAAAACACTCATGAAATATAGAATTAAATGTTTGAGAAAATGACTGGTGAGCCAATTTAGCATCACGTTGAACATAAATATTATCCCATGTGATGTGCTCAATCATGGATTTAAAACGGTCTATATTCACTTCACTAAAACTTCGATAGCTTAGGTTATCTGTAGCCATTCTTGGAATACCACTAATTAATGAATTCAAATTAAAATGGCGAAATGGTCTGAAATGTCAATATTCCTGAATTGGATCCATAATCAAACGAATTTGTTAAAATATTGTCAATCAGGGTGGCGTTTTTGTTTGTCAGTCACTCTAGTTGGTTTACATTTGAGAGGATTAAAATAGGATGAAAACAATACATTTAAAAAATCAGCTGTTGGAGCATGACTTCCACTTTGAAAAAGACTTATGTTAAAATCACCAAGTAGAACAGTTTACCTTCATCATTATTAACATCCAAAACAGCAGAAAATGCATCATTGAAACAGTTAATATTACTGTCAGGTGGGCGGTAGATACATCCAATAATAACATTTCTTCCACCAAACTGAGAACAAGAGAGTATTTCCAAGAACAAAGATTTAACATTACTTTCATGCGAGGTTAGCGTAAGATCCTTCCTTAATATGAACTGAAAATCATTTTGCACAAAAATAGAAACTCCACCTCCCACCTTTATCCTTTCCACATGAATGAACAGAGTTATATTGAGACATGTTGTAGAAATCTATTGTATCATCCTTGACCCATGTTTCTGGTAAAGTAATAACAGAAAATGTGTGATTTAAGGCAGACATAAAATGAGTTAATTGGTCATTATTTTTAGGTAAACTACGTATGTTAAGGTGAAATGTAGAAGTGTCAGACTTATTTGAGAAATTACCAGAAAAAGTGCTGTTTACATAATTTAAGAAAAAATGTGCATCTGGGTCACATGAATCAATATTGTCCATGTACTTAAATTCATTTATCTGGTATGGATTGAAAACCCAATCAGAAGAATTACATTCAACATCTACATTACTCCCATCTTTTATGTTTTCTTTGGGGTTTTTCCTTATTATAGTCAATGCACAAGTCAACAATGGATTATTGACTCACTTCTTTAGTCTTGTCAATCCGTCCTCGGGCGTTGGGAGGCAGGCTGAATGATAAGTTTGTCGTATTGTAAGAATGCTATCTCCCCTCGTTCTCTTGCGGCCTTCATAGCTGGGATGAGATCCGATGCACCCGTTCCAGCTCAATCCCTGTGATGAAAAGCCCCAGGCACTGATGAGATCCATCCACAAATGCTGAAATCTCTGGATGAGAAGGGGATGTCTTGGATGACACAGCTCTTCAACATTGTGTGGAAGTCAGGGGCAGTGGTGGCCATGGGGTGGCAGATCAGGGTGGTGGTTCCTCTGTTCAAAAAGGGGGACCAGAGAGTGTGTGCCAATTACAGTAGTGTCACACTCCTGAGCCTACCTAAGAAAGTCCACTTCAAAGTGCTGGAGAGGAGGGTTTAGACTATAGTCAAACCTCAGATTGAAGCGGAACAATGCAGATCCCGTCCTGGTTGTGGAACAACAGACCTACTCTTCACTCTCGCAAGGATCCTGTACAGGGGCCTGGGAGAATGCCAGTCTGGTCTGCATGTGTTTTGTGGATCTTGAAATGGTATTTACCAATACTGTAGGAGGTGCTGTGGGAGTACAGGGTGAGAGGGTCCCTTCTCATGGCTATCCAGTCCATGTACATGACAGCCTTCTGCAGACACGATCCAAATGATGATCCACAATAACACAATGACAAAGTCCCTCCACTCATTTTAGGGAAAAGCTCATTGATTAGGACATAGTAATGTTGAGCTCCACATTTAAAACCTGAACACATCTGACTGGATTCGAAATGGATTTCTATCTCTATCATTTATTCTTTATTCAGATTGAGGGGCTGCTGGTTGTCAGAGATCAGCTGTGCTTCTCTGGCCTCAGCTCTGAAGTCCAACCCCTCCCATCTGAGAGAGCTGGACCTGAGTGACAACTACCTCCAGGATTCAGGAGTGAAGCTGCTGTGTGGTTTTCTGGAGAGTCCAGACTGCAGACTGGAGACTCTGAGGTCAGACACCATTTTTTCCTTCTGTGCTGAGATTAATATAATGTGAAAGTTGTGGTGACACCAAAGTGCAGACATAAGGCTGATATAATACTGATCTAAACTGAGGATCTTAATGCTAAAGTCTATTTTCTTCATCAGTGGTTTAGTCCATTGACTCTGCCAGAGCAATGTTGAGCTCCACATTTGAAGGCTTAATATAACAAGAAAAAGCTCCACCTGATAATTCACTCTGAACCTCTTAAACTTTTAAAAACAAAGAGGATTGTTTTTATCTTAAATGTTACCTTGTTGACCATCTGGCAAACAAACTTGAAAAATCCCTGTGGGCTGCTGCATTGGTGGGTTGGTGGACCATTAAAAAATCCATAAAGCTATTTTGTGTAGGGCCTCTCTTTACAGGCCCTAGTGGGGTTGTCATTCAAGTGGTGTATGAAATAAAGCTGAGTGCATGTTCTGGGACTGGGCTCACTGGCAAATCACATCCAGCTTAGTTACGCTTGTGTTTACATCATAGAATCCGTTGTAGTCTGCTCTGTCATCAATTCTTTTGAGCCTCACAACCCCCCAAAATTACTTGTTTCACTGTCAGAATTTGATTCGCTCTGTCCAATAACATTTGAAAGTCTATAAGAGCAACATGATTGAATTATTTTATCCCCATTCAAGTTACCATATGGTTTAGGGTTGATATAAACATATGGAATAATATTAATAATAAATACAATACATAAAATACTTGTAAAAGAGAAAAGCTCCTTGATTAGGCAGTGTTTAAAGTTCTCCGGCACGGTACTGGAATTCCGGCGCAGAGCGTTTTTATATTCGACAACGTATAATTATGTCCGTAGAAAATATTCTTGCATATTTTTTTAACTGTCGTGTAATATGTCCGTGTGTATTTATTGATATAAAAATGTATTTTGGACTAAATATTTTACTGGATTGGATCGTCTGGACCTTTGCCAACGAAACAAGGCCAGTTTTGTCTGAATCTAATCCATCGATAGGCTACGGCTTTTCTGGTAAGTGGAGTCGATTTTGATTATTAGCAGTGCTTGAAGTGGGCGGTACACCCCAGTATGCAGTACTGGCACCTCGACATTTTACTCTTTGCCGTACAGCTGCTGGTACTCTCCTCTGTCGTCTCCATATCCGGTACTCTGGGTGCTACGTGACGCTAACCTGTTCCCGTTCTCGCCTGCCTACAAATCTCTGTCGGCGGAGAGTAGAAACTGACCACCATGTAGATCATTTTTTAAAGGAATTTAATGAATGGAAACAACTCACATAAATGAAACTGGTGTCCATCTGGAACTAATATTATACTAGTGGTAAGATACATAGTAGACTATCTGAAATTATAATGACTACACTGACATTAGCCCTAATACCAGCCGATAAACAAGGCAGCATGTAAATGGGAATACCAGCAGGGCTGGATAATAAAACAATAATAATTATCCCGATATAGTTATCCGCCATAACAATATAACAAAGTTCAGTAAATGTTTAATTCATTTGAATCATAGACAAATCATCAATTATTTTTCTATTTAGATATTTAAAGGGGCTGAAATCAGATTTTACCTAATGTTACTAATGCATATTTGTCGAAAAAAGATGTTGTTATAATTGTTTGTTCTGCCCTTAGATTTGTGAAGTGTCCACTGTTTTGCATTAAGTGTTAACTGTCTGGTTTCTCCTACTTTCACTCAGAAGCAAAAATCAGCCATTACACTTGATTTAACATTTATTGTGATAATTATCGATATCCAATGACTTACAAATTTTTATTGTGATAACATATGGCCATATCATCCAGCCCTTTTCCCACTTCAAGCATTAATTATACGTGGTGGCAGAAAAGGTTTACTATAATGCAGGAAATGTAGTATTTAATGCTCAGTTTTTTCAGAGGGAGGACCCCCAGATTGAATATTTCTTCATAACAGCGTAAAATTATTTTCTTGTCTTGTTCTCTCTTTTATCTTTGTTGTAACCCCCAAACGCATTTCAGGCACAGAAAATGTTCTTACTTTAAACCCTGTTGCTTAGGACATGGTAATGTTGAGATCCACAATTAAAACCTGAACACATCTGATTGGATTAGAAATTGATATCTATCTCCATCATTTATTCTTTATTCAGATTGAGAGGCTGCAGGTTGTCAGAGATCAGCTGTGCTTCTCTGGTCTCAGCTCTGAAGTCCAACCCCTCCCATCTGAGAGAACTGGAGCTGAGTGGCAACAAGCTGCAGGATTCAGGAGTGAAGCTGCTGTGTGGTTTTCTGGAGGATCCACACTGTAGACTGGAGACTCTGAGGTCAGACACCATTTTTTCCTTCTGTGCTGAGATTAATATGATGTGAAAGTTGTGGTGACACTAAAGTTCAGACATAAGGCTGATATTATACTGATCCACACTGAGGATCTTAATGCTAAAGGCTCTTTTCTTCTTCAGTGGTTTAGTCCATTGACTGTGCCAGAGGAATGTTGAGTTCCACATTTAAAACTTTAATATAACCAGAAACATCTCCACTGGATAATTCACTCTGAACCCTTTAAACTCCTGATTTTCACCTTCTATTCCACATCATGTTTTTAAATAAATGATAATAAAACTAGATGAATTCAATGAATAAATAAATAATCTCTATTTCTATCAGACAATGACAAATATATTCAGTATTTGTTTTTCCAACATTGTTCTGAAGGTATATGATGCTTATACTGACTGTTCAGGGCTTAAAGTTCTCCGGCGCTGTCCCGGAATTCCGGCTTTGGGCGATTTTGTATTCAACTATATTATTGTCTGTCGAAAATATTCGTGCCTCTTTTTTTAACTGTTGCGCGAAATGTGAGTGAAGAGTTCCTCTGCACAATTGGTGGCTCTGTGTCTCTATTGGTGAAAGAAAGGGGACTGGCACTTCGCCATTACCGGACACTCATTGGCTGTTATAGGCTGTGAACAGGGCATGGAAGTTTCAAATTGGGTCAATTAAGGTGTCACTGAAAAGGTCAACGTTGGCTGTTGTGCGGTGTTAGTCGGATTGGTGGCGGGGTGGTGTTGGTTGGCTCAGCTGTAGGACGTGACTGGCTTGCGTACTTGTTGGGGGTTGGGGGCCTAGGGAGCGGGCTTGGATTGGGCTGGTGTGCGGCTCGGCCCTGTAGTGCGTGCTGTACATTCTGACAATTGTATTTCGGTTGTCTGGGGGGTCTGGCAGCTGGTTGTCGGAGGGGTGGGGGACTGGGAAGAAGGGGGTTGACGGGGTGTGTTGGGGGTGCGGGCTGGTCCTTTTTGAGCTGGTTGGGGGTGTCTCTTCTGGATTTTGGTGCCCGGACTGGATGCTTGGTGGTTGTATCATGGGAGGCCTGTTTCTGCTCTATTGGGCTGGGTCCTTACTATGACTCCCATTTGTGTGTGTGTGTGTGTGTGTTTGTGCGGGGGGCTGTGCCAGCCCCTGATGGCCCGAGGTGGTGCTGGGAGTGCTCCTGATTGTGTGTGGGAAGCGTGTGTGGCTGGGGTGGTGGCGGTGGGGCTGCCGGGGGGGTCCCGGCGGGGGTGAGGGATTGCTGGGCCTTGTGCCCGGGCTACGCTGGGCTGCCTCAGGGGTGTGTGGGGGTCTGGGGCTCGGGGCTTTGGGACCCTCTGGGTGTGGGGTGGGTCTGTGCGTTGGGCCCGCCCTGCGGCTGGGCGGGGTTGTCGCTGGCTTTGGGGTGCTGCTGGCGGTAGGGGGGCTCTTGCTATAAGCCCTGGGCTGGAGGGACCTGGAGCCCTCCTGCTTAGCGGGGTGGGGGACGGGACTGAATGATGGGGCCAGTCAGGAATCTGGGTCCCAGTGGGGAGGACTATTCTAGTGTCCCTGCAACCTCCCCCTTTGATAATGTCTCACTACATACACTCCTAGGACTCTGGGGGGCGGGCAGGCTGGGGGTGTATGGTGGGTGGGGCTGCTTTATTGCGCCTCAGCTTTTTTCCTCCCCATTGGTCAGCCCTCAATTTTAATTACACATTAGACACAGAGGACTTGGGGGGTGGGAGGGGCAGGGGCCCCACTACCTGACAGTTATGGGGTCCCTGTATCACTACTACCCTCCAATTTTAACTGCACCTTAGTTACCACACACCTTATCTTTACTTCACCACACAACACTTCACAATCCATGACATGCATCCAACACAAAAAAAAAAAAACAAAAACCAAAACTAACAAACAAACATTTGCAGAGGGGTTGAGGGAGTGGGGGAACTCTAATTGGACTTGTTCCCTGCCCCTGGAGCCCCGGGTTGGGGTGACGTGGGGTTGGTGTCTGCCCTGTCTGGTCTGGGGTTTGTTGCGGGGGGCGTGGCTTCCCTGGCCTGGGGGCTCGCTCTGGACCTGGGGGTCTGGGGACTCGGGCTTCAGGCTTTTGGTCATTTCTGGGCGGGTGGTGTGTCCCTGGGCCTGGGTGCCCGTTGCCTCCCCTCCTTGCCGGGGCCCTCCTCGGCAGGGGTGGGGCTCCTGCTGCTTCCCCCTGCCGGCTCTCCCACAGTGGGCGCATTCAGGAGCCTCTGGGGCGCAAGGCCAGTGTTGTCGGGGTTGAATTTGGTGCTCCTCCTTGGGGGAGGTTGACTGGTGGGGCTGGGCCCCCGTCCGGGGACGAGATCGGCCTCGGGTTTGTTGTCCTGGTTCTCCCGCGTTGATACTCCCTGGTGGTGGGGAGTTTCCCGGCACAGCTCTCTGCTGTTCTTCCTTTGGGCGGGTGCAGCTTCCCCGGGACATGTGGTCTGGAGTGCCCTGGCTACTAGGCGTGGGGGTCCCTGGGCGCTGTGCGCGTGGATTTTTTTTTTTTTCTCCTCCCTTCCCTATACAGGGTCCCTGGATGACTGCGGGGGGTTTGTGCATTGGGGTCCGGGGGAGGAATCTCCTTGTTGGCTTGGGGGGGGTGGTTTGCGTCCCTGGATTGCTTCGTTGGCCTCGGATCCATGCTCCCCCGTTTCTCTGTCGACCGGTTGTTGGACCCCTCTGGACACTGAGGTATAGAGTTAGTTTTCAAAATGTGCAGTATGGGTGCGGGGTGGGGCTGTGCTCCGGTTTGTTCTGGGCCTGTGCCTGGAGTTCTCGGTCCCTGACGTGTGGGTGGGTTGGTGGTGGGATGCAGCTGGGCTGGTTGATTTTGCCTTGTTTCTGGTTTGGCTGGTGTTGCACGGTGGCCTGGGGGTGTTGCTGTGCATGTGCGATGTCGGCTGGCGCGGGCGGCCTCGGTTTTTCTGGCGGTTGGGGGGACGGCGGACCCTTATTGGCGGGTGCACGGCGGTCTGCACGCGTTTGCTGCCGGGCTGGGATTTGCTGCTGGTGTTTCTCTTCGCTGGCTGTCGCTGTCGTGTTCTGCCGCTCGTTCTCTCTCGTTTGCCCGGATTCGCGGGCGGGGGGCTGCCGGGCGTTGGGTCTCGCCGTGCTCGCGCGGCACGTGCGTTGAACTCATCACTTGTGCATTGGTGTTGATGATTGCGTAGCATTTGGGCATTTTGGTTCCTTGCTGCGTGTCGGTGCGGTGCTGAGTGGGGGCGGCACTGGCGTGGGTTGTGTGGCCGACCGCGGCCGGGCAATAAATTTTTTTTATTATTATTATTTTTATTTATTTATTTATTTATTTATTTTTTGGGTATCTGTTGATTGGGTCGGGGTCTTCTGCGTTTGCATCGCGGTGCATCTGGAAGTCATATCTTTCTTTCTCCCACCCCTATTTGCTTCTGGGGCTCTTGCCTGCCTGTTGCTGGGGGGTCGGTGTGGCACAGTTGCGGCGTCCCACTATCGCTAACAACTACATTCTTTAATAGGCTCATGCGTACGCACACCACACAGACACACAAACACACACTCACCCACATGCATACAGGCACACACAGTCTCACACATAGACACAATAAAATAAAATAAAATAAAATAAA